>NC_069430.1:10781799-10866324 GCF_026875155.1 Cherax quadricarinatus | reverse complement strand
AGGATCTTCAAAAAAGTAAGTTCATGTAATTGTGCATGCCTTTTTCAGTTTGTGTGTATTAAAATTAACATTTCATGTGGTAAAATTTTTTTTTTTCATACTTTTGGGTGTCTTGCACGGATTAATTTGATTTCCATTATTTCTTATGGGGAAAATTCATTCGCATACCGAACATTTCGCATAACAGCCAGCCCTCTTGCACGGATTAAGGTCGCTATGCGGGGGTCCACTGTACTAAAATGACACTTACCTTTGTTGAAGACTTATTGATGAGTGATGAGATGGGAGGAGGGAAGAGGATAGAGGTGTATTAGTGTTTGGAATGGGAATCCCCTTCCATATAGACTTCAGGTAGCAAGTCCTTTTCAGGGGTTAATTCCCTTCTTTGTTTTTGATTGGCACCAGGACCAACTGAGAGTCACTGGACCCCTGTCACACCAAAAATCTGTCCAGAGAGCTCTGTTTCTGGCATGTCTTTAAGATTGCCCTAAAATGAGATGCAACATTGTCATTGTAGATGTTGCCAGCACGGCCTGCAACAGCTGTGTCAGGGTGATGTTCATCCATAAAGGTATGCACTTCAGTCCACTTTGCACAAATGTCCTTAATCTTTGAAGAGGGCAACTTCCTCAATCTCTCTTCCTCCTCCTCCTCTGAAGGAAATTCCTGAGCTGTGGTCTGTTAGTGTTACACCTCAAGCTCTTGCAGCTCTGTAGTGGTTAGCCCTTCATCGTCGTCCTCCACCAACTCTTCCACATCCTCGCCACTAACCTCCAATCCCATGGACTTCCCCAATGCCACAGTAGATTGCACAACTGGCATAGGCTCCTCAGGGTCTGTCCCAAACCCTTCAAAATCCCTCTCTTGCTCACATTCTGGCCACAATTTTCTCTAAGCAGAGTTCAAAGTCCTGCAGGTCACTCCTCTCCAAGCTTTACCTATAAGGTTTATACAACTGAGGATACTGAAGTGTTATTTCCAGAACTCTCTTAGGGTCAATTCAGTGTCTGAGGTCACTTCAAAGCACTTTTGAAACACTGCTTTGGTGTACAGTTTTTTGAAATTTGAAATGACTTGCTGGTCCATGGGCTGGAAGAGAGGAGTGGTGTTAGGAGGCAAAAACTTGACTTTTATGAAACTATAGTCCGATGCCATTCGCTTTTCCAAGTCTAGAGGATGAGCAGGAGCATTGTCTAATACCAGAAGGCACTTGAGTTCCAATTTATTTTCCAGGAGGTATTTTTTCAGACTGGGGCCAAACACGTCATAGAACCAATCATAGAAAATCTCCCTCGTGACCCATGCCTTACTGTTTGCTCTCCACATCACACACAATTTAGTCTTGACGACACTGTTTTTCTAGAACACACTGGAGTTTCAGAGCGATACACGGGGTAAAGGCTTCACTTTGCAATCCCCACTAGCATTACTACAAAACATGAGCGTTAGCCTGTCTTTCATAGGCTTGTGTCCTGGAAGTGCCTTTTCCTCCTGAGTAATGTAGGTGCTGTTTGGCATTTTCTTCCAAAATGGGCCTGTTTTGTCACAATTGAGCACTTGTTGGGGTTTCAGTTGTTCAGCCTCTATGTACCCCTTAAATTCCTGAACATATTTTTCAGCCGCTTTTTTGTCAGAACTGGCAGCCTCACCATGCCTTATCACATTGTGTATGCCACTATGATTCTTAAATCTCTCAAACCAGCCTTTGTTGGCCTTCAATTCATCAATATCAGCACTAGTTTCAGGCGTTTTCTTTACTAGATCATTATGCAACTGCCTGGCCTTTTCACTTATACAGTGGACCCCAGCATACCGTTAGTCTTACATAACGTTAAATCCGCATACTGCTACATTTTATTGCTAAGATTTTGCCTCGCATACCGCTAAAAAACCCGCTCAACGCTGTTCGTCCGAGACGCGTCTATGTGCGGCCTGAGCCACATGTTCACATGTTCCGCCGGTGGCATTGTTTACCAGCCAGCCTCTGCTGTAACATCCAAGCATACAATCGGAACATTTCATATTATTACAGTGTTTTTGGTGATTTTATCTGCAAAATAAGTGACCATGGGCCCCAAGAAAGCTTCTAGTGCCAACCCTACAGCAATAAGGGTGAGAATTACTATAGAGATGAAGAAAAAGATCATTGATAAGTATGAAAGTGGAGTGCGTGTCTCCGTACTGCTGCTGCTGTAGCACCGTCAGCTGCTGCTGCTGCACTGTCAGTTGCTGCTGCTGTAGCACCGTCAGCTGCTGCTGTACCACCGTCAGCTGCTGCTGCTGCTGTAGTACCGTCTGCTGCTGCTCTAGCATCGTCTGCTGCTGCTGTAGCACTGTCAGCTGCTGCTGCTGCTGTACCACCGTCAGCTGCTGCTGCTGCTGTAGTACCGTCTGCTGCTGCTGTAGCATCGTCTGCTGCTGCTGTAGCACTGTCAGCTGCTACTGCTGCTGTACCACCGTCAGCTGCTGCTGCTGCTGTGGGGTACCATCTGCGGCTGCTGTGCATCGTCTGCTGCTGTTTGTGCATCGTCTGCTGCTGCTGTAGCTTCGTCTGCTGCTGCTGTAGCACTGCCAGCTGCTGCTGCTGCTGCTGTAGCACCGTTGTTGGTGTGGCTTATTGAGAATCCCAAGAAAAAATTTAAAACCCAGAGGATTAGCCACCTAGGATAACCCAAAAAAAGTCAGTGTCATCGATGATGTCAACTTATTTCCATTTGGGGTCCTTAATCTTGTCTCCCAGGATGCAACCCACACCAGTCCACTAACCCCAGGTGAACAGGGAAAAAATGCCTGGAACTAGTGCTCATATTGGTAAATTTTTTAAAGCCAGCAAAGGTTGGTTTGAGATTTTTAAAGAATCGTAGTGGCATTACACAGTGTGATAAGGCCTGTTCTGGAAGAAAATGCAAACAGGACCTACAGTACTCAGGAGGAAAAGGCACTCCAGGACACAGTGTCTCATCAGTCATTGCTGCATTTCAATAAAGGTAAGTGTCATTTATTCTTCATTTAGTAGAGTAGTACAGCACAATATATACTGTGATTGTACTACTCTATTTACTGTGCATGTATCCTTCTCTTGTGTGTAGGAAAAATGTATATTTCATGTGGTAAAATTTTTTTTTTCATACTTTTGGGTGTCTTGCACGGATTAATTTGATTTCCATTATTTCTTATGGGGAAAATTCATTCGCATAACGATAATTTCGCATAACAATGAGCTCTCATGCACGGATTAATATCGTTATGCGGGGGTCCACTGTAATTACCTGCTAAACACTATCTCCTGATAATTGTTTCTCGGTGATCCACACCAACAACAATCTCTCCACATCTTCAAGTATTTGTGATCTCTGTTTTGTAAGCATATTTGCACCTTTTGCAACAACAGCTTCCTTGATTGCCTTTTTCGTGGCCAAGATAGTAGTGATGGTTGTATGGGGTTTGTTATACTACCCGGCCAGCTCGGAGACAGGCACTCCACTTTCATATTTTGCAGTGATCTCTTTCTTGAATTCAATAGTATTTCTCACCCTCTTTACCACAGGGCTGGCACTAGAAGCTTTCTTTGGGCCCATGGTGGCTTATTTAGCAGTTACAAGCACTACAAACAATGGAATAATAAAAAAATGTATAACGGTACATGTGGAATCGTCTTCACTGGCTTGTAAACAATGACACACTCGCTGTACATGGAGTGGCCGGACCACTCAGGCTGCGCGGACACGTTCGAGATGAATGACTTTAACCGAGTTCTTTGTCATTAAAGTAGCCAATATTTTGACGCAAAAACTTTGCTTAATCCAAATTTTACGTAATCCGATGACGTCGGAATCCGGGGGTCCACTGTACAGTGGTACCTCGAGCTCCAAACTTATTTCAGTCCAGAAGGCTGTTCGAGTGCTAATACCAAACAAATTTGTTCCCCTAAGGAATAATGTAATTAGATTAATCCATTTCAGACCCCCAAAAATACACTTACATAATTGTTCGAGTTGGGGGCTGTTCGTATGCTGAGGTACCACTGTATTGTATATTCAAATTATATTATCTTTCATATAATTTTATATTGCTGATATTTTCATTATTTGCTAAATTGAAAAAAAGCTTGCTTTATATTATTATTTGACTTAGGGTGTGGTTATTAGGCAGGATGTAACATTTACACTTTATTTTGCTCACTGTTCGAGAGTTGTGGGTGGCTGCCCGCATTGGCAAACTACCTTGCTAACTGTCACCTTGCTTGTTTACCTGCCAGCTCCGTGCTGGAATCCACGAGAGAATCACGTGCTCGCACCTGAGATTGGAAACTGTCCCCCTTGATCACTCTCTCCTCAGCTGGTCACATTGGACCAAGCCTCTCTCCAGAGATCTCTCTCATCTCTGTTTGTTCATTATTTAGACTCTGTTTTGGTAGAGTATGATTTCAGTGGTGAGTCGAAACATACTTCTCATAACTGTGTACAGTAGACCATCATTTAGCATGGTAGTTACGTTCCTGGGAGCCCCAAAAAGCCAAACAACTTTTTTTAGACCTCCATATCTTACAAAAATAAAAGCGATTGTGTAGTTGTTGTTCATTGTTGTGATGTATTATGTTGATTTTACTGTTTAAGACTACAAATATAACAGAAATAATAGTATTTCTTACCTTAAATTGTGGGTGGTGTTTGTGGATGATTGTGAAGAGAGTGGAGAGTTATGTTGTGGTCCTACTGGGCTGAGGTGGATGGTAGAGGTTCTGGTACTGAAGTTGATGGTTGTACTGGAGTGTCTAACTTTAAGTCATTCAGTCAGTCAAGGCATTCAGTAGGTCAGTCAAGTCACTCAGTAGGTCAGTCAAGTCACTCAGTAGGTCAGTCAAGTCACTCAGTAGGTCAGTCAAGTCACTCAGTAAACCAGTCAAGTCATTCAGCAAGTCAGTCATTCAGTCAGCCAGTCAGTCACACAAACTTATGTTTACCTCTTTTTCTGTGTACAAAGTAACACTTCATTGCCACTACAGGTTATTTCTTGTCTAATAACTTTGTTTCTTTGTTAATTCTAAGACTTAAATGCTTATACCTCTTTGTGTCACTTTCAGCAACACTGGTATGGCTACTGGGTGTCATGATTGGTTGGCAGATACAAGATATAGTAATTAAAATATCATAACACAATTCACAAACACAGCTGCCTCGTAGCAGAGAAAAACTGGACACGTGAATTACAAATGATGGGGTGGTGTCAGGGAGTGGCAGGGGATGGTGGGAGGGCTCCCCGGCTGCTCCACAACAAGGCGGCCGCTTGAGCAAAAGATAATTTTTTTTTTCCTTCTCTCAAACTGAACCGTGTTAAATTAATTATGTGTTACGTAAAATTGTTCCGCAATTCTTCAATCGTGCAATACTCAAATCATGCCAAATAAACTCATGCTAAATGACGGTCTACTGTAACTCTGTTCACAAAACATAGTTTAGGCTTAGTGATTTTTGATGTTTTACTGAGGTTGTGTGTCATATTGACACTAAGTTAACCCAGGTCCCAAGATAAAGTTTCTGACCCGATTTGTTTGGCATCTGCGCACTGTCGTAGTCGGGGATTTGGTTATGCTGAACTTAGATTCAGTATTAAGGGCGTTTTATGCCTTTTATGGAGGATCTGCTGATGGTCCCCAGTTAGGGTCGTTATTTTGTCTCTTTGTTCTTGATGCTGTGCTACTGTTTATTATATTATTGTTCGGCAAATCGTTTGTCTATTTGTTCAAGCAATCTATTCTGATTGCCTGGTTGGTCAAGAAGATAGATAATTTGAGGATGTTTAGTCAGTCACTGTTTAACCCTTTGACTGTTTCGGTCATATATATACATCTTATGAGCCACCGTTTTTGATGTATATATACTCATAATTTCTAGTGGCTTCAGATCAAGCAGGAGAAAGCTGGTAGGCCCACATGTGAGAGAATGGGTCTGTGTGATCAGTGTGCACCATATAAAAAAATTCTGCAGCACTCAGTGCATAATGAGAGAAAAAACTCCGACCGTTTTCTTTTTTAATTAAAATGCCGACTTTGTGGTCTATTTTCGTATAGTATTTATGGCTGTATTCTCGTTTTCTTGGTCTCATTTGATAGAATGGAAAACATGTTATAGAAATAGAGGTGATTTTGATTGGTTTTACTATGAAAAGAGCCTTGAAATAGAGCTCAAAGTAGGGGAAATGTTTGATTTTTGTCGATGTTCAGAAGTAAACAAATGATGTCATTTTCCAATGAATGTCCAACTAGTCATTCTAATATGCAGTCATGAATGGGTTGACATTATTTATACAATTATTACAATATTGCAGTAGTCTTCATAACAGTAAATCTTCTATTTTTTGTTTGAATAAAAATTCAAAATAGAAAGCAAGAGTAATATCAGAGGGGCCTGGAGACGTGACCGATGAACAAAGAAAATGTTATTTTATAGCCAGGAATGTTTACATTGTTCATTCTGGACCCTATTTTGAAATTGTCATTTTTTTAATTTTCGTGAAATTGGCCAAATTGCAAATTTCTGACCACGTTATTGGGTAGTTGAAATCGGTAAATGGGCAGTTTCTTGTACTCAGTCAATAGAAAAAAATGGAGTTCTAAAGAAATAGCTATGAGTTTGGTTGACTGGAACAATGGAATTAGACGCAAATAGGGCTCAAAGTGGGTGAAATCGCTGATTCGTAATTATCACAGACATCGCTAACTTCGCAAGAGCATAATTCCATCAGTTTTCCATCAAATTTCGTTCTTTTGGTGTCATTACAATCGGGAAAAGATTATCATTTCATTCGAAAAAATAATTTTTTTTTCGGAAATTTTGCGACACCAAGAGACACCTCAGGATTTAGGGTTGCAACAGTAAAGGGGATAAGTCCAGTCCAGTCTTATTGAGCCATAATGAACAACTTTGAGCACATACACACATTCTCACACACGTACTAGCATTTTTATAATTGATAACGTACCAGACGACGGTACTTACAAGTATAGTACTGATATGAAATGTGCCTTCAGCACTATATTACTGTACAATTTTTCTTTCCTTTACAAGAGAAGTGTAGGAACTTATATCCTTAATTATATATGGAGTGTTTACTGATTTTTTTTCACTAAGGTGTTTGAGGAGGTAGATCATAGTAATGAATATGATATTGTGTAGTATATGGAATTCAGTAAGGCTTTCGATAGAGTTCCACATCAGAGCTATTGAGGAAAATTAAGGCACACGGAATAGGAGGAGAAATTTTTTTCCTGGGTAGAGGCATGGTTGACAAATAGGCAGCAGAGAGTTTGCATAAATGACAAGAAATCAGAATGGGGGCACGTTACAAGCGGTGTTCCACAGGGGTCAGTGTTGGGCCCCTTGTTGTTCACATTTTTTATTTTATTAACACACTGGCCGATTCCCACCAAGGCAGGGTGGCCTGAAAAAGAAAAACTTTCACCATCATTCACTCCATCACTGTCTTGCCAGAAGGGTGCTTTACACTACAGTTTTTAAACTGCAACATTGACACCCCTCCTTCAGAGTGCAGGCACTGTACTTCCCATCTCCAGGACTCAAGTCCGGCCTGCCGGTTTCCCTGAATCCCTTCATAAATGTTACTTTGCTCACACTCCAACAGCACGTCAAGTATTAAAAACCATTTGTCTCCATTCACTCCTATCAAACACGCTCACGCATACCGGGGGAAATCCAGCCCCTCGCACAAAAAAACCCTCCTTTACCCCCTCGCTCCAACCTTTCCCTAGGCCAAACCCCTACCCCGCCTTCCTTCCACTACAGACTGATACACTCTTGAAGTCATTCTGTTTCACTCCATTCTCCTCTACATGTTTGAACCACCTCAACAACTCTTCCTCAGCCCTCTGGACAAGATTTTTGGCCAATCCCACACCTCCTAACTTCCAAACTACGAATTCTTGCATTATATTACACCACACATTGCCCTCAGACATGACATCTCCACTGCCTCCAGCCTTCTCGCTGCAACATTCATCACCCATTTCTTCACACCATACAGGAGTGTTGGTAAAACTATTTCTCATACATTCCCCTCTTTGCTTCCAAGGACAAAAATTCTTTGTCTCCAAAGGCTCTTAAGTGCACTGCTCACCCTTTTCACCTCATCAGAGTTCTATGATTCCCTGTTTTCATAGACCCATCCGCTGACACGTCCACTCCCAAATATCTGAATACATTCACCTCCTCCATACTCTCTCCCTCCAATCTGATATCCAATCTTCATCACCTAATTTTTTGTTATCCTCATAACCTTACTCTTTCCTGTATTCACTTTCAATTTTCTTCTTTTTTCATACCCTACCAAATTCACCACAAACCCCTGCAACTTCTCTTCAGACTCACCCAAGAGACGTGTCATCAGCAAAGAGCAACTGTGACAACTCCACTTTATGTGTGATTCTTTATCTTTTAACTCCAAAACCTCTTGCCAAGCCCTAAACATTTACTTCTCTTACAACCCCATCTATAAATATATTGAACAACCACAGTGACATCACACATCCTTGTCTAAGGCCTACTTTTACGGGGAAAATTAATCTCCCTCTTTCCTACATACTCTAACTTGAGCCTCACTATCCTCGTAAAAACTCTTCACTGCTTTCAGTAACCTACCTCCTATACCATACATCGCAACATCTGCCACATTGCCCCCCTATCCACCCGTCATATCCCTTTTTCCCAAATCCATAAATGCCACGAAAACCTCTTTAGCCTTATCTAAATACTGTTCACTTATATGTTTCACTGTAAACGCCTGGTCCCCCACAACCCCCTACCTTTCCTAAAGCTCCTTGTTCATCTGCTATCCTATTCTCCATCTTACTCTTAATTCTTTCAATAAATAACTCTACCATACACTTTACCAGGTATACTCAACAAAACTTACCCCCCTATAATTTTTGCACTCTCTTTTGTCCCCTTTGCCTTTATACAAAGGAACTATGCATGCTCTCTGCCAATCCCCAGGTACCTTACCCTCTTCCATACATTTATTAAATAATTAGCACCAACCACTACAAACTATATCCCCACCTGCTTTTAACAATTTCTATCTTTATCCCCATCAATCCCCGGCTTGCCTTACCCCCTTCATTTTACCTACTGCCTCACGAACTTTCCCCACACTCACAACTGGCTCTTCCTCACTCCTACAAGATGTTATTCCTCCTTGCCCTATACACGAAATCACAGCTTCCCCATCTTCTTCAACATTCAACAAAATTTCCCCAAAATATTCCCTCCATCTTTTCCCCAAAACCTCTAACTCTCCATTTAATAACTCTCCTCTCCCGTTTTTAACTGACAAATCATTTGTTTCCCCTAGGCTTCCTTAACTTGTTAATCTCACTCCCAAAACTTTTTCATATTTTTTAAACAAAATTTGTTGATAACATCTCCCCCCACTCCCTCATTTGCTCTCTTTTTACATTGCTTCACCCCTCTCTTAAAACCCCTCTCTTTTTCTCCATTTTACTTTCCCTCCTTGCATCACTTCTACTTTGTAAAAACTTTTTCATATGCTAACTTTTTCTCCTTTTCTCCCTTACTTTCTCTCTTTACATCATTCAACCAATCACTCCCCTTCCCTCCCGCACCCACTTTCCTGTAACCACAAACTTCTGCTGAACCTCTAACACTACATTTTTAAAAACCCACCCCATACCTCTCGACCCCTTTGCCTATGCTCTCATTTGCCCATCTATCCTCCAATAGTTGTTTATATTTTTACCCCAACTGCCTCCTCTTTTTAGTTTATAACCCCTTTACCTCTCTCTTACCTGATGCTTCTATTCTCCTTGTATCCCATCTACCTTTTACTCTCAGTGTAGCTACAACTAAAAAGTGATCTGATATATCTGTGGCCCCTCTTTAAACATGTACATCCTGAAGTCTACTCAACAGTCTTTTATCTACCAATACATAATCCAACAAACTACATTCTTTTCCCCCTACTCATATCTTGTATACTTATTTATCCTCTTTTTTTAAAATATGTATTATCTATAACTAAACCCCTTTCTATACAAAGTTCAATCAAAGGGCTCCCATTATCATTTACACCTGGCACCCCAAAAATTACCTACCCCACCCTCTCTAAAAGTTTCTCCTACTGTAACATTCAGGTCCCCTACCACAATTACTCTCTCACTTGATTCAAGGTTCCTATTATTCACTTAAAAATCTCCAAAATCTCTCTCTCTCCTCTACATTCCTCTCTTCTCCAGGTGCATACACGTTTATTTTTGACCACTTTTCGCATCCAACCTTTACTTTAATCCACATAATCCTTGAATTTACACATTCATATTCTCTTTTCTCCTTCCATAACTGATCCTTCAAAATTATTGCTACCCTTCCTTAGCTCTAACTCTCTCAGTACTCCAGATTTAATCCCATTTATTTCTCCCCCCCGAAACTCCCCCACTCCCTTCAGCTTTGTTTCGCTTAGGGCCAGGACATCCAACTTCTTTTCATTCATAACATCAGCAATAAATGTGTTTTCTTGTCATCCGCACTAAAATCCACACACATTCAAGCACCCCAGTTTTATAAAGTTTTTCTTCTCTTTTTTTAGTTAAATGTCTACAGGAGAAGGGGTTACTAGCCCATTGCCCCCGGCTTTTTTAGTCGCCTCATACGACACGCATGCTTATGGAGGAAAGATTCTTTTCCACTTCCCATGGCCCAATAGAAGAAGTAAAGAAGAACAAGAGCTATTTATAGAAAAAGGAGGAAAAACCTGGATGTTGTATGTTTTGGGTGTGTGTTTTATATATATATATATATATATATATATTATATATTATATAATATATATATATATATATATATACAGGAGGGCCTCGCTTTACGGCGTTTCACTTTACGGCGTTCCGCTAATACGGACATTTCAAATTATGACCAAAACTCGCTATACGGCTCCCCCCACTGTCTTTCTAATACGGTCACAGCGGCCCACAGAGTTTGTTTACATTCTCCCTGAGCACATCTCCTTATTATGTCTGGAAACTTTCCAAAAATTTCAAGTGTTTTTAAAGTTATTGTATATTTTATATGTATTGTACTTGATAATTAAACTTGTGTACACCTGTACCTAAATAAACTTACACACTGTGCTGGCATGTAGGTACACATTAAAATCACTAAGAGTCTCTCTACTCTTGTTTGCAATAATAATAATAAAATAATAATAATAATAATATAATAGTAATAATCTTCTTGGGCTCATTAATGTCGCATATTACGTTAATATGACATTTCCCTTAATTATCTATGATATTTTTTTAAAAATTATATAAGAAACACATATGTAACACACAAACATGATACATGCACCCACAGTATAAAAATTTAAAATACAAATATATATGAGATGTTTACCAAACGGTTTGTAGAAGTGTCGGAAGAATTAAAGTTTTTCTCTAGCCCGTCCCTGTTACTAGGGATAACTGTAGAAAAATATTCCTTTTTCGTATGCCTTCACTTTATAGCTTTTAAATTTCCCTGTACTAACTTGTACACAGTTTTAAGAGTATTTGTTTCGTGATTTAATTATTATAATAATAATAAAAATATTATAAGGTAAAAGTTTCACAAACTCTTACAAATGTACATGAATGAACTAAAATGGACACGTATTAATACCGTCTTTTTGCCTGACCGAGTGTTTCGTCCACAACCTGTTCAGTTTGTTTGTTTACGCTGTCTGAGCTCGGTGTATCTTTTAAATGTTGTATATTAAGTTAATATACCATTTTCATTAATCCATCCGTGATTTTGTTTTCAAATTATATAAAAAACACGATACATAACAAAAAATACATAACATATGTGTAGAGAACCTAGGATAACCCAAAAAAGTCAGAGTGACTTATTTCCCATTGCCTTCACTCAGAGCATCATTTCTTCTCAAAATGATGTTACATGAGAATGGGAGTGTTTCTTTTTTTATTTATTCTACCGTATCTAATTGTAGAGACAACCTGTACACAATGTAACTTGTACACAAACCAGACGTGTACACTGTTTACAAAACTTACCTTCCCTGGTTTGTTTACATAACTCTGCGCCGTCCTCTCTCATGCATCATTCTTTCTCTCTGGTATGGTAGCCTGGCTTTACTACCATACATACCACACTTGATTTTTACAATAAATACTACTCATCTCACCCTATATTTTAAGGTAAGTAATGAGTGAACTGTAAAATTAAAATTTTTATTTTTGGGGTGCTTAAATATCATAGAATAGTATGTGTGGGTGGGTTGGCCTGGTATGGTAGCCTGGCTGACTACCATTTCATACCACACTTGATTTCTTACAATAAATACTACTTGTCTCCCCCCTAGATTAAGACTATAAAATATTTTAAGGTAAGTAATGAGTGCACTATGTGTGTATTGTACTTTTTTATTGTTTTTTGATGCCTGGTTCTATTGCTAACATAATATATGTTAGTGTAAACTTGTTATCTAGTGTTTGTATGCATTTGTAAGTGGAAAAAAAGGGTGTTCCACTTTACGGCGGTTTCCGTTTTACGGCCGTTTGCCTGGGAAAACCCAACCCGCCGTATAAGTGGGGCCCTCCTGTATATATATATATATATATATATATGCATGTGCATGTCTGTGAAGTGTGACCAAACTGCAAGTAGGAATAGCAAGATATCCCTGTTATCTAGCATGTTTATGAGACAGAAAAAGACACCAGCAATCCTACCATCATGTAAAACAGTTACAGGTTTCTGTTTCACAGTCATCTGGCAGGATGGTAGTACTTCCCTGGGTGGTTGCTGTCTACCAACCTACTACCTTGTTGTTCACATTTTACATGAACGACATAGATGAGGGGATAAAAAGCGACATAAGCAAATTTGCTGATGACTCCAAAATAGGCCATCCAGTTCATTCTAATGAGGACATTAGAGCACTCCTGGATGATTTGAATAGACTGATGCAATGGTCAGAAAAGAGGCAGATACAGTTTAATACAAACAAATGCAAAGTTCTAAATGTTGGATGGAAAATAACCATGCCACATATAAACTAAATAATGTAGATCTTAATACTACTGATTGTGAAAAGGATTTAGGAGTTCTGGTTAGCAGTAATCTGAAACCAAGACAACAGTGCATAAGTGTTCACAATAAAGCTAACAGAATCCCTGGCTTTACATCAAGAAGTATAAATACAGTGGACCTTCAACTTACGATATTAATCCGTTCCAGAGAGCACATTGTAAGACAAAATTATTGTAAGTCGAATTAATTTTCCCCATAAGAAATAATGGAAATCAAATTATTCCATTCAAGACACCCAAAAGTATGAAAAAAAAAATTTTACCACATGAAATATACATTTTCCTACACACAAAAAGAAGGATACATGCACAATATATTGTTTATACATGCACAATATATATTGTGCATGTACTAGTGTACTAAATGTAGAATAAATGACACTTACCTTTATTGAAGATGTGGTGATGAGTGACGAGACACTGTTTGTGTCCTAGGAGTGCCTTTTCCTCTTGAGTACTGTAGGTCCTGTTTAGCATTTTCTTCCAGAAGAGGCCTTATCACACTGTGTATGCCATTATGATTCTTAAATCTCTCAAACCAACCTTTGCTTGCCTTAAATTTATTAATATGAGCACTAGTTCCAGGCATTTTTTCCTGTTCACCTGGGTGTTAGTCAACAGGTGTGGGTCGCATCCTGGGGGAAAAAGATTAAGGACCCCCAATGGAAATTAGTTACAGTCCTCGATGACACACTGAATTTCTTGGGTTATCCTGGGTGGCTAACCCTCTGGGGTTAATTGTTTCTCGGGATTTCGATAACCCCACAAAACGACAATCCCCATTCTTCGATTGTTTCAGCACCGTGGTGCAGCAGCAGTGATGTGGACAGGTTTTTAAAAAAAAATTTTTTTTTTTAAAAATTTTTTAAAAAAAAATTTTTTTTTTTTAAAAAAAACCCCCAAAAAAAAAAATTTTTTTTTAAAGGGTTTTTTTTTTTTAAAAAAAATTTTTAAAAAAAAGGTAAAATTTTTTAAAAAAAAAATTTTCAAACCCCTTTTTTTAAAAAAACCCCCAAAAAACCTTTTTGGGGAAATTAAAAAAATTTTTGGGGAAATTTTTTTCCCCCCCCCAAAAAAGGGAAAAAACCCCCCCGGGAAAAAAAAAAAAATTTTTTAAAAAAATTTTTCCCCCCCCCCAAAAAAAAATTGGGAAAAAAAATTTTTTCCCCCCAAATTTTTTGGGGAATTTTTTTTAAAAAAAAAAACCTTTTTAAAAAAGGGGAATTTGGGGAAAAGGGGGGGGTTTTTTTTTTTTTTTGGGGGGGGAAAAAAAAAAAAAAAACCCCCGGGGGTTTTTTTTTCCAAAAATTTTAAAAAAACCCCCGGGGGAAAAATTTTTTAAATTTTTTAACCTGGGGAAAAAAAATTTTCCGGGTTTAAATTTTTTTTGGGGGGGGGGGGGGGGGTTTTTTTTTTAAAAAAAAAATTTAAAAATTAAGGGAAAAAAATTTTTTTTTCCTGGGGGGGGGGTTTTTTTTTTTTTTTTTTGGGGGGGAAAAAAATTTTTTTTAAAAAATTTTGGTTTTTTGGGTGGTTTTGGGGTTTTTTTAAAAAAAATTTTTAAATTTTTTTTCCCCCTTTTTTTTTAAAGGGTTTTAAAAAAGGGGGTTTCTTTTTTTGGGGGGGTTTTTAAAAAATTTTTAAAAAAAAAAAAAAATTTTTTTTTTTAAAAAAAATTTGGGGGGAAAAAAAAACCCGGGGTTTTTTGGGGAAAAAGGGGGGGGGGGAAAAATTTTTCCGGGGGCCAAAGGGGGGGTTTTTTTTTTTAAAAACCCCCAAAGGGTTTTTTTTGGGGGGGGGAAAAAGGGGCCCCTTTTTAAAAAGGGGGTTTTTTTAAATTAAAAAAAATTTTTTTTTCCCCCCCCCAAAAAAAAAATTTTTTGGGCCCCCTTTTTTCCCCCCCCCGGGGGTTTTTTAATTTTTTTTTTTTAAAAAAAATTTGTTTTTTTTTCCGGGAAAAGGGGCCCCCCCCAAAAAAATTTTTTTTTTTTAAAAATTTTTTTTTTTTTTAAAAAAAAAAAGGGGAAAAAAAAAGGGGAAAGGAAAAAAATTTTTAAAAAAAAAAAAAATTTTTTAAAAAATTTAAAAAAACCAAAAAAAAAAACCTTTTTTAAAAATTTTTCAAAAAAAAAGGGGGAAAAGGGGGAAATTTTATTTTTAAAATTAAAAAAGGAAAAGGGTTTTTTAAAAAAAATTAAAAATTGGAAAAATTTTTAAAAAAATTTTTTTTAAAAAAAATTTTTTTGGGGAAAATTTTTTTGGGGGTTTTTTTTTTTTGGGTTTTTAAGGGAAAAAAACCTTGGGGGGGCCCCAAAAAAAGGGGGGTTTTTTTTTTTTTAAGGGAAAAAAAAATTTTTTTTTTTTTTTGGGGAAAACCGGGGGGCCAAAAGGAAAATGGGGGTTTTCCTTTTTAGGGGGGGGGAAAAAATTTTTAAAGGGGGGTTTTTTTTTTGTTTTTAAAAAGGGGGTTTTTAAGTTTATTTTTTTTTTTAAAAAGGGTTTTAAAAAAAATGTCCGGGTTGGAAATTTTTTTTTAAAAATTTGGGGGGGGTTTTTTTTTTCCCCCCCCCCCCCCGGGGGAAAAAAAAAAAAAAAGGGGGGGCCCCCGGGGTTTAAAAAAGGGTTTTTTTAAAAAAAACCTTTTTTTAAAAATTTTTTTTTTAAATTTTTTTTTTTTAAAAAACCCCCTTTTTTTTTTTTTCCCTTTATTTTTTAAAAAAGGGGTTTTAAAATTTTTAAAACCCCCCAAAAATTTTTTAAAAATTTTTTTTGGGGTTTTTTCCCCCCCCGGTTTTTTTTTTGGGTTTTTGGGGGTTTTTAAAAAAAAAACCCCAAAAAAAAGGGGGTTTTAAAAAGGGGGGGTTTTTGGGGGGGAAAGGGAAAAATTTTTGGGAAAAAAAAAAAAATTTTTGGGGGGGGTTTTTTGGGGGGGGGGGTTTTTGGGAAAAAAAAAAAATTTTTTTTGGGGGGAAATTTTTTTAAAAAAAAAGGGGGGGGTTTTTTTTTAAAAAAAAAGGGGGGGGAAAAGGAAAAAAGGTTTATTTTTAAAAAAAAAAAAAATTTTTTTTTGGGGTTTTTTTAAAAAAAAACATTTTTTTTGGGAAAAAAATTTTTTTTTTTTTGGGGAAAAGGAAAAATTTTTTGGGAAAGGAAAATTTTAAAATTTGGGGGGGGAAAAATTGGGGAATTGGTTTTTTTTTTTTTAAAAAAAAAAAGGGGGGCCCCCTTTTTTGGCCGGGGAAGGGGGTTTTTTAAAAAAATTTTAAAACCCCCCTTTTTAAATTTTTTTTTAAAAAAAAGGGGGGGGTTTTTTTAAACCCCTTTTTTTTTTTTTAAAAAAAAAAATTTTTCTTTAAAAAAAATTTTTTTTTTTGGGGGGGGAATTTTTCCTTTTTAAAAAAAACCCTTTTTTTAAAAAAAAAGGGGGGAAAAAAAAAGGGGGGGGGGGGAAAAAGGAAAAAAAAAAAAAATTTTTAAAAAGGGGAAAAAAAAAAAAAAAAAATTTTTTTAAAATTGGAAAAAAAAATTTTAAATTTAAGGGGGGGGGGTTTTTTTTTTTAAAAAAAACCTTGGGAAAAAAAATTTTTGGGTTTTTTTAAAAAAGGGAAAAATTTTTTTGGGGGTTGGGGGGGGGGGTTTTTTTTTGGGGGGTTTGGTTTTTTGGGGGGTTTTTTTAAAAAGGGGGGAAAGGGTTTTCAACCCCCTTTTTTCCCCCTTTTTTGGGGAAAAAAGGGGGGGGTTTTTTTGGGGTTTTTTTTCCCCTTTTTTAACATTTTTAAAAATTTTTTTTTTTTTTTTTTTTCCCCTTTTTTTAAAAAAAAAAATTTTTTTTTTAAAAATTTTGGGGTTTCCCGGGAAAAAAGGGACCCCGTTTTTTAAAAAAAAAGGGGGGGAAAAAAAAAGGGGAAAACCCCAATAAAAAAAAAAAAAATTTTTCCCCTTTTTTCCCCCCAAAAAAAAAAATTTTCCAAAAAAATTTTTTTTTTAAAAAAAATAAAAAAAAGGGTTTTTTCCCAAAAAAAAAAAAAAAATTTTTTTTGGGGGGAAAAAAAAATTTAAACCCCAAAAAACCCCCCCCCCCTTTTTAAATAAAAAAACCCCCTTCCCCAAAAAAACCCCCCCACTTTTTCTAAATTTTTTAAATTTTTAACCCCCAAAAACCCTTTTTTGGGAAAACCCAAAAAACCCCTTAAAAAACCCCCTTTTTTCCCCCGGCCAAAAACCAAAAAATTTTTTTTCCCCCCAAAAATTTAAAAAAAAAAAAAAAACCGGAACACCCAAAATTTTAAAAAAAATTAAAAAAAATTTACCCCCCCAAAAAAACAAAAAAATTTATTTCCCCCCCCCGGGGGTTTAAACCCCCCCCCTTTTCCCCTTAAAAAAAAACCCCCCCCAAAATTTTAAAAAAAATTTAAAAAATTTTTTTTTTTTTTTTTTAAAAAAAAAAACCCAAAAAAAACTTTAAGGGGAAAAAAAAAAATTTTGGCCCCCAAAACCCTTTTTTCCCCCAAAAAAAATTTTTTCCCGGGGTTTTAAAAAAAAAACCCCCCCCTTTTGGAAAATTTAATTTTTTTTCGGGCCCCCCAAAAAAAAAAACGCATTTAAAAAAAAAATTTAAATTTTTGGGGTTTGGGGAAATCTTTTTGGGGGGCCCCTTTTTTTTTAAAAAAAAAACCCCCCTTTTTTTTTAAATTTTTTAAACTTTAAAATTTAATTTAAATTGCCCAAAAAAGGGCCCAGCCCCCTGCTAGGTGTTCTTTGGTAAACTCTGTAATTTATTATTTTTCTACATGTAAAAATTTCAAAAACCCCAAAATTTTGGGAAAAATCAGCATTTAATCCTTATAGAGAATAAAAATTTTAATTTGAATTTGAAAAAAATTTAAAAATAATTTTGCATACAGAAAAAAAAAGGGCAAAAAAATAAAGCACTAAAAAAATTGGAAAAAAAGAACATTTAAACTTTAACTTAAAACCCTTTTTTGATTCTTGTTGGTGTATGTTTTCAAAAAAGCGATTCAAAAAATTAGAGATCTCCAGTGAAAAACAGAAAGGACTGCCCTTCTAGCATTCCCGCCTGTTACCTTTGGGGTTTTCAAAAACAAGTAGTCGTATCCTTGTCCCAATTTTTCCCTTAAAATTCGTATGATTTTAAAAGTGCTTCAGGGTTACAAAAAAGGGAGGGGTAAATAACTAGAGAAATTTTAAAATTTTTAAAAAATTTTTTTTAAATCCCAGAGGTATATTATTTAAATTAAATTAAAATTTAAAATTTAATTTACAGTAATTTAAAAAATTTAAAAATAATCACTTCTCTCGTTACAATATATTGTGCCCCGAAAGCCCCATATCCCCAAATTTTTAATTTTTTTTAAGACCGTCTGGTACATTAATTTTAATAAAATATTTTCAAAAATGTAAAAAGTAAAAGGGGGAGTTTTGTGTAAGTGGGTCTAAAATAGTTCGCTATGTTCCTTTATGGGCTCGACTAACTTAAAAAAAGTGAAGAAAAAGTCCTCAAAAAAATAACTTCTTGGGCCCCCAAAAGGGAAAATCAGAAACAAACCCCTTGAAAAAAAAAAAGGGAAAAGCTAAAACCCAATAAACAATATAACAAGCAAAGCGACACAGAATTAGGGGAAAAAAGGAATAATAACCCACACCCAAGGGGGGACCTTTAGCAAACCCCCACAAAGTCACCAAAATCCCATAATACGGGAAACTAAGTTCGATAAGAAAATCCCTGACTGTGAAAAAACCCAAAAATTTCCCTACAATTAGGTCAGAAGCTACAGCTCAGGCCTGAGTTGTTTCGAGTGTCTATGAAAAACCACAACCCCAGTACAACTCGAAAATCACTAAGTCTTTTCAATTTTGGGGGAAAAGGTTTTACCGAAAAACAAGAATTTAAAGGGGACAGGGGCAATCTGTCCAACCACTAAAGAGTCCTTTGACCAAAACTGAATACTTCAGGGGAAGGGGAGGACAACCCCCCCTCAAAACAGTTTGCCCCCGGGGGGTCCTGCCCCGGGAAGAAAACCTTAGAGTAACAAACAAAGAAGGAAAAATTTAAAAGTAAAGGGAACAATCAAGACTTGGGAAATGAGCCCCAAAAATTTTAAATCCTAACCTAACAAAAGGAAGCTAAGGGCAAATTAAAAAATATAAAAACAATACATTTGTTTTTGCTATTAAACGCAAATATAAGCAATATAAAATTATATGAAAAAAATATTTCATTTTTTTTCAAATCATAAAAATACATAATATTAATTTTAAACCATTTAGGGGGGTTTAACAGTGTTGGAGGTAGGTAGGAGGCCCGGGAAGGCGAGTTTATTTTTGCTTCAAAAATGACGCAAATTTTCTACTTACTGCTTATTTTTTAAAAATTTAAAAATTTTATCTAATAAGAAATTTTAAAAATAAATTTAAAAACATGAAACATGATATAACTCTAGAATAATAAAAAATGTCCCATAATGTATAGAGGAGTAATGGTTTTAAGGTTTTTGTTGGTTTTTTAAAGGGGGCCAGAGAGAAACCTGTTGGGTGGCGGTGGAGGGTTTTGGGCCACCTCCCCCAACCCCCTTATTTTTTTTCTTTTTTATTTATTTTAAAAAATTTTTTTTAAACGTACAAATTTAATTTTGTTTTTACAAAATGGATTTTCAAAGCAAAAGAGGGGCCCCAAATTTTGCCCAGGCATTTATGGGGCCCAAATTAACATTTTTTTTTGGCTTTGGGGTTTTACCTGGAGAAATTTTGGGGTCAAGGGAATTTTTTGAGACCCGGTTTTTATTAAAGGTAAACAAAATTTGTTTGGGGCCAAAAAAATTTTTTTCAAAAAGCCCCTTTTTTAAAAACTATTTAAATTCTTTTCAGTCCAAAAAGGGAAAATGGGCCAAAAGGGGGGTTTTGAAACCCCTTTTGTGTGGGGAAAAAGGAGTTTTTTAAAAGTTTTCCTTTTGGGGAGAACTTTTGAGGTCCTTTTTAACCCTTTTTTAAGGGTTCGTTTTTCCCGTAAAAATTCCTAGGGGCCCCTTTTTCTTTAGGGTTTTACCGTTGGGTTGGCCCTGAGGGTATATCAAAAAAACTTTTTTGGGGTTCAATTTTGGGCCTAGGAATTTAAAGGGGGGAAAAACCATTATTTTTTTGGTATGTGTGGCCCCCATAAAAGCCCCTGGAAAGTTTTAATGGGTTGAGAAAAAGAAATTTTAAAAAATTGGGGGGGTTTTTTTTCAAAGGGGGTTTGGGGTTTTTTTTCGCTTTTTTTTTATTTGGGGTTTTTTTTGGATTTTTTGTCCCCCCAAATTTTAAAAAGAAAAGGGAAGAAATTACAGGAAAAAAATGAAATTTTGGAAAGGTTTTTCTTTGGTTAAACTTTCTAAAGGGCGGAAAATTTTTTAAAATTTTTTTTTGGATATTCCCAAATTTAAAACCAAAACCCACCTTTTTTGTTTTAAGTCCGGCTGTGGTCCTTTAAATTTCAAATTCCCCCCAACCCCAAATAAAGGTGATTTTTATTTATAAATTTTTACAATTGGGGATAACTGTAAAATTCTTTTTTATTTTTTGGGGGGAAAAAAAAGTATTATTGAAAAAAAAAAATGGGTTTTATTTGTAAAAACCTTTAAAAAAAATGATGAAGAGAAAAGAAAAGGGTCCAAACATTTTTTTGTTGGGGGCCCAATTTGAAATTTGGATTTTGGGAAATTTGGGTTAAAATTTTTTTAATTAAAAATTTCCCCCCCTTTAGGGTTAAATTTCCTTGGCCCTTTTTTGCTTAATTCCCCCCCCAATAAACAAATTAATTTCCAAAATTTTTTAAACAGGGTTTTAAAAGGGAAAAGTTTTTTCCCTTAAAATGGGGGAAAAACGGCAAAAATTTTCCCGATTTTAAATTGCTTTCAATTTAAATTCCGAAAAAATAAATTAATTTTTACCAAAATATTCTTAAAACCCTTTTTGGGTTTTACCTTAAAAAAAGATTCCCCTTCTCTACGAAATTTAAAAAAAAAAATTTAACAAAATTTTTTTTTTTTGGAAAAACCATTAACACTTTTTGGTTCCCCCCAAAAATTTTTGGAAAACCCCCAAAGGTTAAAAATGATACAAACCCCCCGTTTTCCCTTTGGGGGTTTTTTGCAAAAAGTCCTTTTTTCCAAGTTCTTTTTTGTTTTGGGGAAGTTGAGTTATTTTTTTGTTGCCTTTTCTTTTTAGTTCCCTTTGGGGTTTTTTAGGGTTTTTTTAAAAATAATTAAAATTTTTTTTTTAAATTTTTAATTTAAAATTAATTTATTTTTAAATTAATGTTTTTTCTTTATTCCCCCTAAAAATTTTCTGTTTTTTAGGGAATTTAGACTGATCCCAAAGGGTCAAAAAAAAAGAGGCAAAATACGTTTAAAAAAAAAAAATGCAAATTTAAAAAATTTGGAGGGAAAAAAACCCAAAGCCACTTAAAAACTAAAAAAGTAGATCTTAATACTACTGATTGTAAAAAGGATTTAGGAGTTTGGTTACCCGTAATCAGAAACCAAAAGAAAAAACAGTGCATAAGGGGTTCCCCTAATAAAGCTAACAGAATCCCGGGTTTTACATCAAAAAGTAAAAATTTTCAGGGCCTTCAACTTACGATTTTTAAACCGTTCCGGGGGAGAGCCCCTTGTAAGACAAAATTATTGTAAGTAAATTTTAATTTTCCCCCATAAGAAAAAATTTAAAAAATAAAATTTTTTCCCATTAAAGACCCCCAAAAAAGTATAAAAAAAAAAATTTTACCACATAAAAATATACTTTTCCTACACACAAAAAAAAGGATACATGCACAATAATTTTTTTTTACATGCAAAAAATAATTTTTGGTGCATGTACAGTGAAACTAAATGTAGAAAAAAATGACACTTACCTTTTTTGAAGATTTTGGTGATGGTAAACGAAAACCACTGTTGTGTCCTAGGAGTGCCTTTTCCTCTTGGAAATGTAGGGCCGGGTTTAGCATTTTCTTCCAGAAGGGGCCCTTATAAACACGGGTGTAAGCCTTTAAATATTTTTAAATCTCTCAAACCAACCTTTGTTTCCCTTTAAAATTTTATTAATATGAGCACTATTTTCCAGGCATTTTTCTGTTCACCGGGGTTTTAGTCACGGTGGGGGGTGCATCCTGGGGGAAACAAGTTTAAAGGACCCCAAGGGAAAATTAAATTACATTTCCCGATGCCCACACGGGAATTTTTTTGGGTTTTATCCTGGGTGGCTAACCCTTTTGGGGTTAATTGTTTCTGGGTATTTCGAAAATCCACACAAACGACAACCCTCCCATTTCTTCGATTATTTACAGCCAACCGTGGTGCAGCAGCAGCTGACTGTGGACAAAAAGTTTTTTTGATAGAAATTTTTTCCCCCTTTTTTTACCCCCCGGGTTGGCATAAAAATTTTCCCTTTGGGGGCCCCTGGTGGCTTATTAGCATTTTACAAGCACTTAAAACCCTGGAAAAAATACAAAATTTATCAAATGAATGTTTTGAAACCGTCTGCAAGTCAGCTGAGGCACTCGGCCAGGGGCCCGGGGACGCCCCGCTTTCGGGACGAATTAAATGTAAGTCGATTTTTTCAATGGGGTCGGGGCCCTTTTTTTAAACCTGACAAGCATCAAAGTTGCATTTATCTTGGGTTTTAGGCCATCTTTTAAGTCGGGGGTCCACTTTTTTAAAGCCCTTTCAGGTTTTTTCTTCAACCCCTGTATATCCTTGGTTGGGCCATTTAGATTATGTGCACTTTCTGGTCCCATATTAAGAATGGATAAAACATAGGGTCCCCCGAGTTTAAAAACTTTTTTTGTTGCAAAAGGTGTTCGAGTCCTTTTTATGAACAATTATTTCCCATAAAGAAAAATGAAAATTTAACATTAGCCTTTTCAGACCCCCAAAAAAACCCTTTTCCCAAAAAGCACTTTTTTTTTATTTTTTATTTATTTTATTTAGAAATTTTTAAGCATACTTTACAGGGTAAAAAAAATACAGGAAAAGAGAAGCTTTCCCAAAAACCCCACTTATATGCTTTAGCATTTCGGGCGGGTTTTAAAATTTAAACCTTAAGATTAACTAAGAAAAGATGAAATCAGTGATAAAAAAATTATTGTAACAGAAAAACTATAAAGCACAAATGAGTTTTAACAAAGACAGGTCATAGGGTTGAAAATGAAATTGCTGTACATTCAGTCGAATGGAGTTTTTCTGTTAGGTAGTGTATTTAAAAAAAATAACAAAGTTAGAGGGGGCCCCTATTTTTTAATTTTTGGGGTGTGATAAAATTGTATAAAAAAATAGGTTATACAATTTATAAGGTTCAGTTTATTCATTTATTTTTTTGGTTTTGGGTGAGTAAGTAAATTTTTGAGAAAATTTAAATTTTATAAACAGGTAGTGTTTTTTTATATTTACGGGTAAAGAATTCCAAAAATTTTAGGCCTTTTATGTGCTTTGATTTTTTTGCAAAGCGTGAGATGGAACGAGGAACATCAAAGAGTTTTTCTGTGCCTTGGTTAGGGTCAGGGTGTTCTGTTGGGGTTTGGCAAGGAGATTTTTGGGGGGGGAAGGTAAATTTCAAAATTTAAAGGGTTTTTCTATGTATGTAAAAATTTCCCGTAAATTTATGGATGTTTTGTATGGGAGTAGGTTGAGTGTTTTAAAAATTTGGGTTTGAGTTTTCCCTCCCTTAAGTGAAATTTTTTAACATTCAACTGACAGCCTTTTGTTGGGAAATTTAGGGGTTTCTGAGATTTTTAAATTTTTTGTTCCCCCCCTTTCAAAAATTCCATAGGTGAGATAGGGGAAAATTAAGAGAGTGATAAAGGGCCAGGGGGCTGACTGGGGAACATAGTACCAACTTCGATAGTTCAACAGTCTTGGAAATTTTCTTAAAAATTTTTTGGGTTTATGTGTATAAAATTTGAGTTATTTTTAAAGGGTGGTTCCCAAAGAATTTTCCCCTGTTAGCTTTTTTATGGTTTGATTGAAAAATTCTTTTATTTAAAGGGGGTACCTTTTGCTCTGTTTACCAAACTGAATGAAGTAGGTTTTGCAAGTTTGGGGAAATTTTGGGTAAGTCCTAAACCAGGTAAAATTTTTTCCTGTAATTCGGTGTTTACAGTTTTTGGCAAGATGACTGGGTCGGGTGAAGAAGACGTATGTATTGTCATCTGAAAAAAAAGGTTTTGGGGTTTGGGGTAATTGCCCCCCCAACCCCCAATTTGGTAGACCCCATTTAGGTATAGGAAAAGAAAAAATAGGCCAAAGGACCCCTTCCCCCCTGTGGGCCCCCCCCAACTGGTAATTGGTTGAGGGGAAAGAGCTTGCCCCATTTGCATACCATTTTGGGTTTTCTGTTGCTGGGGTATAAATTGAGGTAGTTCGGGGTTGCCCTCAATTTCCATAGGTGACAATTTTACGTGGGGGCAAGTCTGGCCCAACTGTTCAAAAGCTTTACGTAAGTCAATGAAATCCCCAGGGGGACTTTTTTTTTTCTCTATTGCAGTGTATATATGTTCTCCCTTTGTATAATAGCATCATTAGTTTTTTTAAATAGGCCGGAAAAAAAATTTGGGGCAGGGGTTGAGAATTTTTTGGGGAGATGAGGTAGGAGTAGTTTTCGTTTTTTAAAATTAATTTTTTCCCGAAGATTTTAGAGATAGGGTGAAAATTTGGGATTTTGGGGCCAATAGTTATTCAATTTGTTTGGTCTCCTTTTTTAAAGGATTGGGGTCCCCCTTGTTATTTTGAGAGCTGTGGGGAAAAGGTGGAAAAATTAAATGGATTTTTTTAAAAAAGTGTTGCAATGTTTGGTGATAGTACTTGTGACATTTTTTTGTTTAAAAAGGGGTGGAAAGGGAAATTTAAAATTTTCCCGGGCCCTTTTGTTTTTTAGTGTGTTGAAAATAAGGGAGTTTCGTTTTGGGTTTTGGGGAGCTGGGGAACGAAATTTGGGGTGGGTTGGGAAAAATTTGGGGAAATTCGGGGTACCACTGTAAATGCACTGGAAAAATGTAAGGGGAGGATGACAAATTTGATCCCAGTATCAGAAATTTTTTCCTATGAAGATGGGGACTGGGGGCCCGAATCTGCCCCTTTTCTAAAAAAGGCATAGAATTAGGGGAGATATGATTGAGGTATACAGTGGACCCCCGCATAGGGAAACCCCTTTTGAAATACGGACAACCCGCCAAAAGCGGACGTTTTTGGTTCGCTAAAAAATTTTTCCCCCGCATTTTGTGGAAAAAAAACCCGCTCGGGCCGGCCTTCGCCCAAAGGGACGCGCCCCATGTGCGGCCCCCTCCCGGGCCTCACTTTGTGCCGCCTGTCCCATTTTTTAAACCCACCCCGCCTCCGGGGTTCCATTAACCCATACACTGGGAAATATTTCGTTTTAAATTCCCATTTTGTTTTCGGGGGTGTTTCTGGAAAAAAAGGGGCCCTTTTGGGCCCCAAGAAAGCTTCTAGTTCCAACCCTACAGCAAAAAAGGGGTTTTGGGAAATTCCAATTGAAATAAAGAAAGAGACCCTTGATAAGTATAAAGTGGGTACGTTCCCCGACCGGGGTAGGTTTTTCCCAAAAAACCCAAAAAATAAAACCCATCTCTTCTATTGGGGGCAAGAAAAACGGCAATCAAGGAAGGTTGTTCCCAAAAGGGGTTTAATGTGTTTTCGAAAAAAAGATGAAAGGATGGAAATTTTTGAAAAGGACTCTTTATTGGTGTGGAAAAAATAAAAAAACAGTAGAGGAGGATGCGTCTCTCAAGCGATCATAGGGTAAAAGGGCTAGGAATTGCATGACGATTTAATTAAAAAAAATCCCTCCCAACTAGTGATGATGTGGTAAATTTAAAAAGGCCCACCCCAAAGGTTGGTTTGAAGTTTTTAAAAAGCTTTAAGGGGGCATCCATAGTGTGATAGGGGCATGGTGAGGCTGCCATTTTGGGGACCACAAAGCGGCGGAAAAATATGGGGCATAAAATTAAAGGGAAATTACAAAAAAACTGAAGGACGGGAAACCTGAAAAAAGTGTTTAATTGTGTTTAAACCCAGGCCGGGTTTCGGGAAGAAAATCCCAAGCAGGCCTAAAATTACTCAGGGGGGTAAAGGCACTCCAGGACATAACCCTAGGAAAGACGGGCCCTTACTTTTTTGATGTGGGGCCAATGTTTAGGGGTGATTGCAAATTTAACCCTTTTAAAATTGTTTTATCACTCTGAAACCCCCAGAGCGTTCACAAAAAAAAGTCCAAAAAGGAAAAATTTTTTTGGGTGTTTTGTGGGGGGGCAAACATAAGGCATGGGTCACGGGGTTTTTTTCTAAAACGGGTTACACCCATCATTTGCCCCCAATGTGAAAGTTTCATAACTGAAAAGAAATTAGCCCTTTTAAGTGCCCCCTTTGGTGTTAGAAAATTCCCCGGGTTCTTTCCTACAAAAGGGGCCCAAGCGACTTTAGGGGGACATGGGGTTTTTCATTTAAGGTAAAGTTTTTGCCCTAATACCATTTCCTCTCCGGGCGCCCAGGGCCCCAGCAGGTAAATTTCCAACTTCAAGAAACTGTACAAAAAAGCTCTTTTTAAAAAGTGCTTTAAAATTGACCCAGACACTCGTTTGACCTAAAAGTTTTGGGAAGGATCATTTAATATCCTCAATTGTGTAAACCTTATAGGAAAGGGTTTGGGGAGGGGGCCCAAAGGGGAAACCTTGAACTCTGTTTGGGAAAAAACCTGTGGCCGGGAATTTTGGTAGAAAAAAAGGGAAATTTTAAAGGGGTTTTGGAGGCAAACCCGAGTTTATTATGCCAGTTGGGGAAAATAAAATTGGGGAAAGGGGGGGAAAGCCCTTTGGGGGGTTGGGGTTTAAGGGGGGGGATGGGGAAAGTTGGTGGGGGAAGGACAAAAAAGGGAAACCTAACCCCGGGGAGCTGATAGATCAATTTCAAGACAAGCCCCCAAACCCGGGGGGAAAAACTGGAAAAAGGGGGGGAAGGGGAGAGAGAAATTAAAGGGAAATTTACCTCCCTTTCAAAGATTAAAAAAAATGTGGGGCAAAATGGCTTGAAGTGAAAACCCTTTTTTGATGAAAATCACCCCACACAGCATATTGCAAGCCGTGTGGGGGAAAGGTTCCCAATGACATGTTTTTAACCACAATTTAGACAAATCAAAAAGGGAAAAGAAGGTACAGGCCATAGGGACAGATATGTTGTGCGAAAGAAGCCCAGTAAATCTAAAGGCGGGCCCTATTTGGCTTTAAAAAGAAGGGAAAGAAACCCCCAGAAAAGGACTTGCTACCTCAAGTCCTAATGGAAGGGGACCCCCCCTTCTAAACACAAACCCACTCTTCCCCCTCCCCCCAATCCCATAAATCATCACCAGATTTTCAATAAAAAGTAAGTGCCCAAGTAATTGTGCATCCTTTTTTTAAAGTTTGTGTGTACTAAAATTAACTTTTTTTTTGGGGTAAAAAAAATTTTTTTTTTCTTTTTTGGGGTTTGTCTTGCAGGGTTTAAAATTTATTTCCTTTATTTCATAGGGGAAAATTCTTCGCATGCGAACATTTCGCTTAACACCCACCCCCCCTTGCACGGTTTAATTTCGTTATGCGGGGGCCATTTGTATAAAGGGAAAAAAGGGAAATAAAAAAAAAAGGAGGGCAAAAGAAATGTAAAAAATACCCAGCCAAGACAGACTCGCAGCAAGGTTTTTAAATTTTTGGGAAAAAATTTCAGTTTCTGAAGGAAAAGGGGAAAAGAAACTGGTTGGAAAATAGATTTTAGATATTTGGAACAAACTTCCGAGTACCGTCAAAAAAGCAAATGTTGGGGATTTTTAAAAAAAAGGTTTTGAAAAATACATGAGTGAGTAGGGGTTGGGTGTAAAGGGGGCCTGACAAGCTTGGTGCAACTAGGTCTTTTGTGTGCCCCTTTCCCTTTAAATGGAACTGATCAAAACTAGGGGGTCACTGTTCTAAGCCGGGGAGAAACCATGGACCTGTTTTCCCTTGGGTCAGTGGGGCCTGAAGGAAAGGGGTTTCCTTCTTTATGTTTTTAATTTGTCCACCTAGACATTTTGGTTAATAAACATTTTCAATTTTTTTTTCTTTAGTTTGTATCCTATCAGTTGCAATCCCCAAAAACAATACATGGAACCCCCCGGGTTTCGTATTAAAACCGGGTTTCCCGAAGTTTTGCCCACTGGGAAAATTCACGATTGGGGAATATTTTCCCATAAGAAAAAATTTGGGAAAACCCCAAATTAAAAGTTTCAGACGCCAACCATAAAACCCAAAAAAAAAATCCAAAACGGTTGGGTTCCCCTTTCCCCCATACAAAACTAAATGCCGCAAACTGGGCCCCCCTCACACTATTTCCATTCACTTATTAACCCCTAACCCCCCCCCTAAAGCTATATGTGCTTGGGGGTTTAACTGCCAAAAAAACACACCCCAAAGAAAAAAATTTAACCCCAAAAAAAACCGCAGTAAGAATAATCCTAAATTTTCCCCTCCCCGGCAAAACCCCCCCCCCCCCCCCAATTTTTCAAAGATCTAAACTTACTCCCGTTTCCCGTACATCCACAAATTACTACTGGCCGCAAAAATTACAGGACCCTTTAAAATTTCCAAAATTAACCTTTACCCCAAAACGCTTTCTTGATAGGTTTTCGACAGAAACCCACAGGCACAAATAAGATACCCAAAAATCTCTATGGGCATTCCCGTGGCCGACTAAACCTTTACAAAAAATTTTTGTAGTCCAAAGGCCCTTTAAAAACTGGAAAACCCCACCTGAAAAATTTTAAAAAATGCAGACACATTCATACCTTTAAAACTACCATTTAGGAAAAAAAATCTTAAAACCCCCCTGATACAAAACCCGTTAAAATAATTAAACGAAAACCACCTTTGGGGGTTAACACTTACCCCCCACCCCCCATTTGACCATAAAAAAGAAATAAACAAAACTTTAATCTTTAAAATAAGAATCTTAACTAGTCTTTTTGTTGGGGCCCGTTTTTACTCCAATACGAAACTATGTAAAGTCCAAAACAAAAACATTCACATTGCCAAAATCACAAACTTCCCGTGGCCCCCGAATTTAAAATATTTTTTCACTCCAGAAAAAAATATGTTTTTGGTGCCAAATTTCTGACCGAATTTTTTTTCCAAAACCCAAATATTGTGAAAATAGTTTATCCAATTTTTAGGGCCCCCCAAAAATACCCCGTACAAACCCCACTTACTAAATACAATTAAAATAATTTGGGCACATTCGGAGGGAAAACGTTTTTCGGGGGTCCCCTGTATATTTAGTCACTTTGGGCCCTAATTTCCAACTTACCTCATAATTTTGTAATTTTTTTTAAACTTTAAAATTTAATTTAAATTCCCAAAAAAGGGCCCAGCCATTTCTAGGTGTTCTTTTTGGGAAACTCTGTAATTTATTATTTTACTACATGTAAACAATACAAACCCAAAATTTTGAAAAATCAGCATTCTAATCCTTATAGAGAATAAAAATTTTAATTTGAAATTTTAAAAAAAAAAATATAGATTTTTCAAAACAGAAAAAAAAGGGCAAATAAATAAAGCCCCAAAAAAATGGAAAAAAAGAACATTTAAACTTTAACTTAAACCTTTATTGATTCTTGTTTTGGGGTTTTTACAAAAAAAGCGATTCTAAAAGTTAGAGATCTCCATGAATACTAGAAAGGACTGCCCTTCAGCTTTTCAGCCTGTTACGGGTTTTTTTATAACAAGTATTCGAACCTTGTCCCAAAATCCATTAGAATTCATTTTGATTTTAAAGTGCTTCAGGATTACAACCCGGTAGGGGTACTAACAAAAGAAAATTTAAAATTTTTAAAAAATTTATTAAGTCAAAAGGTAAAATTATTTAAATTTAAAATTAAAAAAAATTAATCACAGTAACAAAAAATTAATAATAATCACTTCTCTCGTATACAATATATTTTGCCCCGAAAGCCCCATATCCCCAATTTTTAATTCTTAAGTACCGTCTTGGGACATTTTATTTTTAAAAAGATATTACAAAAATGTACAAATAAGTGTGTTTTTGTAAGTGGGTCTAAGTAGTTCGCTATGTCTCATGGGCTCGACTAGACCTTAAAAAAAGTGATACCAAAATCCTCAATAAAATAACTTCTTGGGCCCCCCTGGCAAAATCAGAAAAAATCTAAATTGAAAAAAAAAAAGGGAAATTCCCAAGCCCAAAAGGGAATATAACAAGCAAAGCGACACAGAATTAGGAAAAAAGGAGATAATTAAAACCTAAGTTGGGGGCCTTTAGCGATCCTCCACAAAAGTCACCAAAATCCCATAAAAACGGGAAACTAAGTTCAGCATTTAAAAAAATCCCCCGACTGTGGGTAATTAACCCCAAAATTTCCCTTACAAGTTAGGTCAGAACCCACAGCTCAGGACCGAGTTGTTTCGAGTGTCTATGAGACACCCCAACCCCAGTACAACCCTCGAAAATCACTAAGTCTTTACAATGTTTGGGAAAAGAGTTTTACCGAAAAACAAGAATTTAAAGAGACAGGGGCAATCTGTCCAGCCACTAGAAAAGTCTTTGACCAGACTGAATACTTCAGGGGAGGTGAGGACACCCCCCCTCAAAACATGATAGCTCCGTGGGTCGCTGCCCCGCAAGGGAAAACCGGAGAGTAACAGCAAAGAGCGTAATTACAAATAAAGGGAGCAATCAAACTTTTGGGAATGAGCCAAAAATATTTTTAAATCCTACCTAACAAAAGGAAGCTAAGGTCAAAAAAACAATATAAAAGCAATACATTTCGTTTTTTGCAAATTTTCGCAAATATAAGCAATATAAAAATATATGAAAAAATAATAAACATTTTTTTCATAATCATAAAAATACATAATTAATTTAAACCCCTTTAGGGGGTTTAACAGGTTGGAGGTAGGTAGGAGGCACGGAAGGCGAGTTTATTTTGCTTTAAAAATGACCTAAATCAACTTACGCTTAATTTTTATGCAAAAATTCATCTAATATTTAAATTTTAAACAATATTAATAAACATGAAACATGAATATACTCAGAATGAATAAAAAATGTTTATAATGTATGAGAAAGTAAAAGGTTTTAAGTGTTGTTGTTGGGGTTTTAAAGGGGGCCAGAAGAAAGGGCCCTGTTAGGGGGCGGTTTGGGGGCTTTTGGGCCACCTCCCCCAAACACAAATTATTTATTTACTTTTTTATTTATTTTAAAGTTTTTTCAAACGTCCTTGAGATTTTGTATTTACAACAGTGGGGTTGCAAAAGCAAAAGAGCCTCAATTATGCCCAGGGATTTATGGGCCAACTTAACATTTTTTTTGGCTTATGACACTTAAAACCCAAGGATTTTAAACATTTGTTGTACAGAAAGGGTAGTAATTTTTTTTATAGTTGTACAGTAAATTTTTAAAAAAATTTAAAAGAATCAAAATTTTTATAAGACAAAAGAAAATATTTTATATTCAAAAAATTCCTTTTTTTAAAAACAATATTTAATTACATTTCCCCCTCAAAATGGATAAAGGCTCAAAGTGATTTTTGAAAATTATGTGGGGGAGTACATAAGTGAGTAATGTGTACGAGTTTTTTAGCATTTGTCAAAGGGGAAAAGTGGCTTTTTAGAATTTTTTAACTTTATTTTTAGACTGGGGTTAAAATTTTAAAAATTTTTTCTGGTAATGAATTCCATATTTTGGGGCCCTTTATGGGCATTTTGGGGTTTTTACACAGTGGATATGGACATGAGGTATATCAAAAAGAGAAACTGTTTTTTGTGTTGTGGTTTATGTGTCTGTTTTTAAATTTGGGGAGGGAAATTTGAATGGAGGGTTTTTTAAATTTTGGGGTATTTTTTTGTGTATGTAGTAGGGACATGAATAAGCATGGATGTTCTTTTAAAGGTTTACAGATTCCCGAATTTTGAAAATTGGGGGGGTATGCTGGGAGGAGTGGGAATTTTTTTTAACTTTTTTACTGCTGTTCCTTTTCTGGGCCCATTAGGGGTTTTTTGGTGATTGGAAAGTTGTTGATCCCCATGCACAAAATTTCCCAAAATAAGAAAAGGGTATATATTTAATGGGAAAAGTGCCAAAAAGAGCTGAAAAGGGAATGTATAAACCCTTTTCTTTGTTTGTTTGCCCAAAGCTTTTGGGGATTTTCTTTTTAAAATTTTTTTTGTATGTTGGTTAGAATTAAGGCTACTGCAAGGTGGGTACCGAGGAATTTTCCCTTTTTTGAGTCCTGTGAAATGATGATCCATTTAGCCCAATGTTAATTGGATCCCTTTCAGCTTTGTTTTCCCAAAATGAATGAAATAGTTTTTTATCAGTGGGTTTAGGGGAAGTTTATTTGTCCCCCATCCAGGGGATATTTTTTTGTAATTCCCGCTTGACTGTGTTTGCTAGTATGACTGGGGTTTTGGGGAGGAAAAGACATATGTAGTGTCCCTTGCAAAAAATAAGGGTTTTTAGTAGCTGTGATGCCCTTTAAAATAATTGGGTGTAGAAAGAGAAAAGAAGATGGTCCAAGGGCACTTCCTTGTGGGGGTCCTACTGTGATTGGTTGGGGGGAAGGGGTTTGCATCAATTTTTTCTACAGTAGGGCCCCACTTTTCGGCGTTTTGCCTTACGGCGTTCCCGGGTTTAAAACCCCCCCGGGAAATGTCAAATTATTACCAAAATTTGCTATAAAAGCAAACGGTCTTTCAAATGCGGGGCCCCCCACCCAAATTTTTTACATTCTCTGTGACCCCATCTAATTTTGTCAGGAAATTTTTTCCAAAAATTTTCCCCAAATAATTTTTAAAATTGCGCATATTTTTATAGTACTCTGATAAAATTTCTTAAGTTCCCTTTTCCTAAAAAATACTTACAAAACTTTTTCGGTTTTGCGGTACACATTAAAATCGCTAAGTCTCTCTCTGCTCATGACGCCAATTACGTAATAATATCACTCCGGGAAAACAAATGTCCCTTAAATTTTTCAATTTTTTAAAGGGATTTTACATTTAAACATCTATGTATGTTCCCCCAAAATTATATATGAAAACCCCTTTTTCAACATATAAACATATACATACTTTCATAGAATAAAAATTTGACGCAAAATGAGATTTGTTTCAAAAACACCCCGGTAGGTAGTGTCGGGGGGAAAATTACGTTTTCTCTAGTTAAATTTAGGATAACTGTTTGAAAAATTTTCTTTTCGTATGCCTTTACTCTATATATAGCAAATTTTCGACCCCTTTTGGGTTTTTTGTTTCTTTTTTTTAATAAAAAATAAAATAATTTAAAATTATTTTATTATTATTAAATTTTTTATTATTTTTATTATTTTATTATTATTAAAAATTTTTTTTCTTCATTCACTCTAAAAAGGTGTGTTGCTGTTTGTTTTTCTGAACTAACTTTTACAACTTGTACAAAAAATGGGAAGAGTAATATTTGAAATTTTGAGGGGAAAAAATTATTATAAAAAAAAAAATAAAAGGTAAATGTTTTACCAAAATCTTACAAACGACGCGAATGGGAATGAAAGTGAAACATATTAATTTCCTTTTTTTTCCCTGACCCAAATGGGGCGCTCACTACCTGTTCCGTTTGTGTTCTTACATTTTCTCAACTCCCGTATCTCATTCATTTCTCGTTTACTCTTTCGTTAAAATAGGGTTTGGGTCTCCATTGAAAGGAAAGGCGTCTAAAAGGGGGGCTGTGATAAAAAGAGGGGGCGTAAGCCCCTTGCTTAAGTGCCAAGTTAGAGGATGATGGTGGACCCTTCTGATTTTATTTAATAAAAAAACCCCCCCGCCACCAACCCCTCACACATTAATATTAATATTTTTTTAAAGGGAAGTAATAAGTGTTTCTCTGTGTGTATCTTACCTTTATTGTGTTTTTAATGCTATTTCTATTGCTAACTTTTTTGTTGGTGGGGGCTCTTGATTTTTGGGAAAATTTGGGTCTGTGCTCCAGTTCCCCCCCAATTAAGCCTTTAATGCGTTCCCCATCCCCCCCCCGGCGCTGGGATAACCTACGGGGTTTTGTGCTTCCCCCTTGATTATAATAAAATATTTTGCAACTTAATATTTAAATTAGTGGTTTAAACTTGTTGCGGCTTTTATTAAAATATTTTATATGTGCTCTGATAATAATTCGTGGACCCCCGCCAAACGCTATTAATCCGTTCCCCGAGAGCTCAATTTGGCGGGAAAATTTTCGTTTTGGCGAATTAAAATTTTTTCCCCAAAAAAAAATAATGGGGAAAACAAATTTTAAACCGTTTTCCCGACACCCCAAAGTAGGAACAAAAAAAAATTTTACCAAAATGAAATATTTAAAATTTTTAAAACACAATGGCACTTTCCTTTATTTAAAATCTTTGGGGGATGATTGGGGAGGGGGGGAGGGGAACTGTGGATTTGGGGTTAATGTTATAGAAGGGGAAACCCCCCCATTAGGATTGAGGTGGGAAATCCCTTTTTTTGGGTTTCTTCCCTTCCCTTTTTTTAATGCCATAGGACCAGCTTGAGAGTCACTGGCCCGTGCGCAACATATCTGTCCATAAGGGTAACTCCCATTTCCCCTTTTTGACATTCCCAAAGTGTTCACAACATTGTCAGTGTAAAAAGTCACCAGCATGGGTTTTCCCAAAAACCCGTGTGAGGGTCATTTATCAAAAAAGGGTTTTCCCCTTTAAGCCCCCATTGCACACATTTCCTTTAAACTTTGAAGAAAAGGGAACTTCCCAGTTTTCTATCCCCTCCTCCGAAGCAAATTTTTTCCCCAGGTGGGCCTCCCGCTGTTTTTAAAATTTACTAGGACTCATCAATGGGTTAAATTCTTCATTATCCTCCCCCCCCAACTTCCACATCCTCCCCCCTAACCTTAACCCCAAGGACTTCCCCCCAAAGCCCCCATTGGGTTCCTCAAATGGCATAGGAATTCCCCGGGGAAAACCCCAAACCCTTTAAAATCCCTTTTTTTCTACAAATTTTTGGCCACAGTTTTTTCCAAAACAGAGGTTTAAAGGGCCCTTAGTCCTTCCCACCAACCTTACCTATAATTTTTTACACACTTGAGGAGCTAAAGTGATCTCTCCAAAACTCTCCCTTTGAGGGCCAAAATTTAGTTTTAGGTTCACTACAAAACCAAACCTTTTAAACATCTTTTGGGGTACAGTTTCTTGAAATTGGAAAAGACCGGGTGGTCCTGGGGTTTTCAAAAGGGGAGGAGTGGTATTAAAGGAAGGGAAAAACTTTACCTAAGAACTCATGTCCCCAGAAAGTCACTCGCCAAGTCTGTAGGTTTAACAGGGGCAATTTTTTCTAATACCAGGAGGCACTTAAAGGGCTAATTTTTTTTTCAAAATTTGGTAATTTTTTTAAATTGGGGGGGGAAATTTCATGGTGAACCATATAGAAAAGTCCCCAGGTTTACCCATGCCAAAAGTTTTGCCCTCCACAGCACACAAAAAATAGCCTTGAGGGCATTGTTTTTCCTGAACACTCTGGGAGTTTCAGAGTGATACACCAATAAAGGCTTCACTTTGCAATCACCACTAGCATTGGCACACATCAACAGAGTAAGCCTGTCTTTCATAGGCTTATGTCCTGGGAGTACCTTTTCCTCCTGAGTAATGTAGGTCCTGCTTGGCATTTTCTTCCAAAACAGGCCTGTTTCATCACAATTAAACACTTGTTCAGGTTTCAGTCCTTCAGTTTCTATGTACTCCTTGAATTCCTGCACATATTTTTCAGCCGCTTTGTGGTCCGAACTGGCAGCCTCGCTATGCCTTATCACACTATGTATGCCACTACGATTCTTAAATCTCTCAAACCAACCTTTGTTGGGCATAAATTCACTCACATCATCACTAGTTGCAGGCATTTTTCTAATTAAATGCAACTTCCTAGCCTTTTCACATATGATCGCTTGAGAGATGCTATCTCCTGCTATCTGTTTTTCGTTTATCCACACCAATAACAGTCTCTCAACATCTTCCATCACTTGCGATCTCTGTTTCAAAAACAAAGTTGCACCTTTAGCAAGAACAGCTTCCTTGATTGCCGTTTTCTTGGCCACAATAGTAGCGATGGTTGATTGGGGTTTTGTGTACAACCTGGCCAGCTCGGAGACACGCACTCCACTTTCATACTTAGCAATGATCTCTTTCTTCATATCCATAGTAATTCTCACCCTTTTTGCTGTAGGGTTGGCACTAGAAGCTTTCTTGGGGCCCATGGTTACTTATTTTGCAGGTGCAATCACTAAAAAGGCTTTGATAATATGAAATGTTCCGATTGTATGCTTGGAAGTGACCGCGGTGGCTGGCTTGTGAACACTGACACCCATGGAACAAGTGAGGTGGGCTCAGGCCGCCCGTGGATGCATCTCAAACGAATCGCGTTGAGCGAGTTTTTTAGCGCTAGCCGAGGCAAAATTTTTGTGTTTAAATGTATCGCTAGGCGGAGTTAACGTTATGCGATGCATTCATTAGGCGAGGGTCCACTGTATAGCATCAAAGTTTGTGACTGGGTTTCAAATATGGTGGAAGCTGAATCCAAAAGTACACAATCATAAAACTTCTGATGAACACCTATGTTGCCTCAAGAATTGGGAAACCATGGCAGTGGGTCTAAGGGTAAACAAAACCATAGATGAAGAAATAATTGTTTTAAGGGAAATCCAGAAGAAAAGGTGGAAGGAAATATTGTACAGGTTGCTCGACAGAACTTAGCATTTCGCGGCTACAGGGAGGACAAATTTTCATCAAATAGAGGAAACTTTCTTGAGATGGTTGAATTAATAGCTAAGTATGATCCTGTGCTAAAAGAGCACCTAATGAGACTGAAGTGCAGCTCAAGTGAACACAGGGCATCAGTTTCGTATCTCTCGCCATCAACTCAAAAGGAGTTTTTAAGTGTTCTGGCAAATCGAGACAAAGAGAAACTTGTTACTGATATCAAGAGAGCTGTATACTACAGCATTATGTTTGACAGTACACCAGATGTGACATGCACTGACCAAATATCAGAAGTTATCAGGTCCGTGCAAATGGAGGATGGAAGAGTTCAAGTGAAGGAAGTTTTTCTTGGTTTTTTTCCTTTGAAGGGCAAAAAAGCTGCTGATATCAGTTCTGATATCCTGAAAAAGCTGGAAAGTGATGGACTAGATTTCATGCTGTGCCGTGCTCAAGGATATGACAATGCTGCCACCATGGCTGGGGTCCATGGAGGTGTACAAGCCATTCTTCTTATTATTATAATCAAAAAGAAGCGCTAAGCCACAAGGGCTATACAGCACTGCAGGGTAGGGAAGGGAAGGAAGCGAGGGTATTGGGCGGCAGAAGGGGGGAGGGATGATCAGTAGGTTACAGAAAACAGCGGGGCAGGGGATAGTGCAGGGGCAGTGGATAGCAAGAGATGGAGGTAGAACGGGCTGAAGGTATCATCAGAGTTTGTGAAGTAAGTCAGTTGTTGTCAAAAAAGTCAATGAGAGAGTCCGGATGAAAGGTGGGTCCATCAGCGAGAAGGGAAGGTAAAGAGAGAGCAGTGGAGCGAAGACGACGTTGGAGGTAAATTCTGCGTGCTCGTTGATAAAGTGGGCAGTCTAACAGAATGTGGCTGACCGATTATGGAACCTGACAATTCTCACAGAGAGGAACAGGGCGCCTCTCCATGAGATATCCATGAGTAAGACGAGTATGGCCAATGCGAAGACAGGAGAGAGTAGTCTCCCAACCTCGACACTGGTGACAAGAAGACGGCCAGTAACCTATACTCAGTCTAATAGATTGAAGTTTTTTGCCGAGAATTTATCATGTGTGAAATTTTTTGGCAGTCTTGAGTCAGCGTAAACATTCTTTGCCTCCTCCACCCATTGATGGGATGTATTAATGAACCATACTGTAGTCTCTTTGAAAAGATTATCAACAACAAGATGGAGTTCTCATTACAATGCAGTGAAACCAGTAGCGGAATCTTTCGAGAAATTTGTGGCAGCGATTGAAGCTCTTTGTGATCCACGGGAAAATCTGGATACAAGAGGAGCAGCACAAGGTCTTCTCCCTGCTGTGTGTGATTTCACATTTGTGTGTTATCTGTATTTCTGGTGTGACATACTTCAGGAGGTTCAGCTTGCACAGCAGTACTTGCAGACTAAGGATTTAACTTTTGAGGCACTGTGATTATTTGTGAATGAAGGGCGAGATCGCATAGTGGAAAATTCAATACAACAGGCACTTTTGAAATTTGAGAATTATGGATTTCCAGCAGAGAGAAGAATCAAGTTAAAGAAAAGGATGGCAGGGGAGCAGGCAAGAGATTCCAGACTCACTCTACAGGAAGAAAACAAGATGGCGATGTTGAAGTGCATTGATCGTTTTCATAATGAACTCTAGATACGATGAAAAGCATTCAAGAATGTGGCAGCCATGTTTCAGGTCATCCAAACAAAAAAAATCTTGCACAAGCTACTGAAGAAGAATTGGAGGTGATGGCTTCAAGACTCACAGTATTCTATAATGAAATATGCAAGAATGAGCTCATGCTTGAAATACCAAGACTAACGGCAGCACCTGCAAGCTGCTGATGTTGATCTTGAAAAAGTTAAGCACTGGACTTCAGTAGATGCACTAACAGTTGAATGGGATTTCATTGAATCTCTTCCAACTCTGACACTCTGCTGAGGTTGTTCCTTACTATTATGTGTTTCTGTGGCTTTTGTGAAGGAGTTTCTCCAAGTTGAAGCTGATTAAAAACTATTTACAGTCCACAATGAGTCGATCCAGAATCTCTGACATAGCAATGTTATCCATAGAAAATGGGTCAGTTGACAACATTGATTTTGATGAAGTGATAGATGATTTTGCAGGATTGAAGGCAAGGAAATGTATGATCTCATCATTGAGATGTTACCTGCACTCAAGGTCAAATAGGAACTACTGCGATATTGCAACCTTTTTTCTTTATTTTTCAAGCTTTTTTTTTTTGGCATTGTTGAAGATGAATAAATGTAGAATCTGTTGGCTGTACTCAAAGTGGTATTTGAGTTTATGTTTCCTCAATATTACTACGATTATTTATTTTATCATTAATAAAGTTGAGAAGTATTCTCCTGTTTAGTGTATGACCCTTAACCCTTTCAGGGTCCATCCCATAGATCTACGGCTTCACGTTGAGTGTCCAAACCGTAGATCTACGCCAAAATTCTAGTGCCATCAAATTTAGCGCGAAAGCGCTCATAGGCCTGCATGTGAGAGAACGGGTCTGCGTGGTGGGTGTGCGCCATAAACAAAAAATCTAAGCGCCCGCATAGCATTGTGGGAACGCTGGCTCAGTTACCCTTGTTCACCATGCCTCGTTGCAAGTCAGCTCTCACTCCACGGAAAATTGGGACTCTCCTCTTCCTATCTGATAGTTCTGACACTGATGGACATGGAAATGAAGACGAATTCTTTGGCTTTGATCAGTTAGTGACCGAAAGGAATGACCAGGATATCGATAATAGTGCAGAAAACCCTGACGATCCTCAACCTTCTACCTCTGGTGTGGGCACTTGTCAGTCACGGTCAGTTGTACCTCAACGCAAGAGAAACTAATATTTTCGCGTGGCAAGGCCTCTGATTTCATAATGATGAGATAGTGACGTGGATTGTGATTTATTGCGCTTGACGATAAATTCGAGTAGTGATAGTGAGGAATCATATTCACATGAAGCGTCGGTATTTACGCCGCCGCATGCACTCGGGTAGTGTACCCTTTCCCGTGCCCAGGGACGGAAAAAGTACTCTCGGAGTACATCCCATGGCCCTACACCAGGTTTAGATAGTGAGGATGATGTGGCTACACTTGGCATGGATAGACCACAGGAACAGCAGATGGTGGTAGTGGTGATGGTAGTGGCACCGCCATGCATGACTCACCAGCCCAGGCTGGGACCCAGCTGCTGACTCCCAGTTCAAGGACAAAGCGGAGCGTCAGCCACCAGCCCACCACAACCACAACCACCCGCACAACCAGCCTATGATGTCCAGTATCCACCAGCAAACCATATCTGGGATTGGCAGCAAAATCCCAATTTTGTTCCCAAGCCCCACCACTTTGATGACTCTCAAAGTGGAATTCTACCTACTTGTCCCCTTGAAACCACTGCCAATGAACTGGAATTCTTTGAACTATTCTTTGACCACCCCTTGATGGAAACGATTGTCAGGGAAAGCAACAACTTTTGAGCACACCATGGCAAATACGATGATATCACCACAGTCAAGACTACACCGGTGCAGAAATGTATTTGCTTTTTGCAGAAATTGTTGCAGAAATGTATTTGCTTTTTGCAACAATGCTTATGCCTCATGTCTATAAGCATAATATAAAAGCATACTGGTCCACAGATTGGCTAACTTCTACCCCGGTCTTCAGTGAAATCATCCCAGTGAACAGGTTTATCTTACTGTTACGTATGTTGCACTTCTCTGACAAAACCAGGCCTGACAGAAGTGACAGGTTATACAAGATTAGAAATGTTTTTATGTATCTCAAACAAAAGTTCAGCATATACTTTTATCCATTCAAGAATCTTGTAATTGACGAGTCTTTGATTTTGTTCAAAGGTAGGCTGTCATTCAAACAATATATACCGAGCAAGAGGAAACGCTTTAGTATAAAAACTGTTTTGTACTCTTGTGACTGTGACCCGTGGCCTGGTGTTGGATATTGTTGTATACACAGGAAGTAAAATATTGAAAGATACCAATGTTATTGGTATCTCGGGTGACGTAGTGAGAAACATGATGGCCCTTATCTTGGTAAGGGCATACATTATATACCGATAACTGGTTACACAAGCCCATTATCAGTGATTTCTTGCGATTTAACAAGACAGATTTTGTGTGGCACAGTGCGTTCTAATCGTAAACATATGCCCAGGCTCAACGCAGGTGCTCGTGGTGATGACGTGCAGGTGTTGACTGCCAATGACATCATGCATTACGGTGGCATGACAAACGAGAAAGTCACACTGTTGACAACCATTCACCGTAATGAAATGCAAGACAGTGGGAAAGTTGGGTCGAGTGACTAATGAACTATTCGAAAAACCTGACAGTGATGATTTTTACACAAAACAAGCGCTGGTTGACAAATGTGACATGCAGATTGGTTTTGTTGATTGTGTTCGTAAGAGTTACAAGTGGTACATGAAATTTTCTTCCATCTCATGGACATTTCAATGCTCGTGCATTAAATATGTACCAATAAAGACTGGGAACAGACCACCGTATGGTGAATTTGTTTGTCTGTGTCAGACAACTCATAATGAAAGTACCAAGTAAGAACACCTGCTATACAACAAGGTCCTCGAATTCCTCAGGGTATACCCAAGCGTTTGAGGAGGGAAGGTGATCATTTCTAATACAGCTGCCTTCAACTCAGAAGAAATTTGCTCAGAAGGGGAAAGCATCGTCTGTGCACAAACAAAACGACGGCAACAAAGATGCAAAGACACTTGGTTTATGTGTGAGGAATGTAAGGTCCTCTGTGTATGGTGCCTTGTTTCAAGGATTCCACAAGCTCCAGCAGTTCTAAACCATGTCCAGTGATTGTAAATATGTAAATATATGATAGAACATTAGTATTTTACAAGATTTGTGCAGTTTATTGTAATAAACAACAGTGGTAAACAATAATATGATAAAAAACTTTAGTGCGGGTTATTGTGTTCAATACATGTGAGTTTATATGCACAAATTTTATACAGTATTGGTCTCTCATACCCCCAAAAGTTAGTAGGAAAAGAAAAAAATTGGGAAAAAAAAAGAAAAAACTACAAAAACTGCTAAATAAAGTAATGCGCGTATGTGGAATTCGACGGGTGTTGCCGCCACCACATCATTTTGGACAAACTTCTTGGCACTGTATCTCGAAAGTACTGATCAGAATTTTTTTTTTTGTCTTTTTACCTTCACAAAAATATGCTCTTTAATTCTGTAAGATTTTTTTTTTTTTTTTTTTTTTTTTTTTTTTTTTTTTTTTTTTTTTTTTTTTTTTTTTTTCAAAATTTCTTGGACACTGGAGCACCACTTCAGATTTTGGCCTTGGACCCTGAAGGGGTTAAACGTTCTCATTGCTAAACAGTAGTCACTGGTCATGCAGTAGTGACATAACTGGAGTTTACTTCCCCCATCCCCCCGCCCCTGGATTTCATGGGGGTGACACCAAAGATGCCGCCCCGGGTGACACCAACCCTAGCGACGCCTCTGCTTGGGGTTAACATCACTTTCCTCTTAAAAGGGGAGTGTTAATATGACATTACATCAGTGAATCCTTGGTGTTTGCCCCACTGTTTGCTCCAGCTGGTGCTCAATATAACTGGTGCTCCCACAAGGTACTTAGTGGTCCCAGATTTTTTTTAATATGGTGCACACTGAGTGTTAAGACCCATTCTATGCTGACCAGGCATCTTAGGCCAATTGTGCAAGATTTGGAGGCAGGAAAAATGAAACGTATATTTACATTTGGGGCACTAGCAGTAAGAACATATACATGTATATACGTTTGGACCGTTTACGGGTTAAACAACAGATTTCACCTTTCACTGCTTTGATATAAAATGATACCCACATACCTAAGGCCCACTTGTCCACCAGTCAGTAATGAAAATACAGTGGACCCCCGCTTAACGATCACCTCCAAATGCGACCAATTATGTAAGTGTATTTATGTAAGTGCGTTTGTACGTGTATGTTTGGGGGTCTGAAATGGACTAATCTACTTCACAATATTCCTTATGGGAAAAAATTCGGTCAGTACTGGCACCTGAACATACTACTGGAATGAAAAAAGTTCGTTAACCGGGGGTCCACTGTAATTTTTTCTCACAGTATCCTTTCACCATAATCATATTGCCAGCTGGTGGGCCATAATTCCTATTGTAAGTCTAACTTGCAAGCGAGTTTTTTTTTTCTCTCTAGTCAGTATGGCCCATGTTGTCAGATGGAGAGTGCAACCCTATCAAATTGGTAAAAATCTGGTATATAAACACTTGGGATATTTTATTATGGAAACATTTCTTTCCTGGAACCTTATTTGTTCTAGACATGTTGTTTGGAATGAACAAGGTCCCAGGGGTGAAGTTTTTCTACAATAAAATGTCATAAGTGTTTACTCAAGTGTTTTTAACCACATTTTAAATTTACCGAGAATATAATTAATTGAAACCAGATTCAGCACCTTTTGTGAATACATAGTATGTTATATAGTAAGTGAAATTACATTCTTGTATTAGGTATATAATTTCTTAATATTTTCAGGCTTCGGTACCAGTCCAGAAAACGTGGTATGTTGGAAAATGGTTTGATACTTGGTACTTTTGCACATAAATTCCTTGAACTTATGAATGAGGAGCAGCTCACTATGTATGACCGCTTAATTAACCTTCCATCCAATGATTGGGAGATATTTTATTGGGCAACAGGTTTGTAATTTTCATTTACGTTAATATTGTAGTTTATTTAGGTACACAAAAAACTTCGTATAATAAATTAGTCTTATTTTTTAAGGAACTAAAATTCTTCTGTATTTTAGTATTTAGTTCTTAATCAAAGGAGTAGATCACTTTTTTAATGTTATACAAAAAAAAAAAAAAGCTAGTAGAGACAATACGCCCCCAACGTAATAGACTATGAGATAAAATCTGCTGGGTAGTTGATTCAGAAAAACTGGACTAAGCCTATTTGTTACAGAATTGCCTATTATTATTACAATCATGATAAAACAGTCTCGCCTCTACCCACCATAATCACCATTACCAGTCACCTTTCCTCCTCGCACCCCCATTAGTCCATTAAATGGAAGATCTACTACTGTTAATTCACTATCAAAACAAGAGTTCTATTCACAACAGATATCTGAAGCAGAATAGAACATGCATACTGTATATGTCTTTCCCTCTGCTTACTAGTAGATATTTTGCACATCTTTGCAGGTATAAATTGGCTGTAAAAGTTATAAATTAGTGTCATGCCAGAATGTGCAATATTCTGAGATACAGTATTTTGAATAAAAATACAAATCTTTAAAATTATTACAGGTCAGAATAAGGCTTTGTATTTAGGCTCCTTTCTTATACCTAATTACATATACAGTAGGGCCCCACTTATATGGCAGGTTAGGTTCCAGTCTACTGCTGGAAAGCAGACATCGCCAGAAAGCAAAACACCATTTTTTCCACTTATAAATTCATATAAATGCTAGATAACAAGTTTACACTAACATATATTAAGTTAGCAATAGAACTAGGCATTAAAACAATAAAAAGGTTAAATAACACACACACAGTACATTCATTATTTACCTCAAAATATTCATAGTCTTAATGTAGGGGAAAAGGTGCTACTCACCTTTTCCCCTACATTAGGTGTGGTAGCCCTCCTGGCCACCCCACCCACATATAGTATACTGTGATGATGCTTAAAGCTCCATAGTGATAAAATGCATATACAGTACACTCATTACTTACCTTAAAATATTTGTAGTCTTAATGTAGGATGAAAGGTGAAAAGTATTTACAGTGGACCCCCGGTTAACGATATTTTTTCACTCCAGAAGTATGTTCAGGTGCCAATACTGACCGAATTTGTTCCCATAAGGAATATTGTGAAGTAGATTAGTCCATTTCAGACCCCCAAACATACACGTACAAATGCACTTACATAAATACACTTACATAATTGGTCGCATTCAGAGGTGATCGTTATGCGGGGGTCCACTGTATTTGTAGAAAGTCATGTGGTAGGTAGGGTAGTGTAGGGAAGCCAGCCTGGCCACCCCACCCACTAAGGAAACAAACAAACGATGCATCTGGTTATGGTTCATAAACATTCATACAGACACCTTACACTGTATACAAGTTGTCTTCACAGTGGTACAGTAGAGTAAATAAAGACCAACACTTCCATTCTCATGTAATTTTTAGAAGGAATGATGCTCTGACAAATTATTATTATTATTATTATTATTATTTTTTTTTTTTTTTTTTTTTTTTTTTTTCAACAAGTCGGTCGTCTCCCACCGAGGCAGGGTGACCCAAAAAAGAAAGAAAATCCCCAAAAAGAAAATACTTTCATCATCATTCAACACTTTCACCACACTCACACATTATCACTGCTTTTGCAGAGGTGCTCAGAATACAACAGTTTAGAAGCATATACGTATAAAGATACACAACATATCCCTCCAAACGGCCAATATCCCAAACCCCTCCTTTAAAGTGCAGGCATTGTACTTCCCATTTCCAGGACTCAAGTCCGACTATATGAAAATAACCGGTTTCCCTGAATCCCTTCACTAAATATTACCCTGCTCACACTCCAACAGATTGTTACAAATTATTATTACATATTATTATTATTACAAGTTATTATTATTATAATAATAAAAAAGAAGCACTAAACCCACAAGGGTCATGAATTGCTATATATAGAGTAATGGCATACAAAAGGAATATTTATCTAGTTATCCCCCAGTGTTTGACTAGAAAAAACCTAATTCTTCCAACACTCCTACAATGCCGCTTTGTAAACAAATCTCATATTTGTCAATTTTTATTCTGTAGGTGTATGTATAATGTTTATATGCTATGTAACGTGTTTCTTATGTAATTTTGAAGAAAATATCATAGATGGAATAATGAAAATGTCTATATTAACGTAAAATAAGACAGTTAACCCTTTGACTGTTGAAATCCCAAATCCTAAGGTGTCTCCTGATGTTGCAAAATAGTATTTGAAAAAAAAAATTCTTGTGAAATGATAGAGAATCTTTTCCCAATGGTAATGACACCAAAAGTACAAAATTTGATGGAGAACTTACGGAATTACGCTCTCGCGAAGTTAGCGACCTCAATGATATTTACGATTTCAACTACCCATTAACGTGGTCAGAAATTTGCAATTTGGCCAATTTCACGAAAATTAAAAAAATGACAATTTCAAAATAGGGTCCAGAATGAACAATGCAGACATTTCTGGCTCTAGAATAACATTTTCTTTGTTCATCAGTCACGTCTTCAGGCCCCTCTGATATTACTCTTGCTTTCTATTTTGAATTTTTATTCAAAAAGAAGATTTACTGTTATGCAGACTATTGCAATATTGTCATAATTGTATAAATAACATATAAATAATATTCATGACTGCATATTAGAATGGCTAGTTGGACATTTATTGGACAATGACATCATTTGTTTACTCTTGAACATCGGCAAAAATCAAACATTTCCCATAGTGAAGAGCTCTGTTCCACAAGGCACAGTACTCGCCCCCATCTTATTCCTCATCCTCATATCAGACATAGACAGAGACATACATCACAGCACCGTATCATCCTTTGCGGATGATACTAGGATCTGCATGAGAGGCTGTCATCTGCTGAGGACGCGGTTAACCTCCAAGAAGATATAAACAAAGTTTTCCAGTGGGCAACGGTAAACAATATGATGCTCAATGAGGACAAATTCCAACTACTCAGTTATGGAAAACTGGAGGAGATAATAACTAGAACAGAGTATACTACAGACTCTGGCCATACAATAGAGCGGAAAAATAATGTAAGGGACCTGGGAATAGTAATGTCTGAGGATCTCACTTTCAAGGATTACAACAGTGCCACGATCGCACGTGCAAAGAAAATGATAGGATGGATAATGAGAACGTTCAAAACGAGAGATGCCAAGCCAATGATCCTTTTCAAATCACTTGTTCTCTCTAGGCTGGAAATCGCAGATCTAGAGAGTGTACAGAGATCCTTTACTGCACATATAAGTTCTGTCAAGCACCTTAACTACTGGGAACACTTGGAAGCACTTGACTTGTACTCGTTGGAACGCAGGAGGGAGAGATACATCATAATCTACACTTGGAAAATCCTGGAAGGAATGGTCCCAAATCTGCACACAGAAGTCACTCCCTACGAAAATAAAAGACCGGGCAGGCGATGCAAAATGCCCCCAATAAAAAGTAGGGGCGCCATTGGTACACTAAAGGAAAACACCATAAGTGTCCGGGGCCCAAGACTGTTCAACAGCCTCCCATCAAGCATTAGGGGAATTGCCAATAAAACTCCTGGCTGCCTTCAAGAGAGAGCTGGACAGATACCTAAAGTCAGTGCTGGATCAGCCGGGCTGTGGCTTGTACGTTGGACTGCGTGCATCCAGCAGTAACACCCTAGTTGATCAGGCCCTGATCCATCGGGAGGCCTGGTCATGGACCGGGCCGCGGGGGCGTTGATCCCCGGAATAACCTTCAGGTAACCTCCAGGTAACCTTCAGGTAACCAGGTACTTTGAGCTCCATTTCAAGGTCCTTTTCATAATAAAAACCAATCAAAATCACCTCTATTTCTATAATATGTTTTCCATTCTATCAAATGTGACTACAAGAACGAGAATACAACCATAAAAACTATACGAAGATACACCTCAAAGTCGGCGTTTTAATTCAAAAACATGGTTGGAGTTTTTTGCAGGATTTTTTTTTGTATGATGCACACTGACCACACAAACCCATTCTCTCACATGTGGGACTACCAGCTTTCTCCTGCTTGATTTGAAGCCGCTAGAATTTTTGAGTATACAGTGGTCCCTCGTTTTTTGTAGTTCTCGGGAATCATAGATTTCGGAAATCATAGGGATATTTTCGTATAAACATGGGCTCGCTAATCATAGATTGTTCCTGCAATCAAGAAAAAGACATTACATTTGCTAGCAGTATCTATTGTCTGGACAAGAGGTTCTTCTGGTTTCATTAAGTTAATCACTCTGTTTCGAGACAGCTTTTTAGGTCCTAGAATTTCAGATAAGGTTTTCCAGGTCTTTTTCATATCACCTTTTATGTCATAAAATCTGTTTTCACAATACAGTCTTTTAGACCTCCTTATTAGATTAGTATTGACGAGTAATGTTTTGTCAGATCCTTTGTTATTAGACCCATTCTGTATTGTTTTTCATATACGGTGGACCCCCGGATATCGTAGTCGTCGGATTTTGTAATATTCGGTAATCATAACGTTTTTTTCATCAAAATATTGGCTTGGTGATGGTCATTTACCTCGGTAATAGTTGTTCGTCCCAAACGCGTACGAGTGGCCCCGACGTGGCTACAGTCAGTGTGCTATTGTTTATCAGCGAGTGAGCATGATCCCACGTGTTCATACAATATATTTCATGATATCCCATTTGTTTTAGTGCTTGCAACTTCTAAATAAGCCACCATGGGCCCAAAGAAAGCTAGTGCCAGCCCTTTGGTAAAGAAGGTGACAAACAAGATTGTAGAAAAATACGAAAGTTGTGGTAGTAGTGATGGTTGTAGAGAGTCGTAGTGGTTGTGATGGTGGTAGAGGGTGGTAGGGGTTGTAATGGTGGTAGAGGGTGGTAGTGGTTGTGATGGTGGTAGAGGGTGGTAGTGATGGTGGTAGAGGGTGGTAGTAATGGAGATTTGTGCAATATGGAGTAAGATGGAATGATTTGTGGAGGAACATCACCCTGACATAGCTGTTGCAAGCTGTGTCGGCAACATGTACAATGACAGTGTCTTATCCCATTTTAGGGAAATTTTAAAGTTATGCCAGAAACCGAGCTCTCTGGACAAATATTTAGTGCCACAGGTGTGCAGTGACTCTCAAGCTGGTCCTAGTGGCATTAAAAAACAAAGAAGGGAAGTAACCCCGGAAAAGGACTTGGTACCATAGGTCTTTATGGAAGGGGATTCCCCTTCCAAATGATAGTAACTCCTCCATCGTCTCCCCTCCTGCCGCCTTCCATACACTAAGAAGAATCTTCAATAAAGGTAAGTGTCTTGTTATTGTTTTATTCATGTCTCATTGTTTTCTGTGTAGGTAAATGTATATTTCATGTAAATTTTTTTTTTTTTTAATACTTTTCGGTGTCTGGAACGGATTACAGTGGACCCCCGGTTAACGATATTTTTCACTCCAGAAGTATGTTCAGGTGCCAGTACTGATCGAATTTGTTCCCATAAGAAATATTGTGAAGTAGATTAGTCCATTTCAGACCCCCAAACATACACGTACAAACACACTTACATAAATACACTTACATAATTGGTCACATTCGGAGGTAATCGTTATGCGGGGGTCCACTGTAATTGGATTTACATTATTTCTTATGGGGAAAATAAATTCAGATATTGTCAAATTCGACTTTAGTCACACTCTCTGGAACGGATTAATTGCGATAACCGGGGGTCCACTGTAGGTGTCTTTTATCAATAGATTTGAGGATGCTGTTTGTAAGCCAGGGGCTGTTTAACCCTTTCAGGGTTGGTGTCATACTAGTATGGCTTGCACACCAGGGTTGGTGCCGTACTAGTACCCATAAATTCTAGCTCCTTCAAATCTAGCGAGAGAAAGCTGGTAGGCCTACATATGAAAGAATGGGTCTATGTGGTCAGTGTGTGCAGTGTAAAAAACATCCTGCAGCACACAGTGCATAATGAGAAAAAAAAACTCCAACTGCGTTTTTCGTTTAAAACAGCTACTTTGCAGTGTATTTTCTTATGCTATTTATGCTTGTATTCTAGTTTTCCTGGTCTCATTTTATAGAATGGAAGACAAATTATGGAAATTGAGATGATTTTGATTGGTTTCACAATGAAAAGTACCTTGAAATTGAGCTCAAAGTAGCAGAAATGTTCAATTTTTGCCAAAGTTCAAAGGTAAACACACGCGTCCAATACACGACAGCTGGTGGGTCTAATATTCTTTCACAAGTGCGCTGATATTATTTATACCATTTCTACACGAATGCAGTAGTCTGCATAACATAAATCTTCTATTCTTTGTGAGAATAAAAATTCAAAGTGGAAAGCAAAAGAAATGTAGCAGAAGCCTGGGGACGTGCGTAATCAACAGAGGAAATGTTATTTTAGTGCCAGGAATGCCTGTCTTGTTTATTATGGACCCTATTTGGAAATTAGCATCTTTTGAAATTTGTGTGAAATTGGCAAAATTGCCAATTTCTGACCACATTATTGGTTAGTTGAAATAGGTAAATGGGTGGTTTCTTGTACTCATTCGATAGACAAAATAGAGTTCTAGCAAAATAGATATGATTTTTGTTGACTGGTACATTGGAATTGACCGATAATAGGGCTCAAAGTGGGCAAAATCGCCGATGCGTAAACATCATCGAGACCGCTAACTTCGCGAGAGCATAATTGTGTACTTTTTCCATCAAATTTCGTACTTTTGGTGTCATTATGGTTGGGAAAAGATTCTCTATCATTTCATAAGAAAAAATAATTTTTTTTTTTTTTTTAAATTTCCAACCCTGAGAACAAGTTTAGGAGAGGGCCTGCCAACCCTGAAAGGGTTGCTATGATCTGCTTTGATTTTATTGGGCAATGCCTGTTACAAATGTTTTGGGATTTTTTGTAAAAAAAATATTAACACATTCATCAGTATTGAGGTTGACTGCTAGCTCACTCTGCCAGTCAATGTTACTTAATGCTGAAATCAAGTCATTAACTGATGACTCGGCATGTAGTCAGACTGTGATCTTACTTGTGTCCTAGGGCAGTTTACATAAGTTGGTTATGAGAAAGGTGGGATAGTGGTCACTGATGTTATCTGTGATTATGCCTGCTCTTAATGGGTATATAGTGTTTGTCCAGATATGGTCAAGTAATGAGGCACTTGTCTCGGAGATTCTTGTGGGTTTTGTTATAGTTGGCAGAAGTAAGCAGTTGCTCATAGTGTTTGTGAATTCAGTTACTTGTGGGTCATGGTCATGGATGAGGTTTATGTTGAAGTCACTTGTAAGTATCAGGTGGTGTTTATTCATCTCTGAGTCAGTTATCATGTTTCTTAGGTTTTCCCTAAATGAGTAAATACATGTATTGGGGTAAGGTACTCTGTAGATTGCGCCAACTGTTAAAGGTTTTTTAAGGTTTTTGGATTTAAATTTAGCAAATACAGTAAGGCCCCGCTTTACGGTGTTCCGCTAATACGGTGACGTCAAATTATAACCAAAATTTGCTATACGGCAAGCGGTCTTTCAAATACGGCGCCCCCACCCGGTTTGTTTACATTTTCCGTGACCACATCTATTATGTCAGGAAACTTTCCAAAATTTCAAGTGTTTTAAAGTTACTGCATATTTTATATGTACTCTGATAATTATATTTAAGTGTACCTGTACCTAAATATACTTACACACTGTGCTGGTGTGCAGGTACACATAAGTCTCTCTCTACTCATGACACCCCAATACTACGTAATAATAATCACTCTTGGGCACACTAAATGTCTTATTTTACATCAAAATAGGCATTTTCATTAATCCATCTGTGATATTTTCCTCAAAATTATATATGAAACCCATTACATAGCATATAAACATGATACATACTTTCACAGAATAAAAATTAATGTAAATATGAGACTTGTTTACCAAGCAGCTGTGTAGGTAGTGTCAGAAGAACTACGTTTTCTCTAGTCAAACACTGGGGGGTAACTGTAGAAAAATATTCTTTTTGTATGCCTTTACTCTATATATAGCAATTCACGACCCTTGTGGGTTTAGTGCTTTTTAATAATAATAATAATAATAATAATAATTATTATTATTATATTATCTTCATTCACTCTAAAAATGGTGTTGTACAACTTGTACACAATGTAAGAGTATTTGTATTGTGAGGTAATTATTATTAAAATAAAAAAATATTGAGGTAAATGTTTTACAAACTCTTACAAATGGACGTGAATGAACTAAAAGTAGACACATATTAATGCGCATTTATTTCGCCTGACCAAGTGATCGTCCACTACCTGTTCAGTTTGTGTTCTTACATTGTCTCAACTCTGTATATTGTTCTCTCTCATTTACTCTTTCGTTAACTAGTTGGCTCTCATTGACGATGGCGTCTAAGGTTAGCTGTAATAAAAAGAGAAGTCGTAAGCCTCTTGCTTTAAGTGCCAAGTTAGAGGATGATGGTGTGCCATTCTGATTTTATTCAATAAACACCCTGCCACTCACCTCTCACACTCATTAATATTAATATTTTAAGGTAAGTAATAAGTGTACTCTGTGCGTATCATACCTTTTATTGTGTTTTTAATGCCTATTTATATTGCTGACTTAATATAAATTAGTGTAAACTTGTTGTCTGGCATTTATTGCATATATTATGTGCTTTGATAATAATACTTGTGGACCTGTGTGGTAGCCGGGTGGAGGGACAACATTACGTTTTCTCTGCTCAGCCATCAGAGAAAACGTTTATGAATCTCCTTTGGCCCAGCCACTCCCTCACTCCACTTTTGTTTACAATTTTCAGCATGAATTATTCATTATTTCTACCTTTATGATGGCATCTAAAGGTAGTTGTTAGAAATGATTAAATTCAGTGAACAAGGCATGTCAATGTTAATAATATGGCTCTGGGCCACAGTGTAGGTAGCCGGTAGGTGTAGCCCAGGCTACACCTACCGGCTACCTACACTGACTTTCTACAAATAAATACTACTCACCTCTCTTCCTATATTAAGACTACACATATTTTAAGGTAAATAATGAGTGTACTGTATGTGTATTTTACCTCTCTGGGATGTTTTAAATATCGTATATTAAGTATGAGACAGGGAGCCAGGGCTACCTACACCTGAGCTACCTGCACCTGACTTCCTACAAATAAGTACTACTCACCTCTCTCCCTACATTAAGATTACAAATACTTTAAGATAAGTAATGAATTTATTGTGAATGTATTTTACTTTGTGTGTTTTTAATGCCTAGTTCTATTACTAACTTAATATAATTTAGTGTAAACTTGTTGTCTGGCATTTATATGCATTTATAAATGGAAAAAATGGCGTTCTGCCTTCCGGCGATGTCTGCTTTCCAGCAACAGCCTGGAACCTAACCCGCCTGTATGAGTGGGGCCCTACTGTATATATTCACTATATTCATCCGTAGTGCAAGTAGATTTTATACATTCAAGTTCATCAGAGTAGTATATAGCCGTGCCACTTTCTAATTGATCTGGCCTACAGTTGTGTATGGCCATGTAGCCAGGTATGCTATAGAAGTTTGTAACATCATGTTTTAGCCAGGTTTCAGTGAGTAATGATAGACATACTGACATTTAGAGAACTGAGTAGTGCTTGGAAGTCGTCATAGTGTTTGCTTAATGATCTGACACTATAATGAATACTGTTATGTTATTGGTGGCACTGAGTAGTGTCTTAGCCTGACTAGTGATCTAATTATTATTATTAGGATCATATATGTCATTTATTTATGTATTTATTTATTTTATGTCTTTGTAAATAGTACATTGAGTTTTTGTATTTACAGTAGTGGGTTGCAATGCAAAGAGAGCCTCTATTAAGCCTAGGCATTATGGGCCAACTTAACATTATTGGCTTACAGACTACTTAACACTAAGGACTTTATCATAGTTGTACAGTAGATTATTAATTATAAGTGAATCTAATTTGTATAAGACAAAAGATGTATTCATATATTCAAAAATGCTTTTTGTGAAAACAGTGATTCAATTATATTCCTGTCAACAATGGATAAAAGGTTCAAAGTGATTGTTGAAGTTATGATGTGGGAGTACATAATATGTGTGTACTGAGTATTTAGCATTTAGTCTAGGGTGATTAACCCCTTCAGGGTCCAAGGCCAAAATCTGAAGTGGTGCCCCAGTGTCCAAGAATTTTCAAAAAAAAAATTTGTTATTTTTTCTTATGAAATGGTAGAGAATCCTTTTGTGAAGGTAATAAAACAAAAAGTACGAAATTTGATGGAAAATTGACGAAATTATGCTCTCGCAAATTTTGATGTGTCAGCGATATCTACGAATCGGCGATTTTGCCGACTTTGACTCCCATTTTAGACCAATTACATTATTCCAGTCGACCAAATTCTTAGCTATTTCACTAGTATTACTTCTATTCAATCGATTGAGCACAAGAAATCGCCAAGTCAACTCTTTCAACTACAAAATAATGTGACTGGAAATTGGTAATTTGGCCAATTTAACACAAAGTTCAAAATATTCCAATTTCAAAATAGGGTCCAGAATGAACAATGTAGGCATTCCTGGTACTAAACTAACATTTCCTCTGTTCATTAGTTATGTTTTGAGGCTTTACAAATAAATTCCAATTTGATTTCTTATTCACATAATGAATTTTTATTCACACCAAAAAATAGAAGATTTACTGTTATGCAAAATTGTAATAATTGTATAAATATCATCACCACATTTGTGAATGTATATTAGACCCACCAGCTGGTGTGTATTAGACGTGTGAGGTCGTTTGTTTACTCTTGAACATCGGCAAAATTTTAACATTTTCGCTACTTTGAGCTCAGTTTCAAGCCATTTCCAGTGCTAAAACCAATCAAAATCACCTCTATTTCTGTAATATGCCTTCCATTCTATCAAATGAGACCAAGAAATCGCAAATACTACTATAAAAAACATACGAAAAAACACTGCAAAGTCACTGTTTTAATCGAAAATCATGGTCTCAGTTTTTTTTCTCTCATTATACACAATGTGCTGCAGGATTTGTTTTATGTGGTGCACACATACCACATAGATGTATTCTCTCATATCTAGGCCCAAATGTACCACTCACAGTTTATCAGAGTGAGCTGAGCTCATGACGTAGATCTACGGTTTGGACCCTGAATGTAAAGCGTAGATCTATGGGATGTACCCTGAAAGGGTTAAGTGGCTTTTGAGAAGAGTCTTAAATTGATTTTCAGATCAGGTTACTTTAATATCTTCTGGTAATGAATTCCATATTTTGGGGCCCTTTATGTGCATAGAGTTTTTACACAGTGTGATATGGACACGAGGTACATCAAAGAGATCTGTGTCTTGTGTTATGGTCATGTGTCCTGTTAAGGTTGGTGAAGAGAAGTTTGAGTGGAGGGTTTATATTTGCATGTATTGTTCTGTGTATGTAGTAGGCACATGAAAAAGTATGGATGTTCTTAATGGTGAGCAGAGTCAGACTTTTGAAAAGTGGTGGAGTATGCTGGCGGAAGTGGGAATTTGTTATCATTCTTACTGCTGCCTTTTGCTGGGTTATTAGGGGTTTTAGGTGATTGGATGTTGTTGATCCCATGCACAAATTCCATATGTAAGATAAGGGTATATGAGTGAATGGTACAGTGCCAGGAGAGCTGATTGTGGAACGTAGTACCTTATCTTTGATAGTATGCCTACAGTCTTGGAGATTTTCTTGGTGATTTGTTGTATGTCTGTCTGGAACTTAAGGCTACTGTCAAGGTGGATACCCAGAAATTTTCCCTCTGTAAGTCTTGTGACTGATGATCCGTTTAGGTTTATGTTAATTGGATCAATTGCAGCTTTGTTTCCAAACTGAATGAAATAGGCTTTATCAGTATTCAGGTTAAGTTTATTAGTCATCATCCAGGCAGATATTTTCTGCAATTCGGCATTGACTGTGTTTGCTAGTATGACTGTGTTTGGGTAGGAAAAGACATATGTAGTGTCATCTGCAAATAATTTGGGTTTGAGTAGCTGTGATGCATTTGGTAGATCATTGATGTAGATGAGAAAGAGGAGTTGTCTAAGGACACTTCCTTGTGGGACTCCTACTGTGATTGGTTGGGTGGAAGAGTTTGCATCATTTGCATACACATATTGAGTTCTGTTACTAAGGTAGGATTTTAGGTAGTTGAGGGAGTGGCCTCTGATACCATAGTGCATTAATTTGGAGTACAGCAGTTCATGGTCGACTGTATCGAAAGCTTTACGTAGATCAATGAAAATGCCCAGCGGGACTTCTTTCTTTTCGAGTGTGGTATATATTAGTTCTAGCATGTGTATGATAGCATCATTTGTGCTTTTATTATTCCTGAATCCAAACTGACAAGGGTTTAATATGTTGTGTGAGATGAGGTAGGAATAGATCCATCTGTGAATTAATTTTTCAAAGATTTAAGAGAGCAGTGGTAAGTTAGATATTGGTCTATAGTTATTCAAGTCAGCTTGGTCACCTCCTTTGTGGATCAGAGTGACCCTCGCTATTTTGAGGAGTGTTGGGAAGGTAGATGATTAAATGGATTTGTTAAAGAGTGTTGCAATAATTGGTGACAGTACTTGAGAAGTTTTTTTGCACATAAAAGCATGCAAGTTATTTATGTCTCCTACCATGTTTTTAACCCTTTCGGGGTTTCAGACGTACTAGTACGACTTACACACCAGGGTTTTTGACATACTAGTACGCCTAAATTCTAGTGCCCTCAAATCTAATGAGAGAAAGCTGGTAGGCCTACATATGAAAGAATGGGTCTATGTGGTCAGTGTCGTAGTATAAAAAAATTCCTGCAGCACACAGTGTGTAATGAGAAAAAAAAAAACTTTGACCGTGTTTTTCAATTAAAACAGCAACTTTGCACTGTATTTTCGTATGGTATTTATTGTTGTATTCTAGTTTTCCTGGTCTCATTTTATAGAACGGAAGACATATTACAGAAATTGAGATGATTTTGACTGGTTTTACAATGAAATGTACCTGGAAATTGAGCTCAAAGTAGCAGAACTGTTCGATTTTTACCAAAGTTCAAAAGTAAACAAATCATGCTAAGTGTCCAATACACGTCAACTGGTGAGTCTAATATTCTTTCACAAGAGCGCCGATATCATTTATACCATTTCTACACTAATGCAGTAGTCTGCATAACAGTAAATCTTCTATTTTTTGTGAGAATAAAAATTCAAAGTGGAAAGCAAGAGAATGTAAGAGGGGCATGGGGACGTGACTAATGAACAGAGAAAATGTTATTTTAGTGCCAGGAATGTCTTTCTTGTTTATTCTGGACCCTATTTGGAAATTGGCATCTTTTGAAATTTGTGTGAAATTGGCAAAATTGCTAAATTCTGACCACTGTATTGGATAGTTGAAATCGGTAAATGGGTGGTTTCTTGTACTCATTCGATAGAAAAAATGGAGTTCTAGCGAAATAGTTATGATTTTTGTCGACTAGTACACTGGAATTGGCCGAAATTAGGGTTCAAATTGGGCAAAATCACCGGTGCGTAAACATCGTCGAGACCGTTAACTTCATGAGAGCATAATTCCCTAAGTTTTTCATCAAATTTCATACTTTTGGTGTCATTATGATCGGGAAAACATTAACTTTTCATAAGAAAAAATAATTTTTTTTTATATATTTGGGTGACCTTGAGAACAAGTCTGGGAGAGGGCCTGGGGACCCTGAAAGGGTTAAGGATGTTTATGATGAGCGTAACTTCTATTGGGTTGGTTGAGGCTAGGAATAGCGTACTTCGGTAGGTACCTATGAGGTAGTCTGATGGATGGGTGTTTGCGCTTGATATTTTGTTCGCTAGATTTTTTCCTATGGTGGAGAAAAAAACATTGAGTCTGCCATTTCAGTTGGTGTGAGTAGGGATTCATCTAATTTTGTTAGTTTGATTGTTTTGTTTTTGGATAACTTTTTAGTTCCAAGAATTTCAGATAGATATTTAATAAGAGGTTAACCCTTTGAGGGTCCAGAGGCCAAATCTCAGAGTGACAGCCAGGGTCCAAGAATTTTCAAAAGAAAACAATTTTTATTTTTTCTCATGAAATGGTAGAGAATCTTTTTTCCAAAGACAATAAAATGAAAAGTACGAAATTTGATGGAAAATTGATGAAATTACACTCTTGCAAATTTTGCTGCGTCAGCGATATTTACACATTGGAGATTTTGCAGACTTTGACTCCCATTTTAGGCTAATTACAGTATTCCAATCAACCAAATTCTTAGCTATTTCACTAGTATTACTTCTAAACCATACCCCCGGCCGGGATTGAACCCACGGTCATAGAGTCTCAAAACTCCAGCCCGTCACGTTAGCCACTAGTATTACTTCTATTTTACTGAATGAACACAAGAAACTGCCCAGTCAACTGTTTCAGCTACCCAATAAAGTGATTAGAAATTGGTAATTTTGCCAGTTTAACACAAAGTTCAAAATACAGTGGTACCTTAACTTACAAGTTTAATTCATTCAGTGATCCAGCTTGTAACTCAATTTGCTCGTATATTAAATCAATTTTCCTCATTGAAATTAATTGAAATGCCATTAATCCATTCCAGCCTCCAAAAAACAAGCCCAGTTTCTTTTGTTACAGGTTTTTAAATTAGAAAAATGTATTTATAAATAAGAAGTATTGTATAAAAACATAATAAAACATTATAAAAGAGAACGTAAAGAAATAAACTGGTTTTATAAAGTGTATTTCAGTCGTCATAAACTGTGTCGCTTAACTTACTACACTCTTCACACTCCACCTACCACCATCACTACTCCACCCACCACCATCACTACTCCACCCACCACCATCACTACTCCACCCACCACCATCACTACTCCACCCACCACCACCACTACTCCACCCACCACCATCACTGCTCCACCCACCACCATCACTACTCCACCACCACCATCACTATCCACCCACCACCATCACTACTCACCACCATCATCACTACTCCACCCACCACATCACTACTCCACCACCATCATCACTACTCCACCCAACACCATCACACTCACCCACCACCATACTGTCCAGCCCACCCAACTACATCCACCACCATCATCATACTCACCAAACCATCACTACTCCCACACCAAATCAACTGCTCCAGCCACCACCACCACTATCACCACCACATCACTGCTCACCACCAACCATCATGCTCCACCCACAAAAACACCATCACTACTCCACCACCACCATACTATCACCACCACATCACTATCACCCACCACCATATAATCACCCACATCATCACAAACCACCAACACCAATCACTACTCCACCCACCACATCACTGCTACACCAACATCACTGCTCCACCACCACCATCACTACTCACCCACCATCATCACTACTCCACCCAACACATCACACTCACACCAACATGCTCCAGCCACCACATCACGCTCCACCCACCACCATCACTGCTCCACCACCACCATCACTACTCCAACCCCCCATCATCACTACCCCACCCACCACCTCACAACTCCACCCACCACCATCACTGCTCCAGCCCAAATTACACCACCATCACTGCTCCACCCACCACCATCACTACTCCACCCACCACATCACTACTCCCCCACCACCATCACTACTCCACCCACCACCATCACTACTCACCACCACCATCACTACTCCACCCACCACCATCACTACTCCACCACCACCATCACTAGCTCACCCACCACCTTTCTAGCTCCACCCACCACCATCACTACTCCACCACCACCATCACTACTCCACCCACCACCATCACTACTCCACCCCCACCATCACTACTCACCCACACCATCACTGCTCCACCCACCACCATCACTACTCCACCCACCACCATCACTACTCCAACCACCACCATCACTGCTCACCACCACCATCACTACTCCACCGCACCCATCACTACTCCACCCACCACCATCACTGCTCCACCACCACCATCACTCTCACCCACCACCATCACTGCTCACCCACCACATCACTACTCCACCCACCACCATCACTACTCCACCCACCACCATCACTACTCCACCCACCACCATCACTCTCCACCACCACCATCACACTCACCCACCACCATCACTATTCCACCACCACCATCACTACTCCACCCACCACCATCACTACTCACACACCATCACTATCCACCACCTCATCACTACTCCACCCACCACCATCACTACTCCACCCACCACATCACTACTACCACCCACCACCATCACTGCTCCACCCACACCATCACTACTCCACCAACCACCATCACTACTCCACCCACCATCACTATGCTCCACCACCACCATCACTAACTCCACCCACCACCATCACTGCTCCACCCACCACCATCACTACTCCACCCACCACCATCATACTCCACCCACCACCATACACTACTCCACCCACCACCATCACTGCTCCACCCACCACCATACTGCTCCACCACCACCATCATACTCACCCCCATCACTACTCACAGCACCATCAACTCCACCCACCACCATCACTGCTCTACCCACCACCATCACTACTACCACACATCACACTCACCCACCACATCACTGACTCCACCACACACCATCACTGCTCCAGCCTACCACCATCATACTCCCACACCATCACACTCACCCACCACATCTACTCTCACCCACCATCCTATCACTACTCACAACCCACCACCATCACTACTCCACCCACCACATCACTGCTCCACCACCACCATCACTACTCCACCCACCACCATCACTATCTCCACCCACCACATCACTCTTCAGCCCACCACCATCACTACTCCACCCACCACCATCACTGCTCTACCCACCACCATCTCTATTCCACCCACCACCATCACTACTCCACCCACCCACCACACTCTCCACCCACCACCATCACTACTCCACCCACCACCATCACTACTCCACCCACCACCATCACTGCTCCACCCACCACCATCACTACTCCACCCACCACCATCACTACTCCACCCACCACATCAGCTCCACCCACCTCTCCCTCCACCCACCACATCGTACTCCACCCACCACCATCCACTACTCCACCACACCACCAACTACCCACCCACCATCACTACTCCACCACTCACTATACACCCACCACCATCACTACTCCACCCATACCATCACTACTACACCCACCACCATCACTACTCCACCACCACCATCATATACCACCCCCACCATCACTATCCACCACACCATCACTACTCCACCCACCACCATCACTACTCCACCCACCAATATGCTCCACCACCACCATCACTACTCCACCCACCACCATCACTACTCCACCCACCACCATCACTACTCCACACACCACCATCACTACTCCACCACCACCATCACTCCACCACCACCATCACTACTCCACCCACCACCATCACTGCTCCACCCACCACCATCACTACTCCACCCACCACCATCACTGCTCCACCCACCACCATTGCTGCTCCACCCACCACCATCACTACTCCACCCACCACCATCACTACTCACCCAGCACCATCCTACTCCACCCACCACCATCAGCTCTACCCACACCATCACTGCTCCCACCACCATCACTACTCCACCCACCACCATCACTACTCCACCCACCACCATCACTGCTCCACCCACCACCATCACTACTCCACCCACCACCATCACTACTCCACCCACCACCATACACTGCTCCACCCACCACCATCACTACTCCACCACCACCATCACTGCTCCACCCACCACCATCACTACTCCACCCACCACCATCACACTCACCCACCACCATCACTACTCCACCCACCACCATCACTACTCCACCCACCACCATCACCACTCACCCACCACCATCACTATCCACCCACCACCATCACTACTCCACCCACCACCATCACTACTCCACCCACCACCATCACTACTCACCCACCACCATCACTACTCCACCCAACACCATCACTACTCCACCCACCACCATCACTACTCCACCCACCACCATCACTGACTCCACCCACCACCATCACTACTCACCCAACACCATCACTACTCCACCCCACCATCACTACTCCACCCACCACCATCACTACTCCACCCACCACCATCACTGCTCCACCCACCCATCACTACTCCACCCACCACCATCACTGCTCCACCCACCACCATCACTACTCCACCCACCACCATCACTGTCACCCACACCATTGCTGCTCACCACCACCTCACTACTCCACCCACCACCATCACTACTCCACCCACCACCATCACTATTCCACCCACCACCATCACTACTCCACCCACCACCATCACTGCTTCCACCTACCACCATCACTACTCCCACCCCCACCATCACTACTCACCCACCATCACTGCTCTACCCACCACCATCACTACTCCACCCACCACCATCACTACCCCACCCACCACCATCACTACTCCACCCACCACCTATCACTGCTCACCCACACCATCACACTCCACCCACCACCATCACTACTCCACCCACCACCATCACTGCTTCGCCCACCACCATCACTACTCCACCCACCACCATCACTGCTCTACCCACCCATCTCTATTCACCCACCACCATCACTACTCCACCACCACACTCTCCACCCACCACCATCACTACTCCACCCACCACCATCACTACTCCACCCACCACCATCACTGCTCCACCACCACATCACTACTCCACCCACCACCATCACTACTCCACCCACCACCATCACTGCTCCACCCACCACCATCGCTGCTCCACCACCACCATCGCTACTCCACCACCACCATCATACTCCACCACCATCACTACTCCACCCACCACCATCACTACTCCACCATCACTATACACCACCACCATCACTACTCCACCCACTACCATCACTACTCACCCACCACCATCACTACTACCACCCACCACCATCACTATACCACCACCACCATCACTATACCACCCATCACCATCACTACTCCACCCACCACCATCACTACTCCACCCACCAATATTACTACTCCACCCACCACCATCACTACTCCACCCACCACCATCACTACTCCACTCACCAGTATCGCTACTCCACCCACCACCATCACTACTCTGCCCACCAATATCGCTACTCCAGCCACCCTATCAGTACTCCACCCACTGAAGAAACCTCCGTGAAGCAGGTTAATATCACTGAGGCCTTAATGTTTCTGGAAAAACTCTTTGAGTGTTGAAATTAAGGTTACCTCTTCCCTGGATTTATATGAGAACCAAACAAGTTACGAGGTGCCTCACTACATTCTGGGATTAGTGTGGGAGTATTATCCCTCCAGTTATGTCTTCGAAGAGCATGTGGGATGGGACAAAGTACCTGACATTCCTCTGGGTACAGAGTTGGATTTGACTTCAGATACGCCGCCAACTAGTGGTGGCGTATCTGAAGCTTGCTTGTAACCTGGATTTTGGCTCGCAACTCAAGGCAAAAATTTGACCAAGCAATGGCTCGTAACTTTGAAAACTCGTAAGCTGGGGCACTCGTGAGTCAAGGTACCACTGTATTCCAATTTCAAAATAGGGACCAGAATAAACAATGCAGGCATTCCTGGCACTAGGATAACATTTCCTCTGTTTATTAGTTACATTTTCAGGCTTTACAAATGAATTCCATTTTGATATTTTATTCACATAATGAATTTTTATTCACACCAAAAAATAGAAGATTTACTGTTATGCAATATTGTAATAATTGTATAAATAATATCAGCACATTTGTAAACGTGTATTGGACCCCCTCAGTTGATGTGTATTGGACGCTTGACATCATTTGTTTACTCTTGAACATCAGCAAAAATTGAACATTTCTGCTACTTTGAGCTCAGTTTTAAGCCATGTTCAGTACTAAAACTAATCAAAATCATCTCTATTTCTGTAATATATCTTCCATTCTATCAAATGAGACCAAAAAATTGCAAATACACTGTAAAAAAAAAATGCAAAGTCGCTATTTTAATTAAAAAATACAGTCGCAGTTTTTTTTCTCATGCACTGTGCACTGCAGTATTTGTTTTATGTGGTGCACATTTACCATATTGATGTATTCTCTCATATCTAGGCCCAACTTTACCAGTTATAGCTTATCTGAGTGAGCCGAGCTCAAGCTTCAGTTCTACAGCTTGGACCCAGGCTTCAAAGCCGTAGAACTACGGGACGGACCCTGAAAGGGTTAATATCAGGATCGATGTTTGTAATCATATGACTAATGAAGAATTAAGAATGCAGAACTAACAGAAAAGATACTATTAACTATTAATAAAGGTTGATATAATGACTAGTAGTAAATCAATATTGCACAATGGTTAGGATTCAGTATTGCACTAGAGGTAATATGAATGCTTATAATAGGCAGTACAAAGTATAAGTCTGTAAAGATCTATTCTAAGATTACGAAGAGATTAAACAAATAATACAAAAATATAAAATGAATAGATAGTATTACAACCCAGGAGTCCAAATGGCCTGTTATCCTGGGTGTAAAGGAAGCAAAATAAACACAGCAGAAAACTTTTGACTTATATTATCCTTCACCAATTTAGAACAGATGTATATACACTATGTACAGCGATAGGTATTAGTGCACTCCACAGTAAGCAAGGCAGAATAGAAGCCACTAGAGAGCAGACCGTGCTTCAACCAGCTCTAGAATGGGAATGACAAGGACAGACAGGAGAGTGGTACCCACATAACCTCTGCAATTGCCAAAACCATCTTATTGGCTGGAACCTGGTTACTGGTTGAACGACAGGGCCCCATCGTCAACCCTCAGTCACCTGGTTCGCTGGTTGGGGGAGATAGCCTGTGAATGAGGGTGTGTACATGCGCCGAATAAAGGTTACGTACTCTTTGCATGCCACACCCCCACCCCGAGAAGGCTCAGGATTAGGCTGCCACCTCCCAGTGGTAACCGTGCCGCCATGGCACAAAATAACGGGACCGCCTTTCCTCTCAACCATACAACTCTTAGAGCTCAGCTTTTCTAGTGACAAAAAGCCAAACCCTAAACTCAGAGCGAGACAGCAGACAGTCGGGCTAACATAGGTCCAAGATACAGGCAGATGGTAGCCCGCATCCCCTCACTAAAAAAAACAAAAAAAAACCCACACCAGAGGATAAAAAAAAAAGAGCTTGGAAGGGGTTACCACAAGTAACCTAACACATCCTAACCTAATATATAATTAAATATTGTTAGACTCTAGATAAAGAGTCTGCCAACATATTGTCTTTACCGGCAATATATTTAATTCTGAGAGAGTAGGGTTGTAGTCTGAGCGTCCACCTCACGAGCCTTGAGTTGTGGTTCTTCATGGCTTGGAGATATACTAAAGGATTGTGATCACTGTAGACAGTGACCACCTGCGATGTCTGGCCCACATAAACATCGAAATGCTCCAAAGCCAGTACCAGCGCGAGGGCTTCTTTTTCAATGATAGAGTAAGCCCTCTGATGCGGCTGGAATTTGGCAGAGAAGAAGGCTACAGGCTGCAACTCCTCATTCCAGTTTTACAATAGTACTGCCCCAACCCCAGACTCGCAAGCATCAACCTGTAATGAGAAAGGTTTGGAGAAGTCTGGAGACAAAAGAATGGGTGCAGTACACAATATTTTTGCTTTGTCAAAAGCATCCTGAGCAACTGAAGTCCAAATAAAGGGAACTTTGTGACTGGTAAGAGAGGTAAAAGGGGCTACAATATCTGAAAAATTCTTACAGAATCTTGTGTAAAATCCTATCATGCCTAGGAAACGTTGAAGAGATTTCCTATCATGAGGAACTGGATAATCTTTAATGGCAAGAACTTTAGCAAGTTTAGGAGCAACTTTACCACTACCTACTTCATGGCCTAGAAAAGTAACAGTGGCCTGGCCAAAGGAAGACTTAGATAAACTAACAGTTAAATGGGTACTCTGAAAGGTCTCAAAAAGAGCCTCAAGTCTAAATAGGTGTTGATCCCAAGTATCCGACACCACAGCAATATCATCCAGGTACGCTGCCGTGCCTTCAAGTCCTTTAATAGCCTGATGGATAAGTTTCTGGAATGAAGAGGGGGAGTTCTTCATTCCGAAGGGGGTAACTGTATATTGATAATGACCTGGAATTACGAAGGCAGAGATTTCCTTTGCCTTATCCGTTAAAGGTTACTATCAGGTACCTTTAAGGAGATCTAACTTGGACACAAAAGTAGCCTTACCCACAAAGTCGATTACGTCATCTAGACGAGGAAGAGGGTAAGCATCTGTGATTGTGACCTCATTCACCTTATGGTAGTCTGTACATATACGAAACCCTCCATCAGCTTTTTTAGCAAGGATGCATGAAGCCCATGGACTAGACTCCTCCTCCACTAATCCATGCTCTAACAGAGATTCTACTTCCTGCTGAAGTAGCCTCTGCTTTTCAGGATTAGCTCTGTAGGGGGAGAGTTTAATAGGCTTAGAGTTTCCCACATCTACATCATGATAACCTAACATGTTTTCGGCACATCCGAAAAAATATCAGGGTATGACTGTAGAAGCGCAGTTAAACTTGTTGCTTGCATTTCAGATAGTCCCTCCATTAAAGGGCTAGGGTCCTTGAGGAGGACAGAGTTTGGAAGTTTAACATTAACTTCATGAATAGAGTGCAAAGAATCAGAGTCGTCCTCAGAGGTAGAGGGCAGAGTCATTACTGGGACTTTATCTGGTGTATGAAAAGATTTTAACTGATTAATGTGGTAGGTTTTAGTTTTTGAGGTCTTATCAAGGGGAGCTACCACATAATTTACATCAGATAATTTACTTACAATTTGCATAGGTCCCATAAATCTAGCTTTCAAGGTGTGGCCAGGTATAGGTTCCTGCACCAACACCTTGTCTCCTGGATGGAAGGAGCGGAATTGTGCACTTCTGTCATACCTCTATTTCATCTTATTTTGAGCTGCCTTTAGGTTAGCCTTGGCTAACTGACGTGCCACCTGCAACCTTGAAGACGGGTTGTAGTGTTGAGCTAACGTCTTCTCCCATCCATCCTTCTTTGAGCACCAGAAGAGGACCTCGTATATTGTGCCCAAAGATCAGCTCAAATGGACTATACCGGTAGACTCTTGCACATTTCTCGCACTGAGAACATCAACAAAGGTAGTGATTCATCCCAGTCTGTAGGAAAATGCATTTATTTATTTATTTATTTATTTTTTATTTCCAATTTGAGCACACATACAGAGGTACAAAAAATACAGATAAGAGCAGCATGCCAAAGCCACTTATACTATGCATAGCATTACGGGCTGGCTTAAAATTAACTTAAGATTAACTAAGCAATGATGAAATCAGTGATAAAACATTAATGTAAACAGATTACTATAAAGCACAAGTGAGTATTACAAAGACAGGTCATATGGTTGCATTCAGTTAGGTAGTGATTCTGTTAGGTAGTGTATTTAAAAAATAATAAAGTTAGATTGGGTTTTAGGTTTAACATTTATGTGATATAATTGTGAGAAACATTTAAGATATACAATTTATAAGGTTCAGTTATTCAGTATTTATTTGGTTTTGGGTGAGTAAGTGATCTTTGAGAAGAGACTTGAATTTATAAACAGGTAGTGTTTCTTTTATATTTACAGGTAATGAATTCCAGATTTTAGGGCCTTTTATGTGCATTGAGTTTTTGCATAGTGTGAGATGGACACGAGGAACATCAAAGAGTGATCTGTGCCTTGTGTTATGGTCATGTGTTCTGTTGAGGTTGGCAAGGAGATGTTTGAGGGGAGGGTTAATATCAGAATTAAGTGTTCTATGTATGTAATAGGTGCAGTAATAAGTATGGATGTTTTGTATGGTGAGTAGGTTTAGTGTATTGAATATTGGTGGAGTGTGCTGCCTGTAGTGAGAATTTGTTATCATTCTAACTGCAGCCTTTTGTTGGGTAATTAGTGGTCTGAGATGGTTAATTGTTGTTGAGCCCCATGCACAAATTCCATAGGTGAGATAGGGGTAAATAAGAGAGTGATATAGGGCCAGGAGGGCTGACTGTGGAACATAGTACCGTATCTTCGATAGTATGCCTACAGTCTTGGAAATTTTCTTAGAAATTTGATGTATATGTGTATGAAATTTGAGTCTATTATCAAGGTGGATTCCTAAGAATTTTCCCTCTGTTAGTTTTGTGATAGGTGATCCGTTTATCATTATGTTAAGAGGGACATCTGTAGCTCTGTTACCAAACTGAATGAAGTAGGTTTTGTCAATGTTTAGTGTAAGTTTGTTAGTCCTCATCCAGGTAGATATTTTCTGTAATTCGGTATTTACAGTATTGGCTAGCGTGACTGGGCTCGGGTGAGAGAAGACGTATGTAGTGTCATCTGCAAATAGTGTGGGTTTGAGTAATTGCGAAGCATTTGGAAGGTCATTTATGTATAGGAGAAAGAGAAGAGGGCCAAGGACACTTCCCTGTGGGACACCAACTGTAATTGGTTGCGCAGAAGAGTTTGCCCCATTTGCGTACACATATTGGCTTCTGTTGCTGAGGTATGACTTGAGGTAGTTGAGGGAGTGCCCTCTTATACCGTAGTGTGACAATTTTACGTGGAGCAAGTCATGGTCAACTGTATCAAAAGCTTTACGTAAGTCAATGAAGATCCCCAGTGGGACTTCTTTTTTCTCTATTGCAGTGTATATATGTTCTAGCATGTGTATAATAGCATCATTAGTATTTTTATTAGGCCTGAATCCAAATTGGCAGGGGTTGAGTATGTTTTGGGAGATAAGGTAGGAGTAGATTCGTTTATGAATTAATTTTTCGAAGATTTTTGAGAGAGGGTGTAAGTTGGATATTGGCCTATAGTTATTCAACTCTGTTTGGTCTCCTCCTTTGTGGATCGGGGTGACCCTTGCTATTTTGAGTACTGGTGGAGGATTCAATGGATTTGTTAAAGAGTTTTGCAATGATTGGTGATAGCACTTGTGACACTTTTTTGTATATAAAGGGTGGTAAGGTATTTAAATCTCCTGCCTTGTTTTTTAGTGCGTTGATAATAAGGGAGACTTCGTATGGGTTAGTCGGAGCTAGGAACAGTGTGTTCGGGTAGTTGCCGGTGAGGTAGTCATTTGGTGGGGTATCTGAGCTTGGGATTTTATTGGCAAGGTTTTGTCCTATAGTGGAGAAGAAATCATTGAGTCTGTTTGCTGTTTCTGTTGGTGGGAGATGGGGTTCATCTGATTTTGCTAATTTTATTTCGCTATTTCGTGATATCTTTTTTGTTCCCAGAATTTCTGATAGGGTTTTCCAGGTCTTTTTTATATCATGCAAAAAGTTCTCATCATGGATTTTAACGTCTGATGGAATCTTTCCAAGACGCCTTGGGACTGATGATGATAGGCAGTGGATAAGTTGTGGATTATCCCTAACCTAGTTAATGCTTCCCTAAATGCTTTGGCAGTGAAGTTAGTACCTTGATCACTCTGAAGAGTTTTAGGAATGCCAAAACAAGAAACAAATCTAATCAAAGCTTTAATAATTGCTTTAGTATTAATACTGCACATGGGAACTGGTTCAGGGTATCTAGTTACTCTATCCATAATAGTAAATAAATACTGATTTCCCAACTTTGACCTAGGTAGTGGACCTACACAATCTATAATTAAATTTGCAAAAGGTTCTCCATCAGCAGGTATAGGTTGAAGAGGTGCAGGATTAATGGAATGTCCAGGTTTCCCTACTTGCTGACATTCTCGGCAACACCGGATATGATTCTTCACATCCTGCTTTGATTTTGGCCAATAAAATTCTTTTGTAATTCTATATAATGTTTTAGTAATTCCTAAGTGACCTCCTAATGAAGTATTATGAACTATATTCAATATTTGAGGTCTAAACTTTGTTGGAACCACTAAACTGTCAGACAATTGCTGGCCCTCTATCTCCTTACCAGTCTCAGTGCAGATCAAATAAACATTTTTAAGTTTATACTTGACCGGATGATCCAAAGAGGATTTATCCATGGCTGCCTGAAAAGCGAAATTTAAAGAAGGGTCCTTTCGTTGTTCCTCCCGGAAGGACAGTCCCTCGGGCATGGAAACAGAGATATCTGGCAATCCTGCAACCTGGGAATAGGAAGGCTTGATCGAGGTCTGTTCACTTGATTTACGAGGCTCTGGCCGGTGTACCTCGTAAAACAACGTTGCTATTCCGAGATCAGAGTCGTCCAAGGATAGGTCAACATTCTCACCAGACAACCCTTGGGATGTTGCCCAAGTTATGGCCAACACCGGAGAAGAATTAATCATTATGGGTTCAGGACACACACTAGCAGTGGTAATGTTATTACCCAGTAATAACATGGCATCTTTCATGGGGAATCCTTTGGATACACCCACAGTCAAGTATCCAGTGTAATATTTGCACTGTACATAAATTTTATGCAAAGGGACAGAATATATAGCTCCTCCAAATGCTTCCAACAAAATGGAAGAATTTAAGGAGGTATTCTTTGAAAGGGTAATATTCTCTCTCTTATAAGTGAGCAATATGCTCCAGTATCTCTAAAGGTTTTGACTTCAGTTGTTTTGGAGTTTTCCTGAAGGGAAATAAGACTCTGACAGTAGTAAGGGGCCATCCCTTTTTCTACTTCTTTCAGGGACATGTTACTAGGGATATTAGAGATTTTCCAATGGGTTGGGGTTTTTGGGGGCAGTTGGGACGGATGTGACCTACTTGGTTACAGACGTAGCAGATGATAGGCTTGCCCTTTACTCCCTGCTGATGTTGCAACTGGTGTCACTCTGGCTGGTGTCTCTCTAGATACTGTTGTCGAGTTGTACCATGATGAGGGGTTTGTCTCTCACCAGGTGGACCATAAGTTGAGAAGCGAGGCTCACCAGGTGACTTAGTTGGCTGACGTAGACGTTCTCCCTCCGGCTGGCACTTCATCCTCCAAGGTTGATGATCTCTGCTCATGCCAGGCTGTTGAAAAGAGAGACAGGACTGCTCAGACAAGGAGCAGTTAGTTTCAAAAGTATCAGCCAACCTGGCTGCCTCCAATGCACTAGTTAATTCACAATCCTGCAGAAAGACTCGAACCTCTGGTCCCACAGACTCCAGCAGGTTGTCAACCAGAATAAGTTGCACCAGATCCTCAAAATTAGCAACACCACTTGCTTTATACCAGCTGGTAAAAGCTTTGGTCTGCTGTCGCACAAAATCAACCAGGGATTGACCAAGCTGTCGTCTACCCAGCTTAAAAAGCTTCTGATACTTAGCTGGGATACAAGTACATGCTCCCAAAACTGTGGTCTTCACTACTTTATAATCAGAAAATTCAGTGTCATTTAACACTGACATAAATTCCTGTGCCTTACCAAACAATGCTGTGTGAACCACGATGCCCAATGCTGTTCCGGCCACCTCAAGGCTCGAGCCTGATTTTCGAAAGCTTCGAAAAATTGTTCTGGTTCGGCCTCATTGAAGCGGGGAACAAGCTGTACTGCTTTCTGTAAACTAAAGTCATTTACAGAATGTGAAAACTGCCTCCTTTCTTTTTCCCTATCAAATTCTTCTTTTGCAAATGCTCTCTGTTCCCTAGTCTGCTCAAGATTGATTTTTGCCAGCTCAAGTGCCAACGCCACTGATTCACCTTGAGACAACCCTGCTGCACCAAACTGACGATTTTGCTCCGTTGGTGTATCATCTTCCTCCTGTGAGAACATAGTTTTTTCCCTAGCTCCCGTAGAGGGAGGAGTCTGATGTGCCATCTCTTCTCTCGAAGTTTGTCAGTGATCAGTGAACGCAGTTGTGCAGCTGTGAGTGCATTCGTAATTAATGCCAATGGAACGAGCAATTTGCCAACAACGCTGTTGGGACAATTTAGGTAGGTTAAACAGAGTATATGCCGACACCAGACGTCTGACTCGTCTAGGTGGCATACCCCAATATACAAGTTATTTGCTATGCACAGTACGATTGCAGAATACCCCAACGTAACACATTATTTGCAAAACACGCTTAGCTATGCACAGTACGATTGCAGAATACGCATACAACGTGGATACGCAGTAGCAAAGCTGACTGCAAAATCTTCACACTGAACAAGCTAGTAGCGAGCTGTTAAACGATCACACAATAGCAAGGCTGACCATAGCAAAGCAATTGACACGCGAAGTTTGTAAAGTGTTGGCAAAGCTAATGCAATGCCAGACAGCAAGCTACACAATGTTCCTGCTTCCAACTTCACCCTAGGCTCAACCCTTTCTCTAAGTCCAGCTCCAGCTCTCAGACAGGCTACCCATATTACAACCCAGGAGTCCAAATGGCCTGTTATCCTGGGTGTAAAGGGAGCAAAATAAAACAGCAGAAAATTTTGACTTTATTATCCTTCCCCCAATTTAGAAAAAGATGTATGTACACTATATACACTATGTACAGCGATAGGTATTATTACACTCCACGGTAAGCAAGGCAGAATAGAAGCCACTAGAGAGCAGACCGTGCTTCAACCAGCTCTAGAATGGGAATGACAAGGGCAGACAGGAGAGTGGTACCCACATAACCTCTGCGATTGCCAAAACCGTCTTATTGGCTGGAACCTGGTTACTGGTTGAATGGCGGGGCCCCATCATCAACCCTCAGTCACCTGGTTCGCTGGTTGGGGGAGATAGCCTGTGAATGAGGGTGTGTACATGTGCCGAATAAAGGTTACGTACTCTTTGCATGCCACAGATAGTAAAATGGCATTAAACAAAATTTAAACAGTAGGATTTGATATTAAATGAATAAAAAGAAGTAAATATAACTCTGCAAAAAGTGGTGGCCTGCACTTATAGGCTTGGAAAGCAGGTTGTGAGGTATAAAGTAATAAATGCACAATAAGATTTTTTACTTATAGCACAAAATTTAAGCAAGCAATAGCATAAAAATATAGGACATGTAGTTGGTACTAACTAATAAATGATAGTACAAGGATAATGCAGTAGGAACATACACTACACATAGATGATAATGTTAATGATGAATTGGTTAATCAGTCTCAGTAAGATCTGCATCTCTAAGGAAGTTGGATAGATCATGTTCATTTGTGATAGTATATAAACAACCTACATCTGCTTTTGTCACTGTTATCCTGCTTGAGTTTTCTCAATCTGAACAAAAGGTGCGGGATTACCAAAACTGTTGTCCAGAGGGCTGAGGAAGGGTTGTTGAGGTGGTTCGGACATGTAGAGAGAATGGAGCGAAACAGAATGACTTCAAGAGTGTATCAGTCTGTAGTGGAAGGAAGGCGGGGTAGGGGTCGGCCTAGGAAGGGTTGGAGGGAGGGGGTAAAGGAGGTTTTGTGTCGAGGGGCTGGACTTCAGCAGGCAAAGTCCTGAGCGTGTTTGATAAAGGGGTGAATGGAACAAATGGTTTTTAATACTTTTAGTGCTGTTGGAAATGTGAGCAAAGGTAACATTTATGAAGGGATTCAGGGAAACCGCAGGCCGACTTGATCCTGGAGATGGGAAGTACAGTGCCTGCACTCTGAAGGAGGGGTGTTAATGTTTGCAGTTTAAAAACTGTAGTGTAAAGCACCCTTCTGGCAGACATGAATGGGGAATGATGGGAAATTTTTCTTTTCGGGCCACCCTGCTTGGTGGAATCGGGCCGGTGTGGATAATAAAAAAAAAAAAATTTTCTCGTCAGGCACTCATTGATGTACACTTTATTATTTGCTCTAATTGATGATTTAATTATGAAAAGTTATATGAAAAGTCATATGAAAGTGGTCATTTATATCAGGGTTTTTCTTGTACTAGTACTAACCATTTTTAAATTTCAAAAAAAATTGATATAACTTCTCTTTACAGGTATTCGGCCAACTCCACAAGAATTTGACATGAAGTAATGCAATGCTCAAAACTTGTTAAAAATGAAGCGAGAGAGGCCCGGAACCTTACGCCTAATCTTCACTGGAAATATGTTGAGACTAAAGTTCGCTGAAACGATACTATAGTAATTAAAAAACCCCAGTTGTCTGCTTGGGAGTTCATCAGTCTTTCACATTGGTATATATGTAGTCACAGAATTGTTTTTTTAAATTAGGGGTACCATACTTCGAGAAAAAACGTCAATTGTATACAAGGTTAAACACGCATAAAAATGTGTTAATCGGGTTTCCAAAATAAAAATGTTTTCTAACATAACAAAATTTATGAAAACAGATTATTACTTTACCCGTTATTTAGAAGACAAATTAAACCTTGGTGGTTTGTAGTTTGCCCGGAATCCAGGATTCCAAATCCAGGGACAGCTTATGGGGATCCTGGAGACTTCGCTCCAGGAGGGGAGTGGCCCCAAGGGGGTATGCCTTTTGGCAGGTTTCTGACCACCCCCTTGTCCACAAGGTGGCTCAGTAGACATGAGGTTGCTATCCTGGATTGCCGGTTTACTGGCCACACCGAGAGCCCTATTGGGCATGGAGGGGGATATATGATCTCTTCCATTCCTCCTAGGAGCTACCCTTCCACCTATCCCTAACCATGGAGCCTCATGCCTCCTCCTCGATTTTTCTCCTGTGGCACCCTCTCATGACCCTACCTTTTTATTAGATCATTCTGTGGACTTCTCTCACACCCCAGTACAGTGGACCCCCAGTTATCGTAATTAATCCATTCCTAAGAGAGTAACTAAACCCGAATCTGACAATTTCCAAATTCATTTTCCCCATAAAAAATAATGTAAATCCAGTTAATCCATTCCAGACACCCAAAAGTATTAAAAATAAATATTTTTTTACATAAAATATACCTACGAGCAGGGTAATATTTAGTGAAGGGATTCAGGGAAACCGTTTATTTTCATATAGTCGGACTTGAGTCCTGGAAATGGGAAGTACAATGCCTGCACTTTAAAGGAGGGGTTTGGGATATTGGCAGTCTGGAGGGATATGTTGTGTATCTTTATACGTATATGCTTCTAAACTGTTGTATTCTGAGCACCTCTGCAAAAGCAGTGATAATGTGTGATTGTGGTGAAAGTGTTGAATGATGATGAAAGTATTTTCTTTTTGGGGATTTTCTGTCTTTTTTGGGCCACCCTGCCTTGGTGGGAGATGGCCGACTTGTTGAAAAAAAAAAAAAAAAATACCTACACAGAAAACAATGAGACATGCAGAATAAAACAATAAAATGACACTTACCTTTATTGAAGACTTGTTGATGAGTGATGAGACGGGAGGAGGGGAGAGGATGGATGTGTACTATTGTTTGGAAGGGGAATCCCCCTCCATAATGACTTCAGGTACCAAGTCCTTTTCTGGGGTTACTTCCCTTCTATGTTTTTTAATGCCACTAGGACCAGCTTGAGAGTCACTGGACCCCTGTCGCTCAAAAAAGTGTTCCAGAGAGGTCTGTACCTGGCGTTTCTTTAAAACTTCCCTAAAATAGGACGCAACATTGTCATTGTACATGTTGCCAATACAGCCTGCAACAGCTTTGTCAGGGTGATGTTCATCTATAAATGTTTGCACCTCACTCCACTTTGCACAAATGTCCTTCATCTTTGAAGAAGGCACCTTCCTCCATCTCTCTTCCTCCTCTGAAGCAGTTTCCTGAGCTGTGGTCTGTTGCTGTTGCAGATGAACGCCTTGCAGCTGTTCAGTGGTTAGCTCTTCATCGTGGTCCTCCACCAACTCTTCCACATCCTCACCACTCACATCCAACCCCATGGAAGTCCCCAGTGCCACAATACTCTCCACAACTGCCATAGGCTCGTCAGGGTCAGCCTCACACCCTTCAAAATCCCTCTCTTGGACATACTAAGAACATAAGAATGGAGGAACACTACAGAAGGCCTACTGGCCCATGCAAGGCAGGTCCATATCAAAATGACCTCTACCCAAAGTTACCCAAGAATTAACTCCCATACCCAATGACACCAGTCAAACCCAGCCCCTCCCACTCGTATATTTGTCCAATCTCTTTTTAAAGCTACCCAAGGTCCTAGCCTCTATTACCCCACTGGGAAGATTGTTCCACTCATCCACAACTCTGTTAGAGAACCAGTACTTACCTATGTCCTTTCTAAATCTAAATTTATCCAACTTAAATCCATTATTTCTGGTTCTTACCTGGTTCGACACCCTCAATACTTTATTAATATCTCCTTTGTTTATGCCCATCATCCACTTATACACTTCAGTGATATCTCCCTTCATTCTACGTCTCTCCAGAGAGAGGAGATTTATCTTCATATGGGAGATTCCTTACACAGTTAATCATTTTAGTCATCCTTCTCTGTATGTTCTCCAATGAATCTATATCCATCCTGTAGTAAGGAGACCAAAACTGAGCGGGATAATCCAAATGAGGCCTCACTAGTGAGGTATAGAGCTGTAAAATAACTTTTGCGCTTCTGTTACTAATACTTCTTGAGATAAATCCAAGTAATCTGTTAGTCTTGTTGTGCACACTTAGGCACTGCTGTCTTGGCTTTAGATTTCTGCTTACCATGACTCCCAAGTCTTTTTCACATTCTGTATGATCAAGCTCTATTTCACCTAGTACCTCACACTTATCCACATTGAACTTCATCTGCCATTTTTCAGACCAAGACATTAATTTGTCCAAATCCTCCTGGAGTTCATTGCTATCCTCCTCAGAATGAATCATACGGCCTATCTTTGTATCATCAGCAAATTTCCTCATGTCACCCATAATCCCTTCATCAAGGTCATTAATGTAAATTATGAACAAGAGAGTGCCTAAAACTGATCTTTGTGGAATTCCACTAGTGACTAATCCCCATTCAGATTTAACCCCATTAAGAAAAACTTTATAAAACTGGGATGCTTGAATGTGCGTGGATGTAGTGCGGATGACAAGAAACAGATGATTGCTGATGTTATGAATGAAAAGGAGTTGGATGTCCTGGCCCTAAGCGAAACAAGCTGAAGCGGGTAGGGGAGTTTCGGTGGGGGGAAATAAATGGGATTAAATCTGGAGTATCTGAGAGAGTTAGAGCAAAGGAAGGGGTAGCAGTAATGTTGAATAATCAGTTATGGAAGGAGAAAAGAGAATATGAATGTGTAAATTCAAGAATTATGTGGATTAAAGTAAAGGTTGGATGCGAGAAGTGGGTCATAATAAGCGTGTATGCACCTGGAGAAGAGAGGAATGCAGCGGAGAGAGAGAGATTTTGGGAGATGTTAAGTGAATGTATAGGAGCCTTTGAACCAAGTGAGAGAGTACTTGTGGTAGGGGACCTGAATGCTAAAGTAGGAGAAACTTTTAGAAGGGTGTGGTAGGTAAGTTTGGGGTGCCAGGTGTAAATGATAATGGGAGCCCTTTGATTGAACTTTGTATAGAAAGGGGTTTAGTTATAGGTAATACATATTTTAAGAAAAAGAGGATAAATAAGTATACAAAATATGATGTAGGGTGAAATGACAGTAGTTTGTTGGATTATGTATTGGTAGATAAAAGACTGTTGAGTAGACTTCAGGATGTACATGTTTATAGAGGGGCCACAGATATATCAGATCACTTTCTAGTTGTAGCTACACTGAGAGTAAAAGGTAGATGGGATACAAGGAGAACAGAAGCATCAGGGAAGAGAGAGGTGAAGGTTTATAAACTAAAAGAGGAGGCAGTTAGGGTAAGATATAAACAGCTATTGGAGGATAGATGGGCTAATGAGAGCATAGGCAATGGGGTCGAAGAGGTATGGGGTAGGTTTAAAAATGTAGTGTTAGAGTGTTCAGCAGAAGTTTGTGGTTACGGGAAAGTGGGTGCGGGAGGGAAGAGGAGCGATTGGTGGAATGATGATGTAAAGAGAGTAGTAAGGGAGAAAAAGTTAGCATATGAGAAGTTTTTACAAAGTAGAAGTGATGCAAGGAGGGAAGAGTATATGGAGAAAAAGAGAGAGGTTAAGAGAGTGGTGAAGCAATGTAAAAAGAGAGCAAATGAGAGAGTGGGTGAGATGTTATCAACAAATTTTGTTGAAAATAAGAAAAAGTTTTGGAGTGAGATTAACAAGTTCAGAAAGCCTAGAGAACAAATGGATTTGCCAGTTAAAAATAGGAGAGGAGAGTTATTAAATGGAGAGTTAGAGGTATTGGGAAGATGGAGGGAATATTTTGAGGAATGTTGATGAAGATAGGGAAGCTGTGATTTTGTGTATAGGGCAAGGAGGAATAACATCTTGTAAGAGTGAGGAAGAGCCAGTTGTGAGTGTGGGGGAAGTTCGTGAGGCAGTAGGTAAAATGAAAGGGGGTAAGGCAGCCGGGATTGATGGGATACAGATAGAAATGTTAAAAGGAGGTGGGGATATAGTTTTGGAGTGGTTGGTGCAATTATTTAATAAATGTATGGAAGAGGGTAAGGTACCTAGGGATTGGCAGAGAGCATGCATAATTCCTTTGTATAAAGGCAAAGGGGATAAAAGAGAGTGCAAAAATTATAGGGGGATAAGTCTGTTGAGTATACCTGGTAAAGTGTATGGTAGAGTTATTATTGAAAGAATTAAGAGTAAGACAGAGAATAGGATAGCAGATGAACAAGGAGGCTTTAGGAAAGGTGGGGGGTGTGTGGACCAGGTGTTTACAGTGAAACATATAAGTGAACAGTATTTAGATAAGGCTAAAGAGGTCTTTGTGGCATTTATGGATTTGGAAAAGGCGTATGACAGGGTGGATAGGGGGGCAATGTGGCAGATGTTGCAGGTGTATGGTGTAGGAGGTAGGTTACTGAAAGCAGTGAAGAGTTTTTACGAGGATAGTGAGGCTCAAGTTAGAGTATGTAGGAAAGAGGGAAATTATTTCCCAGTAAAAGTAGGCCTTAGACAAGGATGTGTGATGTCACCGTGGTTGTTTAATATATTTATAGATGGGGTTGTAAGAGAAGTAAATGCGAGGGTCTTGGCAAGAGGCGTGGAGTTAAAAGATGTAGAATCACACATAAAGTGGGAGTTGTCACAGTTGCTCTTTGCTGATGACACTGTGCTCTTGGGAGATTCTGAAGAGAAGTTGCAGTGATTGGTGGATGAATTTGGTAGGGTGTGCAAAAGAAGAAAATTGAAAGTGAATACAGGAAAGAGTAAGGTTATGAGGATAACAAAAAGATTAGGTGATGAAAGATTGGATATCAGATTGGAGGGAGAGAGTATGGAGGAGGTGAATGTATTCAGATATTTGGGAGTGGACGTGTCAGCGGATGGGTCTATGAAAGATGAGGTGAATCATAGAATTGATGAGGGGAAAAGGGCGAGTGGTGCACTTAGGAGTCTGTGGAGACAAAGAACTTTGTCCTTGGAGGCAAAGAGGGGAATGTATGAGAGTATAGTTTTACCAACGCTCTTATATGGGTGTGAAGCATGGGTGATGAATGTTGCAGCGAGGAGAAGGCTGGAGGCAGTGGAGATGTCATGTCTGAGGGCAATGTGTGGTGTGAATATAATGCAGAGAATTCGTAGTTTGGAAGTTAGGAGGAGGTGCGAGATTACCAAAACTGTTGTCCAGAGGGCTGAGGAAGGGTTGTTGAGGTGGTTCGGACATGTAGAGAGAATGGAACGAAACAGAATGACTTCAAGAGTGTATCAGTCTATAGTGGAAGGAAGGCGGGGTAGGGGTCGGCCTAGGAAAGGTTGGAGGGAGGGGGTAAAGGAGGTTTTGTGTGCGAGGGGCTTGGACTTCCAGCAGGCATGCGTGAACGTGTTTGATAGAAGTGAATGGAGACAAGTGGATTTTAATACTTGACGTGCTGTTGGAGTGTGAGCAAAGTAACATTTATGAAGGGGTTCAGGGAAACCGGCAGGCCGCACTTGAGTCCTGGAGATGGGAAGTACAGTGCCTGCACTCTGAAGGAGGGGTGTTAATGTTGCAGTTTTAAAACTGTAGTGTAAAGCACCCTTCTGGCAAGACAGTGATGGAGTGAATGATGGTGAAAGTTTTTCTTTTTCGAGCCACCCTGCCTTGGTGGGAATCAGCCAGTGTGATAATAAAAAAAAATAATCGAAACTCTCTGCTTTCTATTGGTAAGCCATGCCTCTATCCATGCTAGAACTTTACCTCCTATACCATGAGCTGCTACTTTTCTCTTGTGAGGTACTCTATCGAAGGCTTTACTAAAATCCAATTAAACAATATCATATTCTTTATCACTGTCTACTGCCTCAAATGTTCTATTGAAGAAAGCCAGTAAATTTGTCAGGCAGGAATGACCTCTCGTGAACCCATGCTGAGATTCATTTATCAAGTTATGCTCTTCAAGGTGACCTCTAATAATGTCAACTCTACGCAATTGATTCTAGTAACTTGCCCACTATAGATGTCAGGCTTATTGGACAGTAATTTGAAGGAATGGACTTATCCCCTGATTTGAATATGGGAACCACATTAGCCAGCTTCCACAACTCTGGCACAACACAGATAAGGATGGATGCATTAAACACACTCGTTAATGGCTGACTAGGTTCCATCTTGCATTCCTTAAGCACCCTGGAAAATAACTCGTTGGGCCCCGGGGACTTATTTTGCTTCAGTTTGTCTATCTGTTTGATAACCATGTTCCTCGTGACAGTAATATTACTCCTCCCCCCTCCCATTACGTCTATCCACATGGAACAAATTATCATATCATATCCCGACTCTTTAAATCATACCACGTTTCAGTTAATGCAATGATATCAAAGTTCCCAGCACATGCCACCAAACGTAGTTCATTAATCTTATTTCTTGCACTTCGACTGTTAGAATAAAATACCTTCATATGTTTTTTCTTCTGCATATTTTTCCTATTCATCTTTGTTTTTACACAATTTCTGAAATTATCATTACCCAGAGTTACGCCATGACAGTTACTATTAAGATTCTTAATATCAGAGCATAAGTCAATATATCCATACTCATTAGTTATCATTTCTAAACCCATACCTTAAAGTCCTAACAACCCCCTCAACTGAGCTAGCAAGAAAACCCACACCTGCCCTGGATAAGTGAACCCCATCCCTGGCATACATGTCATTTCGGCCATAGAAGTTATCCCAGTTGTCAATGAATGGTACTGCATTATCCTTACAGTGTTTATCCAGCCAACAATTAATACCAATTGCTCTGGACAACCATTAATTTCCAACACCCCTTCTTGGCAAAAAGCCACATATAACAGGGCACCCCCCTTCCCCTTCTTCCTAATTATGTCTATAGCTGTCCTGAACTTTCTAACTAAATCCTCACTTCTACGCTTGCCTACATCATTGCCTCCAGCACTGAGGCAAATACAATAGGATTGATCCCATTACCGTTCATGATGTCAAGCCGGCTAACAATGTCCTCCATCCCAGCCCCAGGAAAGCAAACCCTCTGTCTCCTACTCCTGTCCTTCAAGCAGAAGGCCCTATCCATGTAGTTAACCTGGCTATCCCAACAACAACAATATTCTTACCTTCCTTGGTGTTGTTTGTCGTGACGTTCCCTGTAGTCCACTCACATTCGTTGGGTAGCATGGAGAATGCATTAGATGTTTCCACAACAGTTTCCACAGCAGTCTCTTTCTTCTTCATCGTTTCTGTCTTTCCATTCTTCTTGATCGTCAACTTCGTTTCATGCTGTCCAGCCACTGTCCAGGTTCCCTTCTTGGCCTGAGGACTCAGAACAGGAGGACTACTACGAATTTTCTTGTTTTCCTCAGTCAATCGCTTTATCTCCAACTTCGCTACCCTCAATTCTTCCTTAAGCTGCTGGTAAAGTTGCTCGATGGAGGGCATCTTGGTTCAGTCCAAGGAGAGCACACAAACGTCCTGACTGAGCTAAGTACACGTCACCACTGGCCACAATTTTCTCCAAGCAGAGTTCAAAGTCCTGGAAGTCACTCTCTCCCAAGCCTTACCTATAAGTTTTATGCAGTGGAGGATACTGAAGTGATCTTTCCAAAACTCTCATAGGGTCAAGTGAGTGTCTGAGGTCACATCAAAGCACCTTTGAAACGTTGCTTTGGTATACAGTTTTTTGAAGTTTAAATGATCTATTGGTCCATGGGCAGGATGAGAGGAGTGGGGGGGGGGGCAAGAACTTCACTGTGATGAAACAAAACTCCTTCACCATTTGCTCTTCCAAGTCTGGAGGATGAGCGGGTGCATTGTCCATTACCAGGAGGCACTTGAGTTCCAATTTATTTTCCAGGAGGTATTTCTTCACATTAGGGCCAAGCACTTCATTGAACCAATCAAGGAAAATGTCCCGCGTGACCCATGCCTTACTGTTTACCTTCCACATCACACACAATTTACTCTTTGCGACATTGTTTTTCTTGAACACACTGGGATTTTCAGTGATACACCAGTCAAGGCTTCACTTTGAAATCCCCACTAGCATTACTACAGAACATGAGAGCCTGTCTTTCATAGGCTTGTGTCCTGGGAGTGTCTTTTCCTCCTGTGTGATATAGGTCCTCTTTAGCATTTTCTTCCAAAAGAGGCCTGTTTTGTCATGTGAGGGAAAAGTTCAAAAGATAGGAGTAGCAAGAGAGTATATAGTAACAATAGTTTCATTGCTGGCTACTTGTTAAGGTAGAGTAAGTCCAGCTCCCGCTATTCCCCCCCCCCCCTTTTTCCCCCTCCCCGAAAGTGATAGTTTGATTGCCAGCTGCTTGTTAAGGTAGGGTCAGTCTAGCTCCCGCTATCCCTTCCCCTCCCTTCTCCCCCCCCCCGAAAGGTGACGTGTGGGGCTCCGGTCAAACAGTAAATCACTCGACTCACAGCTCCCAACACTACTGTAAGTACAGTGGACCCCCGCATACCGCACGCATCGCATACCGTACAATCCGCATACCGCTCGCTTTTTTTGCAAAAATTTTGCCTCGCATACCGCCCAAAAACCCGCTCACCGCCCTTCGTCCGAAACGCGTCCAATGTGCGGCCTGAGCCACGCTCACATGTTCCGCCGGTGGCATTGTTTACCAGCCAGCCTCCGCGGTAACATCCAAGCATACAATCGGAACATTTCGTATTATTACAGTGTTTTTGGTGATTTTTTCTGGAAAATAAGTGACCATGGGCCCCAAGAAAGCTTCTAGTGCCAACCCTACAGCAATAAGGGTGAGAATTACTATAGAGATGAAGAAAAAGATCATTGATAAGTATGAAAGTGGAGTGCGTGTCTCCGAGCTGGCCAGGTTGTATAATAAACCCCAATCAACCATCGCTACTATTGGTGGTACAGCTGCTGCTGTACCACCGTCAGCTGCTGCTGCACTGTCAGCTGCTGCTGCTGTTGTACAACCGTCAGCTGCTGCTGCTGCTGTAGCATCATCTGCTGCTGCTGTAGCATCGTCTGCTGCTGCTGTAGCATCGTCTGCTGCTGCTGTAGCATCGTCTGCTGCTGCTGTAGCATCGTCTGCTGCTGCTGTAGCATCGTCTGCTGCTGCTGTAGCATCGTCTTTGCTGCTGTAGCATCGTCTGCTGCTGCTGTAGCATCGTCTGTTGCTGCTGTAGCATCGTCTGTTGCTGCTGTAGCACCGTAGCTTGCTGCTGCTGCTGTAGCACCGTTGTTGGTGTGGCTTATTGAGTATACCAAGAAACAATTAACCCAGAGGATTTGCCACCAGGATAACCAAAAAAAGTCAGTGTCATCGAAGACTGTCTAACTTATTTCCATTGGGTCCTTAATCTTGTCTCCCAGGATGCAACCCACACCAGTCGACTAACACCCAGGTGAACAGGGAAAAATGCCTGGAACTAGTGCTCATATTGGTGAATTTAAAGCCAGCAAAGGTTGGTTTGAGAGATTTAAGAATCGTAGTGGCATACACAGTGTGATAAGGCCTGTTCTGGAAGAAAATGCCAAACAGGACCTCAGTACTCAGGAGGAAAAGGCACTCCCAGGACACAGTGTCTCATCAGTCATTGCTGCATCTTCAATAAAGGTAAGTGTCATTTATTCTTCATTTAGTAGAGTAGTACATGCACAATATATATTGTGCATGTACTACTCTACTATTGTGCATGTATCCTTCTCCTTGTGTGTAGGAAAATGTATATTTCATGTGGTAAAATTTTTTTTTCATACTTTTGGGTGTCTTGCACGGATTAATTTGATTTTCATTATTTCTTATGGGGAAAATTAATTCGCATACCGAACATTTCGCATAACAATCAGCCCTCTTGCACGGATTAAGGTCGCTATGCGGGGGTCCACTGTACACGCCTGATCATATTTTAGTGGACTTATTGGTTGAAAGCTTCACTTTTGGCCAGTAATTAACTTAATCCTTTCAGTCTTGATAGGTTAAAATGTTTTAATAATCACCACATCTTTTAGGTATTGTACTTATCATGGAGAGTGATTTCTTAAGCAGTGGGTAATCTGTCTCTCTTTACAGCTTGAAAGGACAGAGAGAGTCACCTGCTAATCAATGAGTAGAATTGAAGGAGACGGACTAACGTTCTGAGACGTCCCAAATTTTTGATCCACTTACCTGTTTGTGTATGCAAGTAGCAGGATATAACCCCTCATCATTGCAGTGGAAAAAAACCTGCTTTCCTGTCATCTGGACGGATTATTGACGGCTAGAAAATCTGTGAAGAACGAGCCGGTGGGTTGTCATCAACACCTGCAACCCCCCCCCATCATCGGCAACGGCTACGATTTCAACAACACACAGTGTCACCAACACCAGACACCCAAGTTCTATAGATATATATTAGCGTTGAATTCAGATATCATTTATATTTTCATTTTCATTTTCTTTAATTG
>NC_069430.1:10737137-10781299 GCF_026875155.1 Cherax quadricarinatus | reverse complement strand
TGTTTGTGACCAGACCTACCTGGAGTTCATTACCTTTGTAAATTGTGAGTTCATTACTTTTGTAAATTGTGAGTTCATTACCTCTGTAACTTGCTCAGCTATCAAAACTTTGGAGTCCAGTCCCTGAACCAATTATGTACCTCTGTAATCTTTTGACTACCGCCCACAGGATGGGTATGGGGTGCATAATAAACATATTAAACTAACACTAACTACGCCATGGTCACACTTGTCGAAGGATTTTGCAAAGTCTGTATATATTACATCTGCATTCTTTTTGTCTTCTAGTGCATCTAGGACCTTGTCGTAGTGATCCAATAGTTGAGACAGACAGGAGCGACCTGTTCTAAACCCATGTTGCCCTGGGTTGTGTAACTGATGGGTTTCTAGATGGGTGGTGATCTTGCTTCTTAGGACCCTTTCAAAGATTTTATGATATGGGATGTTAGTGCTATCGGTCTGTAGTTCTTTGCTATTGCTTTACTGCCCCCTTTGTGGAGTGGGGCTATGTCTTTTGTTTTTAGTAACTGTGGGACGACCCCCGTGTCCATGTTCCCTCTCCATAGGATGGTAAAGGCTCGTGATAAGGGCTTCTTGCAGTTCTTGATGAACACGGAGTTCCATGAGTCTGGCCCTGGGGCAGAGTGCATGGGCATGTCATTTATCGCCTGTTCGAAGTCATTTGGCGTCAGGATAACATCAGATAGGCTTGTGTTAATCAAATTCTGTGGCTCTCTCAAAAAAAATTCATTTTCATCTTCGACTCTCAGTCTGGTTAGCGGCTTGCTAAAAACTGAGTCATATTGGGTCTTAAGCAGCTCACTCATTTCCTTGCTGTCATCTGTGTAGGACCCATCTTGTTTAAGTAGGGGCCCAATACTGGACGTTGTTCTCGACTTTGATTTGGCATAGGAGAAGAAATACTTTGGGTTTCTTTCGATTTCATTTATGGCTTTTAGTTCTTACCATTACTTGTTTAATTGTCATTACGTGTTTTAATACCACATTTACTCTCTTAGTGTAGTTGCTTACTCTTAAATACCTTGTACTGACAAATAAGTTCTAACATATCTACCAGTGCAATAATGAATACAAATAACTGTTCTTAAAAATTTATTACTTGAAATAAACATTTATTTTTTCTTTTTATTTTTTAATATTTGTTTTTTTTTGTAATGATTATTACTTACTAAAAATTTATTAAACACCATATTTACTACCAGTCCATTTTACTTTTGTACATAGATCACTATATCCTCTATATTCGCTCTTTTTAGTTCTTTTTGTTATTTTTAATATATCATTATTTGCTTACTATTGTAAACTAAGATTACAGAACTGATAACCAGTGCAATATTATATTGTCAAACTTGTGCCATAATAAGAATTATAATCCTTGTACTTTATAATTACTTACATAATCAAGTATTATAATCTTTTGTTTCTCTTATTTCGTCTATTCAAAATCTACACCTTTGTCAAACCCTAAAAATATAACAGTACAATATTAATTCATCAAATCTGTTCCTTATGAACTTGCTCAGCTATCAAATCTTTGGAGTCCAGTCCCTGGACCAATTATGTACCTCTGTAATCTTTTGACTACCGCCCACAGGATGGGTATGGGGTGCATAATAAACATATTAAACTAACTATGAAGAGGAAACTGAAATTCTGTATTTGCTTTTTTCAAAAAACTAGTGTAACAATCCATTAGCTAGTAAGATAAATTAGTTAAGTATCGTAATTATTAAGTTCAACACATTACTTATTCTAAAACCTAGTTGATTTAGAAGTGGAGTGATTATGTGGCTGAGATTGTGTGACTACCAACCACAGGATAGTCCCTGGAGTGATTATGTCACTCAGATTGTTTGACTACCAACCACAGGATAGTCCTGGAGTGATTATGTCACTCAGATTGTTTGACTACCAACCACAGGATGTCCTGGAGTGATTATGTCACTCAGATTGTTTGACTACCAACCACAGGATAGTCCCTGGAGTGATTATGTCACTCAGATTGTTTGACTACCAACCACAGGATAGTCCCTGGAGTGATTATGTCACTCAGATTGTTTGACTACCAACCACAGGATAGTCCCTGGAGTGATTATGCCACTCAGATTGTTTGACTACCAACCACAGGATAGTCCCTGGATGATTATGTCACTCAGATTGTTTGACTACCAACCACAGGATAGTCCCTGGAGTGATTATGCCACTCAGATTGTTTGACTACCAACCACAGGATAGTCCCTGGAGTGATTATGCCACTCAGATTGTTTGACTACAAACCACAGGATAGTCCCTGGAGTGATTATGTCACTCAGATTGTTTGACTACCAACCACAGGATAGTCCCTAGAGTGGTTATGTCACTCAGATTGTTTGACTACCAACCACAGGATAGTCGATGGAGTGATTATGTCACTCAGATTGTTTGACTACCAACCACAGGATAGTCCCTGGAGTGATTATGTCACTCAGATTGTTTGACTACCAACCACAGGATAGGTATGTGATACATAATATAGGTCTTATGATTACAAGCATTGATCCTGATACCAACCTCCCATTTGTAACAGTCTATTAGCTAGTAATATAAATTAGCTAAGTATCATAATTATTAAGTTTAGTTAACAAATCTAGCGCAACTCTTTCCCACTGTTCGCTAGTGGTTGGATACACTTGGATTGGATTAGGACCATTAGCATTACCTTTATGTTGCATGCAGACACTACATTTCTTAACATACTCAGAAATATCAGTTGCCATACGAGGCCAAAAGCATTTCAATCTGGCTTGTTTTACTGAACGATCCATACCAGGGTGCGCAACACCTGGTACATCGTGAACTAGCTGTAAGGCTACATTCACTAGTGACTGTGGAATTACTAACTGGTATACTCTTCTGCTAGGAGTACCCAACTCGGCTGTTCGATACAGTAATTCTTGATTCATGACAAAGTCACTGATGGGTTCTGGTGGCTTCACAGTCAGAATAAGATCTTCCTGGAGCAGGAATCGAATCACACCAGACCACATGGGATCTGTTCGTTGAGCATTCTTTACATCTTCAGCACTAAATGGAGGGTCTGCAGTTACTATACTAACATGTCGTGAAAAGGCATCTGCGACTACATTTGATTTGCCAGGTAAGTGTTCAAAGGTGGGATTGAACTCTTGGATAGTCAAGGTCCATTCTGGCTAACCTTCCAGTAGGTTGTTTGTTCTGGAATAAAGGTATCAGTGGAGCGTGGTCTGTCAAGACATGAACAGAGTACTGATAAATAATGTCTGGGAAGTGCTTTAAAGACCATACTATTGCTAAAGCTTCTTGCTCAGTTACTGTATAATTACGTTCAGCCTTCGTAAGGACTCAGCTAGCAAATGCAACTGCGTTGTACTGCCATCAGTCTTCTGAGCTAGTACGGCACTCTTGCCAATAGAACTAGCATCAGTAGTCAGATAGAAGGGCTTAGAAAAATCTGAAAATTTCAAAATTGGAGCAGATGTTATCTTTTCTTTTAAAGTTTGGAATGCTCTTTCTTGACGGAAGGTCCAAACAAAAGGAGCATCTTTCTTAAGCAACTCAGTTAGAGGAGCAGCTATGGAAGAAAAATTGGCAATGAAAGATCTATAAAACTGCTAAGCCCACAAAGGATCTTACGGAATCAGCAGTTTTGGGAGTTGGAAAACTTAGTACTGCAGTTACTTTACTTTGGTCAGTCGTAACCCCTCTAGGAGTGACTACGTGACCAAGAAACTTAATTTCTGATCTGAAAAATTGACATTTAGACAGTTTGATCTTTAAATTGGCTTCTTCAAGTTACCAAGTACTACATCAAGTCTTTTCAAGTGTGTATCCACGTCTTTAGACATGACGATTACATCATCTAAGTACACCATAAGTGCATTACCTATGAGACCTCTAAAGATATTAGTCATGAGCCTTGAGAACATGATAGGGGAGGATCGTAATCCAAACGCCATACAGAGGAAGTGATAATGACTGTAGGAGTGGAGAATGCAGTTAGCTCTTGGCTGTCCTCGTGAAGAGGGACTTGCCAAAACCCTTGTAACAAGTCCAGGGTTGAAAAGACTTTGTTATCTCCGATGTTACGTAAAAGATCACCCAGTACAGGGAGCGGGAAGCGATCTGGAATAGTTTTCACATTTAACTTCCTAAAGTCAATCACTGGGCGCCAAGTACTATCCTTCTTAGGTACTAGGATCAAGGGTGCATTCCAAGGAGGATTGCTAGGTGCAATAACTCCATCATCAAGCATTTGATTGATCAATTCTTCTGCGACAGCAACTTGTGAATGAGGCATTCTGTACGCAGGTATATAGATAGGTCTAGTACCAGGTTCAAGTGGAATACGATGGGACAATAAGTTCGTTATACCCATCTTCTTACCTGGTAAGGCAATGGCTTTACGACGTTTGTTCAACAGAGTCAACAAACGCTTGACTTCATCTGGGAAGTCAGTGGGAGCTAAGTCTTTCTCCTCAACTGGTGGAACAGATTGATCCGGTGAAGTGGATCAGGTCTCCCCGGTAGAAATAGCACTGACCCACTGGTCAGGTGACAATTCATCCTCTACCTGAACAGGGTAAGGATAGTGAACAAGGTCAACAAGATTGGTATTTGCTCTGAGACGAACACTGTGACCAGAAGTGTTAGCTAGGAAGAAATGGATCTTACTATCTCTTACAACATGTAAGGATGGTTCAACAAATAGACCTTTTACTTTGCAGGAATCACTGTCAACTAGGACGTTATCACCATCTGGAACACTAGGAACAACAACAGACACTCTAGTGAGGGCACTAGCTGCGACAGAAACGTCTTTCTGCAGACGGCATGTGACATCAACAAGAGATGGCATTACTAGTTGCAAGTAATTGTTTTCCGACAAGGCGTCCCCTGTGGAGAAACTACTACTTGAACTAGCAGACATTGCAGGGATAGGCTCAGCACTTAGGTAGTCAGAGCGTCCTCGGACACTTGAGGTAACTGGACACTATCTTGCAAGTCTGAAGTTGCAGGAACACAGACAGGAGTGACAGGATCACCAGTGCCTGACCGCTTGGGTATGCTACTGGAAAATACACTGGCCTGTAAGGACTTAATTCGATTGTCGTACTCTGCGGCAGTATGGCAGATCTCGGATCCAAGCTGGTAACCCCAAAATGGTACGATCAAGTCATCAATTTGGGCATGCCATCAATAAGGGTCAAGCACAATGCGTAAGTCTCGCATGGAAGCAAATCCTAGTAGAAGGCCACCAGGAAAAGTAATCTGGTCGACAACAAGGAAGGAAGCAGTGAAGTCTCTACCTTGGATAGAAAAAGTGAGGGAAGTCCGACCTCGGACACGCAGGTGAGAACCAGCTACTCCACTAAGGGAGGACACATGAGTCGGTTCTACGAGAAGGACGTGTCGTAACTGCTTATCCCTAAACAAACTAGACCTGATAATATTGACTTGCGCACCAGAGCCCATGAACAAATGAACGGGTGCATTATGAACAGATGCTTGCACTGTAGAACAAGTGCAACATAATAAGGTGTAGAAATAATCAATGCAGTAATAAAAGTTACACTGGGAAAATGTAGGTTAAATAATAAAATAAAAATATAAAGAAAAACTGATTGAACACTTTAACTCTTAATTGTAAATTAGACAAAACAATTTACTCAAACAGAGTAAAGAAAACACTTTATGTTAAAAGAGAAATTGAAATTACACTAAGAGTGAATTTGTTCAAAGAAATATGAAAAATATGAATAAAAATAAAACAAGAAACAAAACTGTTAGTGTAACACTTACAAGTGGCAGGGCACACAACACTTACAAGTGGCGGGGCACACAACACTTACAAGTGGCAGGGCACCCAACACTTACAAGTGGCGGGGCACACAACACTTACAAGTGGCAGTGCACACAACACTTACAAGTGGCGGGGCACACAACACTTACAAGTGGCGGGGCACACAACACTTACAAGTGGCGGGGCACACGATACTTACTAGCAGCAGGGCACACAACACTTACAAGTGGCGGGGCACACACAACATATTCACTTATTCAATTTTTTTTAGTATATTCTTACAACAAAATCTTGCTGTGACTGATACGACAAAAATTGCTGGCAAAAATAATGGTACACAAGTCTGCGAAAAGATCAGGGAATGAGACCACTGCTGGTGTATGAAAAAAGACACCTAGAAATAAATGGATAATTTGGTAGACGACAAATACTGGAGAATACAATGCTGAAAGAATACAAAAAAATGAATGAATTACTTCACACGGAGTGACTGGTACACTACAGAATAATACTTACTACAGACAAAGAGTAGCATAAAAAAAAAAACACATTTGAAAATTATGAGATGAGCGATAACACTGAAAAATATTGCAAAAATAATGAGTCAAAGAAACACAGAGTCTACACTGAAAACACAAGGCTTAGAGTACACAAGAAATTCACTGTAAATGTCTCACACATGCAAATGTCTTTAAATGCAGGAAAATGTCTCTAGAAAATTATCACTGAAGTCTGGAGTAGAAGACGGGATGACGAGTGATGAGAAGGTTGTCCTGCAGGTGATTATGCCTCCTACACTCACACTGTCGTCGGAAGAAATGCGCTTTCTAGGTGAACTCACATAACTGGCTTTATCGTTGGCGCCAGCTACAATCTCTTGACCAATTATGTGAGCCAAAACAGTACTAGGACCCGGTACAAGGGTGGAAAAAAAACCCACAGGTAGATGAGGTGGGAGGCGGGTGGTGGTGGTGGGGGCAGCGGAACAAGCTGGCCCTGTTCGCTCTCACTGCCACACACTTCTCACCATGCACAAGGTGGCTTAACTAAATCACAATGCCACAGGGATGACGAAGATCACTCTTACCAGCATCCAAGCACAAGCGATATATGAGACAATACTTCAGAGGAACTTGCATGGCTTACTTCTCTCTCTCAGCTGGGTTAGGAAGCTGGGCTGGCTGACTGGCTTAACCCAAGAGAATGGCTGATTGGAAGACGTGTAACGATGCACACAGCATGAAGGAGCAGGTGGATGACAGGAGACAGGCTGGATGGTAGGCTGAGGCAGGTTGACTAGTGTTCACTTCCACAGTCTGGCTTGGCTGGCTTAATTGCAAAATCCGGGTCAACCCCTCGGAGATTGAAGCAATTAGCACGCGAACTAAGCCAGGAAGCTTGAAAAACGGCTGCAACAGGCTTGCAGGCTGGAGTACAACGGGTGGTGGCTGAGACGGTTCACCTCTGACCTGCCGGCAACCCACAAACAGTCTTCTAACGTCTCATATACCCTTAAATCCACGCCCACACCGGTGCCACCATTTGTCATGTGGGTTTTCGATACGTGGATGGGGTAAGAATACTCACGTAGGCTGGTAGTACGTATAATATAACGGAAGGTATGGGGAAGCACCAACAGCCGACCTGTCTCTCTCTGCTGCCTAACTACAACTGACCCATAGTGCCTACGGGTGAGGGTGTTTGAAATCCTGCTATGGTCAGCAGCAATATGAATACAGTCAATGATTCACACAGACGGTTGGTAGTGAGTCATCTACTGGTACACTGGTTACTGGTAACTGGTTACTAGGAACTGGTACTACTACTGAGAGAACAGCTATACACAACTGTAGGACAGACCAGCAAGGGGGTGGAACAGCTATACACAACTGTAGGACAGGCCAGCAAGGGGGTGGAACACCTATACACAACTGTAGGACAGACCATTAAGGGGGTGGAACAGCTATATACAACTGTAGGACTGACCAGCAAGGGGGTGGAACAGCTATACACAACTGTAGGAATGACCAGTAAGGGGATGGAACAGCTATACACAACTGTAGGAATGACCAGTAAGGGGATGGAACAGCTATACACAACTGTAGGACAGACCAGTAAGGGGGTGGAACAGCTATACACAACTGTAGGACTGACCAGTAAGGGGCTGGAACAGCTATACACAACTGTAGGAATGACCAGTAAGGGGATGGAACAACTATGCACAACTGTAGGACAGACCAGCAAGGGGGTGGAAAAGCTATACACAACTGTAGGACAGACCAGCAAGGGGGTGGAACAGCTATACACAACTGAAGGACAGACCAGCAAGGGGATGGAACAGCTATAACACAACTGGTAAGGACAGACCACAGCACAGAGGGTGGAACAGCTATACACAACTGTAGGACTGACCAGTAAGGGGGTGGAACAGCTATACACAACTGTAGGACAGACCATGAAGGGGATGGAACAGCTATACACAACTGAGGACAGACCAGCAAGGGGGATGGAACAGCTATACACAACTGTAGGACAGACCAGCAAGGAGATGGAACAGCTATACACAACTGCAGGACAGACCAGCAAGGGGATGGAACAGCTATACACAACTGTAGGACAGACCAGCAAGGAGATGGAACAGCTATACACAACTGCAGGACAGACCAGCAAGGGGATGGAACAGCTATACACAACTGTAGGACAGACCAGCAAGGAGATGGAACAGCTATACACAACTGTAGGACTGACCAGTAAGGGGTGGAACAGCTATACACAACTGTAGGACAGACCAGCAAGGGGATGGAACAGCTATACACAACTGTAGGACTGACCAGTAAGGGGGTGGAACAGCTATACACAACTGTAGGGACAGACCAGCAAGGAGATGGAACAGCTATAACACAAACTGCATAAATGGACTGACCAGAAAGGGGGTGGAACAGCTATACACAACTGTAGGACAGACCAGCAAGGAGATGGAACAGCTATACACAACTGCAGGACAGACCAGCAAGGGGATGGAACAGCGATACACAACTGTAGGACAGACCAGCAAGGAGATGGAACAGCTATACACAACTGTAGGACTGACCAGTAAGGGGGTGGAACAGCTATACACAACTGTAGGACAGACCAGCAAGGGGATGGAACAGCTATACACAACTGTAGGACAGACCAGCAAGGAGATGGAACAGCTATACACAACTGTAGGACTGACCAGTAAGGGGTGGAACAGCTATACACAACTGTAGGACAGACCAGCAAGGGGGTGGAACAGCTATACACAACTGTAGGACTGACCAGTAAGGGGGTGGAACAGCTATACACAACTGTAGGACAGACCAGCAAGGAGATGGAACAGCTATACACAACTGTAGGACAGACCAGCAAGGGGATGGAACAGCTATACACAACTGTAGGACAGACCAGAAAGGGGGTGGAACAGCTATACACAACTGTAGGACAGACCAGCAAGGGGGTGGAACAGCTATACACAACTGTAGGACTGACCAGCAAGGGGGTGGAACAGCTATACACAACTGTTAGGAACTGACCTGTAAGGGGGTGGAACAGCTATATACAACTGTAGGACTGACCAGCAAGGGAGTGGAACAGCTATACACAACTGTAGGACAGACCAGCAAGGGGGTGGAACAGCTATACACAACTGTAGGACAGACCAGCAAGGGGATGGTACAGCTGTATACTACTCAAATCAACTTGAATGTATCAATAATTCTTGCACAAGGGATGAGCATGGTGAATATATTATAGCTAAATTTAAATCAAAAGGCATGCAAAAACCCCTCACAGTCATAAACATCTACAAAGTACCTCAGTCAAACATTTACCACTTTAGTGAAAAATTAGGGAATTTGGTAAATGATACACATATGAACAAAGACCACCTACTACTAACAGGAGATTTCAACATAAATCTAGTACATGACCAGGACCCACAAGTAACTGAATTCACAAACACTATGAGCAACTGCTTGTTGCTACCAACAATATCAAAACCTACAAGAATCTCCCAGAATAGTATCTCTTTATTGGACCACATCTGGACTAACACCATATCCCTTTAAAATCAGGCATAATCACAGACAACACCACAGACCACTACCCAACCTTTCTCATAACCAACCCAAGTAAACTGCTCCAAGACACTACTAAAGTTACCTTCAGAACTACTTAACGAGACAGCTGTTAATAACTTTATAGCAAGCTATGAATATTGTCGACTGGCATAATGGATGTTCTAATGAAAACTAATGAATATACTAATAATTTAAAAAAAAAAAGTCCACTACCTCTATAACAAACATTGCCCTATAAAAAAAATAAAGAGATCACAGCAAAGAGAATGAATAGTCCCTGGCTAACCCCCAGCATCCTCTAATCCATTAACACAAAGCACCAATATGAAAAACAGTACAGAATGGGTCAAATAACTAGAGAACAGTCTAAATGTTACTCGTCACCTCTTAGAAACCTGATAAGAAGGTCTAAAAAATTGGATTATGAAAACAGATTACATAACATCAAAGGTGATATGAAAAGGACCTGGAAACCCCTATCTGAAATTCTAGGAAATAAAAAGATATCAAAAAACAAAATCAAATTAACTAAATCAGACGAACCCCTACTCCCACCAACTGAAACAGCAAACAGACTCAATGTTTTCTTCTCCACCATAGGAAAGAATCTAGCAAGCAAAATCCAAGCTCAAACACCGTCCATCAGACTATCTCATGGGCAGCTACCCGCATACACTATTCCTAGGTCCTGCCAACCCAACAAAGGTCTCGCTCATCATCAACACACTTAAAAATAAGGCAGGAGACATAAACAACTTGCCAACTTTTATGTACGAGAAAGCTTCTCAAGTACTGTCACCAATTATTGCAACACTCTTTAACAAATCCATTGATTCCTCCATCTTCCAAGCAAATCCAAAAATAGCGAGGGTCACCCCGATCCACAAAGGAGGTGACCAAGCTGACTTGAATAACTATAAACGAATTTCTAACTTTCCACTGCTCTCTAAAATCTTTGTAAAAATAATTCACAGACGGATCTATTCCTACCTCGTCTCACACAACATACTAAACCCTTGTCAGTTTGGATTCAGGAATAATAAAAGCACAAATGATGATGTCATACACATGCTAGAACTAATATGTACCGCTCTTGAGAAGAAAGAAGTCCCACTGGGAATTTTCATTGATTTACGTAAAAGTGATACAGTCGACCATGAATTGCTGCACACAAAACTGACACACTATGGTATAAGAGGCCATTCCCTCAACTACCTAAAGTCATACCTTAGTAACAGAAGCCAATATTTGTACACAGATGGTGCAAACTCTTCCACTCATCCGATCACAGTAGGAGTCCACAGGGATGTGTCCTTGGCCCACTCCTCTTTCTCATCTACATCAATGACCTACCGAATGCATCACAGCTACTCAAACCCATATTATTTGCAGGCGACACAACATAGGTCTTCTCCCATCCAAACCCAGTCATACTGGCCAACACTCTTAATGCCGAATTGCATAAAATGTCTGCCTGGATGATTACTAATAAACTTACTCTGAATACTGACAAAACCTATTTCATTCAGTTTGGAAACAGAGCTGCAAATGTTCCACTTAACATAACGCTAAACTGATCACCCGTCACAAGACTCACAGAGGGAAAATTCCTAGGAATCCACCTTGAGAGTAGCCCAAATTCCAGACACATATACAACAGATTTTCAAGAAAATCTCCACGACAGTAGGCATACTATCAAAGATACGGTACTATGTTCCTCAACCAGCTCTCCTTGTACTGTATCATTCACTCATCTACCCTTATCTTACATATGGAATCTGTGCATGGGGATTAACAACATTAAATCACCTAAGGCCACTAATAACACAGCAAAAGGCTACAATCAGAATGATAACAAATTCCCACTCGCGACAGCATATTCCACCAATATTCAAAAGTCTAAATTTGCTCACCATAAAGAACATCCACACTTATTTATGTGCCTACTACATACATAGAACAATACATGCAAACATAAACCCTCCACTCAAACTTCTCCTCACCAACCTTAACAGGACACAGGACCATAACACAAGACACAGATCTCTTTTTGATGTACCCCGTGTCCATATAACACTGTGTAAAAACTCTATGCACATAAAGGGCCCCAAAATTTGGAATTCATTACCAGAAAATACTAAAAAAACCCAGTCTGAAAATCAGTTTAGGACTTTTCTCAAAAGTCACTTACTCACCCTAGACTAAATACTCAATACTCAATATTTAACTTTACCAACAAATCTCCCAATCGGCAGGAATATAATTGACTTATGCTTCATAAAAAAGCATTTTTGAAAATATGAATATATCGTTTGGTTTATATAAATTAGATTCATTTATAACTAATAGAACTACTGTACAACTATGATAAATTTCTTTAGTGTTAAGTAAGCCATTAAATTAAGTTGGCCCATAATGCCTAAGCATAATAGAGGCTGTGTTAGCACTGCAACCCAATATTGTAAATATATAACCTCAATGTACTACTTGCAAATAAATAAATAAATTTGAATTTGAATTTGAATATAAAATAAATTAATCTATAGTTCTTATATATAGACACGATAATGGAGGATATTATAGATAAATTCTAACCTGTAGAGTTGGCTCCCTCAGCTAAGATGTTTTACAGTTGTTGATAACACCTGCAACTGACCAGAGGGTGTTGAAGTGGACACTGAGAGCCAGGGTCGAGCAAGAGCACTGAGCCTTCTCTGTGCTCCTCACAAGATGCCACACATGCGGGCACACACATGCAGGCACACACCTACATACCTTTCATCTATCTCAACAAGACACATGAACCACATTTTTATATTTCGAATGTACCCAGTGAGTACTTGGAATACTTGTTTACAACTGAAAATAATTTAATGTAAGCTGTGTTGTAGACGGTTTAATGATGTGTATATTATTTAGTTGTGTATAATTGGCAGTCGTCACTGAGCAACTGCAACACAGAGAAGCAATGTGTTGATTAAAAATATACTACACTGGACACTGAAACAGTCACTTGACAAGCATATCTCCATATTTATACCTAACTTAAAGATTTCTTTCATAAATCAGTCTTATATGAATTTTAGTTCTAGTGACGTCACACTGCTGGCTAGAATGAACACGATTTACTGCTTAGATTATATTGTTATTAAAGGATGTAATTAATTGTAGCATATTGGGCAGGAAGCTAGTTTATATCTCTATTATCTACCCCATACCCATCCTGTGGGCGGTGGTCAAAAGATTACAGAGGTACATAATGGGTCAAGGGACTGTACCTCAACATTACAGAGGTACATAATGGGTCAAGGGACTGTACCTCAACATTACAGAGGTACATAATGGGTCAAGGGACTTGACCGAAAAAGTTTTGATAGCTGAACAAGCTACAGTGATAATGAATTATTTACATGTTTATATCTGGTTACAATCGTAATGAGTTATTTATGCAGACATGAATTAGGTCACACAACCATAAAAAAGTGGTAATGTATTATTTATTATTATGATAACATGAGGCGCGCTAAACCCATGGTGATTAAACAGCGACTGTGGGGGTGAGGGCGGAAGGCATTCAGGTTTAATTCACGGGACCTAAGTATGCTATGGAGAAGGGTCATAAACACAGGAGAAATTCTACAGTCACTAAAAACAATGGATATAGCCCCACTCCATAAAGGTGGCAGCAAAGCAATACCTAAGAACCATAGACCAATAGCTTTAACGTCCCACATCAAAAATCTTTGAAAGAGTTCTGAGAAACAGGATTGCAAACCACTTGGACTCCCAGCAATTGCACAATCCAGGGCAACATGGGTTCAGAGCAGGTCGCTCCTGCCTCTCACAACTACTGGAACACTATAATATAGTCTTGGATGCACTGGAAAACAAACAGAATACAGATGTAGTATACACAGATTTTGCAAAAGCCTTTGACAAGTGCGATCATGGTGTAATAGCACACAAAATGCGTGCTAAAGGGATAAATGGCAAAGATGGCAAATGTATCTTCAACTTTCTAACAAATCGAACACAAAGAGTAGTGGTAAACAGAGTTAAATCGGAAGCTGCCAGAGTGTAAAGCTCTGTTCCACAAGGCACAGTACTCGCACCTATCCTGTTCCTCATCCTCATATCAGACATACACAGAGATGTAAATCATAGCACCGTATCATCCTTTGCAGACGATACTAGGATCTGCATGAGAGTGTCATCCATTGAGGACACGGCAATTCTCCAAGAAGACATTATCCAAGTTTTCCAATGGGCAACGGAGAACAATATGATTTTCAATGAGGACAAATTCCAACTACTCCGTTATGGAAAACTGGAGGAAAAAGTAGCTAGGACTGAGTATACTACAAACTCTAATCACACATTAGAGCGGAAAAGTAATGTGAAGAACCTGGGAGTGGTAATTTCTGATGATCTCACCTTCAAGGATCACAACAGTGCCACTATCACATCTGCGAGGAAACTGATAGGATGGATAATGAGAACATTCGAGACAAGAGATGCCAAGCCAGTGATGATCTTTTTTAAATCATTTGTTCACTTTAGGCTGGAATACTGCTGTACATTAACATATCCATTCAAGGCAGACGAAATTGCAGATCTAGAGAATGTACAGAGTACCTTTACTGCACATAGAAGTTCCATCAAACACCTTAACCACCGGGAACGCTTGGAAGCGCTTGACTTGTGCTCACTGGAGCGCAGGCGAGAGAGATACATCATAATCTACACCTGGTAGATCCTGGTCTCTAATCTACACACATAAAATCACTCCCTACGATAGGAAAAGACTTGGCAAGCGATGCAACTTACCCCAAGTGAAAAGATTAGATTTTGCCACCGAAGTGGCTAGTTTATTGTGCACCCCATATCCATCCTGTGGACGGTAGCGCGAGAGCATATGGATACACAAAAGGCCTAGGAACTAGGCCCCAAAGGGTTAACAGGAATACATATGGATTTATATCTACATATCTATAATTCACTTATCTGTTGCAAGCAAATTTAGGAAATTTGCTTAGTATATCTGGTATCTTATTTTCATTAATAAGATATCTTGACATGTCACATAGGTTATTATACTGTCTGTCTCTGTATTCCTCAATAAGTGGACAATTAAGCACATAGTGTTCAAGAGAGTGACCATATGCCTGATCACATAATTTACATTTAGTTTGATCATCATCTGTGTGTCTCCCAAACTGCCAGAAGTACTTGTAACCAAGCCTAAGCCTGGCCACTACAACATCAGTCAGTCTGTTCACATTGTAAGTTGCTCCATAAACATACTTATCTACGTTCATGTTATCATAGTGGGTTATAGATCTACTCAGGCTTCTAACTGCATTCCTATAACAATCATTTTCATTATTTACTTCTCTCCTAATATTATTCCTAATGCTAGACACAGTTATACCGAAGTTATATTCTACATTCTCCTTCTGGGTACTCTTCTTGGCTAACATATCAACTTTATCATGAAGGTGTAATCCAATATGTGATGGGATCCATAGCAATTGTACATGAATTCCTTTGTCCCTAATTTTTGAGTATCTATACCTGGCTTCTCCAATGAGCATGTTGTTGGAGTCATTATATGAGTCAAGAGCCTTCAATGATGACATAGAATCAGTAATGATGATAGAGTCAAGCTCAGTATCATAGGTTAGCTTTAGCGCCATTAGGATTGCAAACAATTCAGTTTGCAGTGTAGACGCCCAGTTGTTAATTCTTATGCCTAACTCAACAAATTTATTATCGTTCTTAACTAGGGAGGTGGCAACAAGAGCAGATGCAGCCCTGCCAGAAGACTCCTGTTTAGATCCATCAGTGTATATAACTTGTGATAACTTGTTACTGCCAGCTAGGTGAGAAATTTCTTCTTGAGCAGTTGCTCTAACAAGAGATTTAAGGAAGGGATTACTAGCAATGAGCTTCTTGGGAGGGACTTGTAGGTATGTGATATTAAATGAACACATCTTCCATGGAGGGGTGAAATGCTCTTGTTGCCTACAGCGATACAGTTCATGCAGGTTATAAAACTTAATGCAATTGCACGTTTTCACAATCCATTTAGATCTGTGTGTATTTACCTCTAGACACTTGGTAAGATTCACTGTGACAGTGTTGGTTCGTTTCTCAACTTCTAATTCGAGTACAGTGTTAATTTCAACAATCCTATCACTGATACTAGAAATACCAAGCTCCTTCCTCATGTTAAGAACTTTTGTAGATCTGGGACAGCAAGAATAATCCTGAGAGCTTCATTTTGCATTAATCCAAGGGTCGGAGAGAACTTTCTCTAGCTAATATCAACATGGGAGCAGCATAATCAATTAAGGACCTAACATAGGCTATGTACATCATTCTCACGATTCTCACATTTGCACCATAGTTGGGATTGTAGCCAGCAACAGCTTTGAGAGCATTTAGCCTAGCTTTACGTTTCTTGTTTAGTTGTGGTATAGTGGATTTGTTAAAGGGTACATCTACACCAAGATATCTGTAAGTTTTAACGTAGCTAATGATTTCACCCTGCAAATAGATGGGTGGGGGATGTCGTTTGCTTGTTAATATCTTAGTTTTAGAGGAAGATATTATGAGGCCTAGTCGATTACAAATTGCTTGAACTTCATTAAGAATGGTATTCATCTTCTTATGCCCTGTTGTATGGATCATGATATCATCAGCATAGCTTATAGCTATATGTTTAGGTGAGGCAGGTAGAGCATTTAGGAGAGCATTAATCAGAATATTAAATAGCAGGGGGACTAAGAACTCCTCCCTGCGGTGTACCTAAAGACATTTCTTTAGAATCACTTCTGAAGCCTTGGTAAAGGACAGAGGATACTCTAGTTGACAGGTATCCTATTATCCAGCAGAGTAAGCTCCCACCAATATTCATTTTGGCTAGTTCATGTAGTATAACGGTTCTGTTCGCAATATCAAATGCAGATTTTAGATCAAGAAAAGTGGTAAAACTAGTAGAGGTGTGTGCAGTGAGAAAGGTGGAAATACAGTTCTGCACACTTTTACCTTTCATGAACCCATAGAGGTAGGAGGAAAGTTGATGTCTGATTCTGTAGTACAGTCTGTTAAGCATCATTCTTTCAAAAGTTTTACAAAGACAACTAGTTAAGGAGTTTCGGCCTAAATGTATCAGGCTGTTGGGGCTTAGGGATAGGCACAATGAGACTATTGGTCCAGGAAGTAGGAAGAACGCCCTCAATGTAACTGAGATTATACAGTGCCAACAAAGGGTTATCAGGCACGTGCCTTAGAGTTCTGAGAATATCATAGGTTATACCATCCTCTCCAGGAGCAGTTTGATCGACCTTTGGTTAATGCATTATCTAATTCATACTCGGTAAAGAGGCAATCACTCTCATCAATATTTTGGCTCATAAAATTAATCAGTTTCAACATTTCTTCAGAAGTACTCTCTAAATTTTTTCTAATACGAGATGGAAGGCTTTCATGCCTGGATGTTTTGGACCAGTCATTTATGAGGTCATTTGCTTTTCAAGAGGAAAGGGCATGAGCAACTTTGCCAGTCTTTTTCCTGGTTATTTTATTTATACCTTTCCAAGCCAAACTCAAAGGGGTGGACCTATTTAATCCACTAACAAACTGTTCCCATTCCTGTTGCCTAAGTTCTTCCTTTCTATTCCTTGCATTTGTTAGTGCAGCTTGGAACGTTCTGAGCAGGTCTGGGGTTCTACATTCACGGTATGCTTTACTAATCCTCCTAGCTGCATGTGTTAGATTGTGCAGCTGTGGATCATTATAGTATTTACATTGGTTTTTATTGTTATTTATAGTGGAGGGTCTTTGTTTCCTATTCCTGCCCACTTGATCTGTGAGAACACTCTCAATAGTGGTAATTAAAATCATACATTAAATTTTTGTGTGCCAATGGGCTCGTAATCTTATACCATTGATCCAAGTGGTTAATAAAGTTGTCTCTGTGTTCTGGTTTGAGAATAAGTTTCCTCCTTCTGTCTTTAGCTCCTTGATTGCTGGAGATGTGATCAAGATTGACAGTTGTTAGTCTTGGGAAGTGATCAGATAGAAGATCATCAACTATGACAGAGTCATGCATCGTTATGATGTATTAAATCCAAGACACAGATCTAGTATTGCCACCATATATGTGAGTAGGCTCAGTAGTGCCCACAATTCGAACATTATCATGCTCATTTAGCAATCTCACTAGTTTAGTTCCATTGGCGTTTGTTATAGACCCACTAATATTCTTATGTCTGGCATTAAAATCTCCAAGAATGATGGTAGGTTCACTATTGATGCGATCTGGTTAAAGCATCAGGTCGAAGTGGTTCGCTGGGGCATAGAGATTAAAAATGTTTATGGAAAAAATTTGCCTGCATTTACTCTGACACCATGATACTGCATGTTAACTCGACTCTGCAAGGAAAGGAGTGAATGTGGCAAGTTCTTTCTGACATACATCACACAACAGTTGGTTGACCTTAGGTTATAAGGTGCATATCCAGGCAAGTTTGGTGGAGGTGCTCCATCTTTCAATCTACATTCCTGCAAAAAAGATGACATCAATATTCTTGGTTGCACTAATATGATGTAAGTCAGGCAACCGCTTCCTGGTGGAAGCAATGTTCCATGAAAAGATTTGTAATGTATCCATTGTAGTGAGTTATTACAATCTCTTGCTCATAAGATGGTAAAACTATTATGCTTTGACTACAGTGTGCAGATACTTAAGAGCAAATAGCATAGTTTGTACGTCTTTATCTTCAGGACCTATATTTTTAAGCATTTTTCGGCATTTTGGCAGCCAGTTAAAAGGCAAGTTTTGAAGGCAAGAGTTATGGGCTTCTTTCTCACAAATTGCTGGAAGCTGAACGGAGATTGCTGCACTTTTGACATCATCACCATGCTCAAGAGCATCATCCTGATTACATATATTTATTAAACTTGTCAGGATCTGTTCAAGATGCTCAATTTTTTTCTGGAAATTTGTTATAATATGAGGAAGGTCAGGCGAATCCAATGCCTCTCCGGAGGATGGCACTTCTGAGTTAGTGCTTTCTTTAACACCTATCACCTTAACAGGTACCATGGTTACATTAGTGTTCTCTGTTTCATCATTCATTACAGGTAGGTCCTGTGCATCTGACTCATCTCCAATTTCCAGGGGGGTTACCTGTGTGGTGTCCGTCTGACTGTTGTAGTTGTGTGTATTGGGAGAAATGACAAACTCATCCCCATATTCAGGTGTAACCATAGGTATCAGTAGTGGCAGACCAGTAGTTCCACATGTGCTAGCACCCTGGACGCAGGTGGGAGAGATACATGATTATATACACCTGGAAACTGGAAAATCCTAGAGGGACTAGTACCAAACTTGCACACGAAAATCACTCACTACGAAAGCAAAAGACTGGGCAGACCATGCAACATACCCCCAAGGAAAAGCAGGGGTGTCACTAGCACGTTGAGACAACACAATAAGTGCCAGGGGCCCAAGACTGTTCAACTGCCTCCCAGCATGCATAAGGGGGATTACCAATAGACCCCTGGCTGTCTTCAAGCAGGCATTGGACAAGCACCTAAAGTCGGTACCTTACTAGCCGGGCTGTGGCTTGTACGTTGGATTGCGTGCAACCAGCAGTAACAGCCTGGTTGATCAGGCTTTGGTCCACCATGAGGCCTGGTCACAGACCTGGCCGAGGGGGGGTTGACCCCTGGAACTCTCTAAAGGTAAACTCCAGGTGCCTGTCCAGCTCCTTGAAGACTGTCAGGGGTCTATTGGTTTAATCCCTCTTATGAATGCTGGGGGGCAGTTGAACAGTAGATAGGTACTAGGTTTGTTAGAAAACAAGACAAGCGTTTCTTGACGTCAGCAGTGTTAGGCCCCTCACACATGACTGTTGTCTCTTAGCGTACTCACGACGCCCTTGCTTTTCACTGGGGGATTTTGCACCGCTTGCCGAGTCTTTTGCTTTCATAGGAAGTGATTTCCATGTGCAGTTTTGGTGTCCCTCTAGGATTTTCCAACTGTATATTATCATGTATATTTCTTGCCTGCGTTCCAGGGAATACAGATCAAGGGACTTCAGCTGATCCCAGTAATTTAGGTGCTTTATTATACTTACATGTGTCATGAAAGTTCTCTGTATATTCTCAAGGTCTGCAGTTTCATTTGCCTTCAGTGTACAGCAATATTCCAGTTTAGATGGAACAAGCGAGTTGAAGAGTGTCATCATTGTCTTGGCATCCCTAGTTTTGAAGGTTCTCATTGGCCATCCTATCATTTTCCTAGCGGATGTGATAGATACATTGTTGTGATCTTTGAAATTGAGATTCTCTGACACTATCATTCCCAGGTCCTTCACATTAGTTTCTCGCTCTGCTATGTGGTTGGATTTTGTTTTATATTCCGATCCAATTTTAATTTCCTCGAGTTTTCCATACTGGAGTAATTGAATTTTTTCTTCATTGAATTTCATATTGTTTTTTCTGCGGCCCATTTAGATATTTGGTTAATGTCCGCTTGGAGATCTGCAGTGTATTCGACGAATGACACAGTCATGCAGATTCTGGTATCATCAGCAAAGGAGGACACGGTGCTGTAGCTTATTTCTCTGTGTCAGATATAAAGATGAGGACAGGGTGGGAGAGAGTGCTGTACCTTGTGGAACAACTTGTCACTGTAGCCGCCTCTGACTTTACTCTTGAGTCTTCAAATTATTGTATGTCTTTAATTTTGAAATGAAGTTTTGTATTAGTGTTTTTTATAGTTAAGTCCGGTATAAACCATCTTTTTGAGAACAATAGACGCTGATTAATGCTTCCGATTTGTAATAAATAAGTCAGTTTGACGTTTTTGGGTTACCTAGGTAATTTATCTATGTTATTAAGTATTATAATTGTACTTATGTTTACCTGTACCTAAATAAACTTATTGAAGGACATAATGGAAATAAGTCACTGTGTCTGTTTTTATGGGTTATCATAGGTAATTTACACATATGTTACAAGGTATTATAATTGTAGTCACCTTGCATGGGACTGCCAGATGTTTGCAGTATCAGTCTAGCCAGCAATGCTCGAAATGCACATCAAGCAAGCAGCTTTCTTTCGTGCCTAATAACATCTTATTACATGTCAACTACATTACCTGTACACTGCAGAAAATAAATAAATGTTATTATTATAGGTTGTCCTAGACGTGCAGTCGCTGCCTACTCGTCTTCTAGGCAAAGTGTAACATTTAATCGGGGTTCCTCCCTTAGACCTAATTAAATCTATATCTGTCTGGTACTTATGTAGCAGTTCCTGTCTCCTGCGCTTCCCAGTATTGTTTCCCTCAGCTCACACACCGAGATCCCGAGATCGATCCCCGGTATAGATGAAAACATTAGGGCGCATTTCCTTAAGGTACCTCTGTCCATTTTTCAGTTGAGTAAAATAGGTACCGGGGGGTTGTCGACTGGTTGGGGTCGATCCCGGGACAAAATTGACCTAATTGCAAAAATGTTCTGCAAACAAAGGGCTTTTATATAGTAAATTTTTTTATTTTATTTATTTATTTATTGTTTATTTTGTTTTTTTTGCAAATAGTACTTTTGAGCTTATGTATTTTAAAAATTAAGGGGGTTGCAATACAAAGAGGCCTCTTTTTATGCTTGGCTTAGGGGCCAACTTAACATTATTGGCTTACTGACTATTTAATAAAAAAAAAAATTATTCTTAATTGTACAGAGATCTTTAATTATAAGTAAATCTAATTTATATAAAAAAAAGTTCTTTACATAACTACGTCAGTGTGCCGTGGGACTTTTCCTTTTTAATGTGTTTTAGAAAATTTTATTATTTTTAAATTATTATTATTATTATTATTTTTATTATTATTATTTTATTTTATTATTTTATTATTTTTTTTTTTTTTTTTATTATTTTTAACTGGCTGATATTCCCCAAGGTTGACTGATTTTTTATAACACCCCTTCCACTTTAAAACCTGGAAAATATTACCATAACACACGATTTTATTAACTTTCACGAAACCTCTTTAGTGAATAAAGGAAGCTTTACATATAATTAAAATTTATGTGAAAAAGGAAGGGAAGAGAAGAGAGGCGGGAGGGAGAGAAGAGGGAGAGGCGGGGAGGGGGGGGGAGGGAGGGGGGGAAAGGGGAGGGGGAGGAAGGAGGGGGTGGCTGGGAGGCGGGGAACAGGGGGGGGGGGGAGGAGGGAAGGGGGGGGGGGAGGGGAGGCAGGGAGGAAGGGGGAGGGGGGGAAAGGGGACACCATCTTGCTGTCTTTTAGTGAGTCACGTCCCCAGGCAAAAAGACCAGGAATCCTCAGTTTTAGGGGGGTTTTTTTCCCCTTCCCTTTCCCGTGTGTTTTTTGGGTTTTTGTATATTACATCAACTTCTTGATTGAGGGACCCTTACAAACTGCAATTAAAGATGAAATTTTTTGAAAATTTATGGTTGCACTGTGTCCCTATGATGGATGTATTAGTACTGTACTTATGATGCTAGACCCCTCTGAGGGCTATGCACATCTTATATTATGTTTTCCACCTGGAGCCTTAATATTTTTTAATTTAAAATATTTTCAGTAAAAGTTGTGTAGGTTAATGTTATTGTCTGCGTAAAGGGGAGCAGAGAGACCTTTTCGAGTTGTGAACGCTGCTCTGCTGGGGGGCCAGGGAGTTAAAAGGAATTCAGGGGGACCGTTTGAGCTGCAGAGGCCTTAAAAAAAACGACCCCCAGAAGGATAAACGTTTTAGTGGCACTGTTAAGTAAGTGTTGACCTAACCCCCAGGGTAGCCAGCAGGGTATGCCAGCCAGGGCAAGCCAGCCAGGGCATGCCAGCCAGGGCATGCCAGCCAGGGCATGCCAGCCAGGGTATGCCAGCCAGGGCAAGCCAGCCAGGGCAAGCCAGCCAGGGCAAGCCAGCCAGGGCAAGCCAGCCAGGGCAAGCCAGCCAGGGTATGCCAGCCAGGGTATGCCAGCCAGGGTATGCCAGCCAGGGTATGCCAGCCAGGGTATGCCAGCCAGGGTATGCCAGCCAGGGCAAGCCAGCCAGGGCAAGCCAGCCAGGGCAAGCCAGCCAGGGCAAGCCAGCCAGGGCAAGCCAGCCAGGGTATGCCAGCCAGGGTATGCCAGCCAGGGTATGCCAGCCAGGGTATGCCAGCCAGGGTATGCACCAGGTATGCCAGCCAGGGCAAGCCAGCCAGGGCAAGCCAGCCAGGGCAAGCCAGCCAGGGCAAGCCAGCCAGGAAAGCCAGCCAGGTATGCAGCCAGGTATGCCAGCCGGTATGCCAGCCAGGGTAGCCAGCCAGGGTATGCCAGCCAGGGCAAGCCAGCCAGGGCAAGCCAGCCAGAGCAAGCCAGCCAGAGCAAGCCAGCCAGGGCTGCTAGACTAGGTACCTGACTGGCCACATATGTTTTACCTACACTGATCCTTCATTCACCACATGTATTTAAGACTAATTTTGTCATAAACTTTGACTTTAATAAAAAATTAAAAATCCAAAATAATTTGCTTGAGGAAAAATTATTAGTTTAGCTGAGATGCTAAACCCGAATTTAATTATTTCTAAGACGTATAATCTTTAATTAATATGAAAATCAAACAAGTGCTTATTAGGCACACCTATTGCTGTACCAGTATAGTGCTGCAAAAGATTGTTGGTGTGGTCATATAAGTTTTGTACTGGAACAAGGTAAATTCATAGTTTAATTTCAAAATTGGGAGCAAAGAAACTGCTGGGTCCTAATGAACCGTTCTCAGGGTTATAAAGGAATGTAAGGAGGAACTTAGCAAATCATTAGCTAGTCTTTTTAACATATCGCTACAAACTAGTATAGTGCTGGGTAAGTGGAGAATGGCAAATGCAATGCTTAGCTACAAAGTAGGAAATGTCATTAACTTTGAATTTAGACCAATTAGCCTAAGCTGTCCCATGGTTCATTTGGCAGTGCACTTGCTTTCCACTGTCTGGTTCAATCCCCAACATGGGTAGAAATGTTTGATGTTTCCTCACCTAGCAGTAAGTAGGTACCTGGGTGTTAGTTGACTGGTGTTGGTTGCATCCTGGGGGACAATTAAAGGACACTAATGAAAATCAGAATTCTTGACACTTTCTTGCATTATCTTTAGTGGTTAATACCCCCCTCCCCAATTCCCCCGGGTTAACAATCCAAACAATTACGAACTTAACCTCCGTTTTGGGGAAAATTGATGGAATCTTTAATTGCAGAGACTATTTGAAGTCTCCTTGATACTTCAATTGATCATTGGATCTCGGCATGGTTTTACAAGGGCATTCCTGCCTTATAATAAAATATTTCCACTTCTTGAGATAGTAGTAATGACTGATAATGTAAATGGGGAAAAATCAGTGTGGGGATGCAGTACAAGCAGTGTAGGGCCCTTTATTCACAAATATACATAGATGATGGAACAACAACATAAGTTTTCCGAAGACACCGAAATACGTAATCAATTTTGATGACACAGACTACAGGATGACCTGGATAGGTTAATGCAGTGGTCTGGGAAATGGCAGATGCTGTTTAATGTAGACAGATATAAGACTCCAACCTGGGATAAGAGAATGGTGCTGCTTGCAAACTGAATAATGTAGGTCTCCATAAATATGAAGTTCTGGTTAGCAGTAATTTAAAGTAAACACAACAGTGCATAAGTGTTTACAATAAGGTTAATAGAATTCTTGGCTTCATATCAAAAGGTATAAATAATAGGAGTCAGGTTAAACTTCAAACATCCTTGGTCAGGCCTCATTTTGATATGGCCTGCAGTTCTGGTCATGTAGGGAATGAACATGAATGTGCTGGAAAACATGCAGAGGATGTCATAGTTGGTTACATATAACAGAAATGTTTCTTAAGAGGATAGACTAAGGGCACTGATTCTGCACTTAGGAAAGGAAAGTTGTAGAATTGGGGGGGGGGGGGGTGAATGAGGTCTATAAATGCAAGGGAGGAATAAATAATTTAAATGTGCTAAAAATATCAAACCAAGACAGGACTTAAAGCAAGGGGTTTAAGTTGAAAAATTTAGGTTTAGGAAAAATACAGGAAAGCATTAGTTATTAATAATAGTATTTTATTTCAGCATGATAGTGGTTGTACAAAAGAGAACGACATTAAGTGTACATATCAAAAGCCCTTATACATCCCGAACATCTCTGGCAAACTTAAGACTAACTTAAGATTAAGAGGGTAATAACAATAAGTTGTTAATTTAGGCAATTTACAATGAATACAAAATAATTGAATATCCTATTAGTTCATGCTATATAGCTTTAATAAGTGTAATGAGGAGAAGTACAGGTTTGGGAGGATTACAGTTAAAATATATATTTAATTTTTTATGTATGTTCATGACACTGAAAATATTCATTTATAGTTTTTACATATTTAGTTGATGCTGGGATGTGTTAGGGACATAAGGTGATTTTTAACAGTTTTGAAAATACTGGCTGAGTCAGTGGTTCTAGAGTGTTCTGGCAGTGTGTTCAAGATTTTGGGCCCTTTTATGTACTTTGAATTTTCGAAGAGATTTAGCCGAACACTGAGAATGTTGTAGTGATTTTTGTGCTTAGTATTGTGTCTATGGGTCCTGTTGCAACTATCAAGAAAGTGCTTCAGTTCAGGATTTATATTTCTTATTCTGAAAATGTAGGTTGCACAGTAGTAAGAGTGAATGTTTTGTATGGTGAATAGATTTAGGTCTTTGAAGAGGGGGAGAGTGTGTTGTCTAGCAATAGACTGTGATTATGTGCACTGCAGCTTTTTGTTGGGGTGTTATTGGCTTAGGGGAGTTGCTGTTGTGGATCCCCAGGCACAAATAGCATAGGTGAGGTAGGGGTAGATCAGTGAATAGTATAATGTAATAAGTAAGTTTGTGGTACAAAATAAGTCATCCAGGTCAGTATTTTTATGAGTTTTTCATTAACAGTATTAAGTGAGGCAAGATTAGGGAAAAGTGAAACACTAGTGTCAATGAAGTGAAAACCTTGTAGCTTTAAAGATCGGTTAGAGAAGTATTACATGAATGGGTGCCAGTTGGACCTGCCTATCATTGCTAGCAGGCCTGTTGCAATGCTCTTCTGTTCTTAGGTTCTAATCCTGGTTAGATACTGGCAACTAGTTTGCTGCCCTAATGGTGGTATACCCTGCTGGACCATGGTAAGGTCTAGGGAGCTGAGGTTAACCTTGGTGGACCTACACCCAGGGTCTTAAAATAACTGGGGAGGCAAGTAACTTGCCGTTAGCCTTTATTGGTGATTTAGTGCCTGAAGACTTGAGGGAAGGAATATTTGGTAAGTAAAAGATTGTACAGTACTGTTGTAATAAGATGTTTTCATGTATTGTAATACCAGAGTTTCTCAGTTGTAAGTAGTTAGATTGTATCTGTAAGATACTTGCATTCTATAGCCAGTTTCTTATTGGCATTTATTCAAATCATCCCCCCCCCCCCTTCTTTTTTATTTACCACAAGTCAGTGTTCTTTAGATACTTGTAATACTTCCTAATGCCTTTTTAGTTTAACCCTTAGACTGTCCAATCATAAATCTACATTCATTCTCGTAGCACTCTGAAAGTAGATCTGTTTTATTTTACATGCATTCAAGTGTAAAATAAAACGTCAATCTACATTCGGAGTGCTACACGAGTGAACGTAACTCTACGCTTGGACAGTTTAAAGGTTAAAAATTGTTGTTGTAAGCCTAATTGTTAGATTATTATTAGTTATTCTACCTAAAAGTTGTTAGTTTAATGTTAGTGTTATAGCATGTTGAAAGGAACTTTAATATTTTGAATTAAAAAAAAATAGTAATTGTCTATAAATTAAGGGCTTTAGGTTACAATTGTATGTTAAATTCTGTATAGGCTAACGTGCCCTAAATTTTACTGGTAGGTTGAAGCACATTCCCAAGCCAAAGATGAAGGTGTGTGTTTTTGGAGACCAGATGCACATAGATGAAGCAAGTGAAAATGATTTACCATGCATGTCTGCTGATGACCTCAAGAAACTGAACAAGGACAAAAAACTTGTTAAAAAGCTTGGTGGGTACATTTATTTGCATTTCAAATTAAGTATTCATGTTGATGTGACTGTCCCAGACAGTCCTTTGGAGATTTTTTCCTTACATATATTCAGATTTAGTGTAAAAAATTTTTTTTTATAATTGTATTAGTAAAACGATTACAGTAATGGACATCATTTTGTTCTGGTAATCGGTGAAGCCAAATTTGAGTAATACACTAGCTATTTTGGTTGCTGCACAGTCTGATAATGGTACAGTATTTCTGTATTCCATAACCCCAATACCTTGGTGCACATGATGGGAATTGCCAAATAAGGCATAAATTGATAATGTTAACCCTTTGACTGTTGCGGCCGTATATATAACGTCTTACGAGGTACCGTGTTTGACGTATGTATACTCATAAATTCCAGCAGCTTCAAATCAAGCAGGAGAAAGCTGGTAGGCCCACATGTGAGAGAATGGGTCTGTGTGGTCAGTGTGCACCATATAAAAAAAAAAATCCTGGAGCACGCAGTGCATAATGAGAAAAAAACTCCGACCGTTTTTTTTTAATTAAAATGCCGACTTTGTGGTCTATTTTCGTATAGTATTTATGGTTGTATTCTCGTTTTCTTGGTCTCATTTGATAGAATAGAAAATATAGAAATAGAGGTGATTTTGATTAATTTTACTATAAAAAGAACCTGGAAATGGAGCACAAAGTGCGGGAAATGTTTGATTTTTGCCGATGTTCAAAAGTAAACAAATGATGTCATTGTCCAATAAATGTCCAACTAGCCATTCTAATATGCAGTCATGAATGGGTTGACATTATTTGTACAATTATTACAGTATTGCAGTACTTTGCATAACAGTAAATCTTCTATTTTTTGTTTGAATAAAAATTCAAAATAGAAAGCAAGAGTAATATCAGAGGGGCCTGGAGACGTGACTGATGAACAAAGAAAATGTTATTTTAGAGCTTGGAATGTCTGCATTGTTCATTCTGGTCCTTATTTTGAAATTGTCAAATTTTTTAATTTTCGTGAAATTGGCCAAATTGCAAATTTCTGACCATGTTATTGGGTAGTTGAAATCTGTAAATGGGCAGTTTCTTGTACTCACTCAATAGAAAAAAATGGAGTTCTGAAGAAATAGCTATGAGTTTGGTTGACTGGAATAATGGAATTAGCTGAAAATAGGGCTCAAAGTGGGCGAAATTGCCGATTTGTAAATATCGCCGAGGTTGCTAACTTCGCGAGAGCATAATTCCGTCAGTTTTCCATCAAATTTCGTTTTTTTTTTTTTTGGTGTCTTTACAATCGGGAAAAGATTCTCTATCATTTCATAAGAAATTTTTTTTTTTTTTAAATTTTGCGACACCAGGAGACACCTCAGGATTGGGGTTGCAACAGTCAAGGGGTTAAATACAGTAGGGCCCCCACTTACACGGCAGGTTAGGTTTCAGGCTACCCCTGGAAACCGAACGTCACTTTTTTCCACTTATAAATGCATATAAATAAAATAACTATACTAACATGTATTAAGTTATTAATAGAACTAGGCATTAAAAGTAATAAGAACATAGGAAAGGAGGAACACTGCAGGAGGCCTGTTGGCCCATACTAGGCAGGCCCTTTACAATTCATCCCACTAACAAAACATTTGCCCAACCCAATTTTCAATGCCACCCAAGAAATAAGCTCTGATGTGAAAGTCCCACTCAAATCCAACCCCTCCCACTCATGCACTTATCCAACCTAAATTTGAAACTAATTTAAATCCATTACTGTGGGTTCTCTCTTGGAGAGACGTCCTCAAGACCTTATTAATATCCCCTTTATTAATACCTATCTTCCACTTATACACTTCGATCAGGTCTCCCCTCATTCTTCGTCTAACAAGTGAATGTAACTTAAGAGTCTTCAATCTTTCTTCATAAGGAAGATTTCTAATGCTATGTATTAATTTAGTCATCCTACGCTGAATGTTTTCTAATGAATTTATGTCCATTCTGTAATATGGAGACCAGAACTGAGCTGCATAATCTAGGTGAGGCCTTACTAATGATGTATAAAGCTGCAGTATGACCTCTGGACTTCTGTTGCTTACACATCTTGATATAAATCCCAGTAATCTATTTGCCTTATTACGTACGCTTAGGCATTGCTGTCTTGGTTTAAGGTTGCTGCTCACCATAACCCCCAAGTCCTTTTCGCAATCTGTATGGCTAAGTTCTACATCATTTAACTTATAAGTACTAGGGTTATGGGCACTCCCAAGCTTCAGAAATAAAATAAGAAATAAAACACAAACGGTACACTTATTACATGCCTTAAAATATTTGTAGTCTTAATGTAGGGTTAAAGGTGAGTAGTATTTATTTGTAGGAAGTCAGGTGTAGGAGGTATGGTAGCCAGCCAGGACACCACACTCGTATGTAATATACTACGACATTTAAAATGCTCTAGTGATAAAGTGCATATACAGTAAACTCATTACTTTAGAATATTTGTAGTCTTGATGTAGGGTGATAGGTGAGTAAACGAGGTAAAACGAATGAGACAGAATGATAGACTCGCCACCTCAAGGCGCGCGCACACACACAAGAGATTGGTGCAAAAACTGGAGGACCAAGCAGGGATAACAGGGAAGGCACTACAATGGATCAGGGAATACTTGTCAGGAAGACAGCAGCGAGTCATGGTACATGGCGAGGTGTCAGAGTGGGCACCTGTGACCAGCGGGGTCCCGCAGGGGTCAGTCCTAGGACCAGTGCTGTTTCTGGTATTTGTGAACGATATGACGGAAGGAATAGACTCTGAGGTGTCCCTGTTTGCAGATGACGTGAAGTTGATGAGAAGAATTCACTCGATCGAAGACCAGGCAGAACTACAAAGGGATCTGGACAGGCTGCAGACCTGGTCCAGCAATTGGCTCCTGGAGTTCAATCCCACCAAGTGCAAAGTCATGAAGATTGGGGAAGGGCAAAGAAGGCCGCAGACGGAGTACAGTCTAGGGGGTCAGAGACTACAAACCTCACTCAAGGAAAAAGATCTTGGGGTGAGTATAAACACCAGGCACATTCCTGAAGCGCACATCAACCAAATAACTGCTGCAGCATATGGGCGCCTAGCAAACCTCAGAACAGCATTCCGACATCTTAATAAGGAATCATTCAGGACCCTGTACACCGTGTATGTTAGGCCCATATTGGAGTATGCGGCACCAGTTTGGAACCCACACCTAGCCAAGCACGTGAAGAAACTAGAGAAAGTTCAAAGGTTTGCAACAAGACTAGTCCCAGAGCTAAGAGGTATGTCCTACGAGGAGAGGTTAAGGGAAATCAACCTGACGACACTGGAGGACAGGAGAGATAGGGGGGACATGATAACGACATACAAAATACTGAGAGGAATTGACAAGGTGGACAAAGACAGGATGTTCCAGAGATTGGACACAGTAACAAGGGGACACAGTTGGAAGCTGAAGACACAGATGAATCACAGGGATGTTAGGAAGTATTTCTTCAGCCACAGAGTAGTCAGTAAGTGGAATAGTTTGGGAAGCGATGTAGTGGAGGCAGGATCCATACATAGCTTTAAGCAGGGCATGAAAAGCTCACGGCTCAGGGAGAGTGACCTAGTAGCGATCAGTGAAGAGGCGGGGCCAGGAGCTCGGACTCGACCCCCGCAACCTCAACTAGGTGAGTACACACACACACACACACACACACACACACACACACACACACACACACACACTGGAGGACAGAAGGGTCAGGGGAGACATGATAACGACATACAAGATACTGCAGGGAATAGGCAAGGTGGACAGAGATAGGATGTTCCAGAGAGGGGACACAGGGACAAGGGGTCACAACTGGAAGCTGAAGACTCAGACGAGTCACAGGGATGTTAGGAAATATTCTTCAGTCATAGAGTTGTCAGCAAGTGGAATAGCCTAGCAAGTGAAGTAGTGGAGGCAGGAACCATACATAGTTTTAAGAAGAGGTATGACAAGCTCAGGAAGCAGAGAGAGAGAGAGGATCCAGTAGCGATCAGTGAAGAGGCAGGGCCAGGAGCTGAGTCTCGACCCCTGCAACCACAATTACGTGAGTACAATTAGGTGAGTACACACACACGCACACACCACGCGCGCACACCACGCGCACACAAAGAGGAGCTAGCGACCACGTGGTTCGGTGCTTTGAATACATAGTTGCAAGTGGAGAGAGTAACAGGAGTTGAATGGGAGGAGCCTGACTATAAAAGAGGGGACTACATAGGGTTGAGGAACTTCCTGCAGGAGGTTCCGTGGGACAGAGAACTGACAGGAAAGCCAGTAAACAAAATGATGGAATATGTAACAACAAAATGCAAGGAGGCAGTGGAAAGGTTTATTCCCAAGGGCAACAGAAACAATGGGAAGACCAGAACGAGCCCCTGGTTTACCCGACGATGTAAGGAGGCAAAATTCTAAGTGCAATAGAGAATGGAAAAAGTACAGAAGGCAGAGAACACATGAAAATAGGGAGATCAGCCGCAGAGCCAGGAATGAGTATGCACAGGTAAGGAGGGAGGCCCAGCGACAGTATGGAAATGACATAGCATCGAAAATCAAGACTGACCCGAAATTGTTGTATAGTCACATCAGGAGGAAGACAACAGTCAAAGACCAGGTGATCAGATTGAGGACAGAAGGGGGAGAACTCACAAGAAATGATCAGGAGGTATGTGAGGAGCTAAACAGGAGATTTAAGGAAGTATTTACAGTAGAGACAGGAAGGGCTGTGGGAAGACAGCACAGAAGGGAACACCAAGAGGGAATATACCAACAAGTGTTGGATGACATACGAACAACTGAGGAGGAGGTGCAGAAGCTGCTAAGTGACCTTGATACCTCAAAGGCGATGGGACCGGACAACATCTCCCCGTGGGTCCTTAGAGAAGGAGCAGAGATGCTGTGCGTGCCCCTAACCACAATCTTCAACACATCCCTTGAAACTGGGCAACTACCTGAGAAATGGAAGACAGCAAATGTAGTCCCCATATTTAAGAAAGGAAACAGAAATGAGGCACTAAACTACAGACCTGTGTCTCTGACATGTATTGTGTGCAAAGTCATGGAGAAGATCATCAGGAGGAGAGTGGTGGAACACCTGGAATGGAACAAGATTATAAATGAAAACCAGCATGGGTTCATGGAAGGCAGATACTGTCACAAACATGGAGTTTTATGACAAGGTAACAGAAGTAAGACACGAGAGAGAGGGGTGGGTTGATTGCGTTTTCCTAGACTGCAGGAAGGCCTTTGACACAATTCCCCACAAGAGATTAGTGCAGAAGCTGGAGGATCAGGTGCATATAACAGGGAGGGCACTGTAATGTATCAGGGAATACCTGACAGGGAGGCAGCAACGAGTCATGGTTACATGAAGAGGTATCACAGTGGGCGCCTGTGACGAGCGGGGTCCCACAGGGGTCAGTTCTAGGACCAATGCTATTTTTGATATATGCGAACGACGTGATGGAAGGAAGAGACTCTGAAGTGTCCCTATTCGCAGATGATGTGAAGTTGATGAGAAGAATTAAATCGGGTGAGGATGAGGCAGGACTGCAAAGAGACTTGGGCAGGCTGGACATGTGGTCCAGAAACTGGCTTCTCGAATTCAATCCTGCCAAATGCAAAGTCATGAAGGTTGGGGAGGGGCAAAGAAGACCGCAGACAGAGTATAGGCTAGGTGGACAAAGACTACAGACCTCACTCAGGGAGAAAGACCTTGGGGTGACCATAACACCGAGCACGTCACTGGAGGCACAGATCAACCAAATAACTGCTGCAGCATACGGGTGCCTGGCAAACCTGAGAATAGCGTTCCGATGCGTTAATAAGGAATCGTTCGAGACACTGTACACTGTGTATGTTAGGAGTATGCAGCACCAATCTGGAACCCATACCTGGTCAAGCATGTCAAGAAGTTAAAGTACAAAGGTTTGCAACAAGGGTAGTCCCAGAGCTCAGGGGAATGTCGTACGAGGAAAGGTTGAGGGAAATTGGATTGACGACACTGGAGGACAGAAGGGTCAGAGGAGACATGATAACGACATAAAAGATACTGCGGGGAATAGACAAGGTGGACAGAGATAGGATGTTCCAGAGAGGGGGCACAGAAACAAGGGGTCACAACTGGAAGCTGAAGACTCAGACGAGTCACAGGGACGTTTAGGAAGTATTTCTTCAGTCAGTCGTCAGGAAGTGGAATAGCCTAGCAAGTGAAGTAGTGGAGGCAGGAACCATACATAGTTTTAAGAAGAGAGATGACAGCTCAGGAAGCAGAGAGGGGGAGGACCTAGTAGCGATCAGTGAAGAGGTGGGGCCAGGAGCCGAGTCTCGACCCCTGCAACCACAATTAGGCGAGTTACGTGTCGTGCGCGCGCGCCGCGCACACACACACACACACACACACACACACACACACACACACACACACACACACACACACACACACACACACACACACACACACACACACACACACACACACACACACACAGACAGACACACAGACAGACACACAGACACAGACGACACACAACACAACAGACACACAGACAGACACACACACACACACACACACACGACAACACACACACACACACACACACACACCCCGACACACACACACACACACACAACACACACACACACACAACACACACACACACAGACAGACACACACACACACACACACACACACACACACGACAGACAGACAGACAGGCACACACACAGGCAGACGCACACAGACCTAGTAGCGATCAGTGAAGAGGCGGGGCCAGGAGCTCGGACTCGACCCCCGCAACCTCAACTAGGTGAGTACAACCTCAACTAGGTGAGTACAACACACACACACACACACACACACACACACACACACACACACACACACACACACACACACACACACACACACACACACACAGCACACACACACACAGACACACACACACAGACACACACACAGACAGACAGACACACACAAGACAGACAGACAGACAGACAGCACAGACACACAGACAGACAGACAGACAGACACACAGACAGACAGACACAGACACACACAGGACAGACACACAGACGGGAACACAGACAGACACACAGACAGACACAGACACACAGACAGACACAGACAGCACACAGACACACACAGACACACACAGACACACACAGACAGACACACACACAGACACACACACGACACACACACACAGACACACACAACAGACACACACAACAGACACACAACACAGACACACACACACAGACACAACAGCACAGACACACACACACAGACACACACACACAGACCACACACACAGACACACACACAGACACACACACACAGACACACACACAGACACACACACACAGACCACACACACAGACACACACACACAACACACAACACACAGCACACACACACACACAGACAGACAGACAGCAGACACACACACACACACACACACACACACACAGACACACACACACACAGCCAAATTCAGTCAGCCAGCCACCTGGCCTTCCAAACACATATTACGTATGTTCCCAAATTGTTTCTCTTAGAGCATAGGTTATAGGGCATTCTGACAGAATGACAATACCAGTGGTATCAGAATTGAAAGGATGTTGCAGTTAATGTTTGTTGCACATGGGTTATTATCGAGGTTTTTGATATTTCCTCCACTTGTGGTCCACATCCATCTCAAAGCCACTAAACTTGGGGTCAACATAACTTTCGTCTTAACTCTTTCAGGGTCGAGAGACCCTCTCCTAAACTCATTCTCAGGGTCGAAAATTTTTTGGAAAAATTTTTTTTACGAAATGATAGAAAATCTTTTCCCAATCACGACACCAAAAGTATGAAATTTGATGGAATACTTAAGGGATTATGCTCTCGCGATGTTAGTGGTCTTGATGTTTACGTATCGGCGATTTTTGCCCACTTTGAGCTCTAATTTTGGCCAATTTCAGTGTACTAGTCCACAAAAATCATACACCTACCATCCGACTTATGACCTGCTCGACTTACGACCACTCGACTTACGACCACTCGACTTACGACCACTCGACTTACGACCGTGTATTTTATGCCAAATTTCTGGGAAATAAACAACTATTTGTGTTGTACACAGTGTTTATCCTAAACCTTACAGTATAAAATACAGTACTAACAACATAAAAAGTAAAGTAAAACATGAAATACCAAAATAAAAGTCATTACAAAAATGTTTTGTTGATATTCAGTAGTAAAGTTCGACTTGCGACCATTTCGAGTTACGACCGGTTTCTCGGAAATGAACTTGGTCGTAAGTCGGATGGTAGGCGTATCTATTTCGCTAGAACTCCATTTTTTTTTCTATCGAATGAGTACAAGAAACCACCCATTTGCAGATTTCAAGTATCCAATACAGGGGTCAGAAATTGGCAATTTTGCCAATTTCACACATTTCAGAAGATGCCAATTTCCAATTAGGGTCCAGAATAAGCAAAACAGACATACCTGGCACTAAAATAACATTTTCTCTGTTCATTAGTCACTTCCCAATGCCCATCTTACATTCTTTTGCTTTCCACTTTGAATTTTATTCTCACAAAAAATAGAGATTTACTGTTATGCAGACTACTGCATTAGTGTAGAAATGGTATAAATAATATCAGTGCACTTGTGAAAGAATATTACTCGCCAGTTGAAATCATCTCAATTTCTGAAGTATGTCTTCCACTATAAAAATGAGACCAGGAAAACTGGAATACAACCATAAATACCATACGAAAATACACTGAAGTCGCTATTTTAAACCAAAAACAGTCGGATTTTTTTCTCATTATGCACTGTGTGCTGCAGGATTTTTTTTATACTGTGCACACTGACCTCATAGATCCATTCTTTCATATGTAAGCCTACCAGCTTTCACTAGATTTGAAGGCGCTAGAATTTAGGCGTTCTAGTACGTCAACCCTGACACGTAAGCTGTACTAGTACGTCGGAAACCCTGAAAGGATTAAAAAGGGTGTTAATACGACATGACATCAGTGAATCCCACACTGTTTGCTCTACCTGGCGCTCAATTGAACTGGTGCTCCCACAAGGTACTAAGTGATCCCAGATTTCTTTAACCCTTTTACTGTTGAAACCCCCAATCCTTGTTGTGTGTGTGTGTGTGTGTGTGTTGCAAAATATTAACCCTTTCAGGGTTTTGGACGTACTAGTACGGCTCGCGCACCAGGGTTTTTGACGTACTAGTACACCTAAATTCTAGCGCCCTCAAATCTAGAGAGAATGCTGGTAGGACTAGGTATGAAAGAATGGGTGTGTGGTCAGTTTGCGCAGTATAAAAAAATCCTGCAGCACAGTGCGTAATGAGAAAAAAACTTTGCCGTGTTTTTGGATTAAAACAGGGACTTTGCACTGTATTTTCGTATGGTATTTATGGTATTCAGATATTTGGGAGTGGACGTGTCAGCAGATGGGTTTATGAAAGATGAGGTGAATCATAGAATTGATGAGGGGAAAAGGGTGAGTGGTGCACTTTGGAGTCTGTGAAGACAAAGAACTTTGTCCTTAGAGGCAAAGAGGGGAATGTATGAGAGTATAGTTTTACCAACGCTCTTATATGGGTGTGAAGCATGGGTGATGAATGTTGCAGCGAGGAGAAGGCTGGAGGCAGTGGAGATGTCATGTCTGAGGGCAATGTGTGGTGTGAATATAATGCAGAGAATTCATAGTTTGGAAGTTAGGAGGAGGTGCGGGATTACCAAAACTGTTGTCCAGAGGGCTGAGGAAGGGTTGTTGAGGTGGTTCGGACATGTAGAGAGAATGGAGCGAAACAGAATGACTTCAAGAGTGTATCAGTCTGTAGTGGAAGGAAGGTAGGTGGGGTAGGGGTCGGCCTAGGAAAGGTTGGAGGTTTTGTGTGCGAGGGGCTTGGACTTCCAGCAGGCATGTGTGAGCATGTTTGATAGGAGTGAATGGAGACAAATGGTTTATAATACTTGATGTGCTGTTGGAGTGTGAGCAAAGTAACATTTATGAAGGGGTTCAGGGAAACCGGCAGGCCGGGCTTGAGTCCTGGAGATGGGAAGTACAGTGCCTGCACTCTGAAGGAGGGGTGCTAATGTTGCAGTTTAAAAACTGTAGTGTAAAGCACCCTTCTGGCAAGACAGTGATGGAGTGAATGATGGTAAAGTTTTTCTTTTTCGGGCCACCCTGCCTTGGTGGGAATCGGCCAGTGTGATAAAAAAAAAAATAAAAAAAAAATTATTTTTGTATTCTAGTTTTCCTGATCTCATTTTATAGAATGGAAGACATGTTACAGAAATTGAGATGATTTTGACTGGTTTTACAATGAAAAGTACCTTGAAATTGAGCTCAAAGTAGCAGAAATTTTGATTTTTACCAAAGTTCTAAAGTAAACAAATCATGCTAAGCGTCCAATACACGTCAACTGGTGAGTCTAATATTCTTTCACAAGTGCGCTGATATTATTTATAACATTTCTACACTAATGCAGTAGTCTGCATAACAGTAAATCTTCTATTTTTTGTGAGAATAAAAATTCAAAGTGGAAAGCAAAACAACGTAAGAGTGGCATGGGGACGTGACTAATGAACAGAGGAAATATTGTGATGAATGGTTTGAAAAACCGACAAGTTGAAGATTGAGACACTTATGCAGCAATGGAATCTTTATTCAGAAACGTTTGCAACAGTGGCTTCATTCGTCCAATACAAGAAGGAATGGCGTAAGGAGAGGAGGAGAATGAGGTAATTGTCCCTCAACCTGGGAGACGATGGACCTGAAACATTAACTCCAGATTGAGGATGATTATCTCATTTCCTCCTCTCCTTACGCCTTCCTCTTTGATTGGATGATGAAAGCCCTGTGATGGCGAAACGTTTCTGAATAAAGATTTCCCATATTGCTTGCATAAGTGTCTCTAATCTTCAGAGGAAAATATTTTTTAGTGCAGAATGACTGTCTTGTTTATTTCGTACCTTATTTGGAAATTGGCCATCTTATGAAATTTGTGTGAAATTGGCAAAATGTAAATGTCTGACCCTGTATTGATAGTGAAATGGTAAATGGTGTGTTGTTTTTACTTATTTATTTTTTTTTTTTGAAATTTGGGCGACCAAATGAGACAGACTGGGAGAGGGCCTGGGGACTTGAAGGGGTTAAAAAAATTTTTTTTTTATGAGTTGATAGAGAATCTTTTACCGTTGCATAATGACCCAAAAGTACGAAATTTGATGGAAAACTTATGGAAATACGTTCTTGCGAAGTTAACCACATTTACGCATCAGTGATTTCGCCCACTATTTTCGGCCAGTTCCATTGTTCCAGTCTACCAAACTTATAGCTATTTCTTTAGAACTCCATTTGTTCTATTGAGTACAAGAAACCTCCCATTTACCGATTTCAACTACCCAATAGTCAGAAATTGGCATTTGGCCAATTTCATGCAAATTAAAAAATGACAATTTCTAAGTTGGGTCAAGAATGAACAATGCCGACATTCCTGGTACTAAAATAACATTTGCTATGTTCATCAGTCACGTCTCCAGGCCCCTCTTGCTTTCTATTTTGAATTTATATTCACACAAAAAATAGAAGATTTACTGTTATGCAGACTACTGCATTATTGTAATTGTATAAATGTCAACCCATTCATGACTATTAGAATGGCTAGTTGGACATTTATTGGACTGATGTAATTTGTTTACTCTTGAGCATTGGCCAAAATCGAACATTTCTGCTACTTTGAGATCCAATTCAAGTCCTTTTCATAGTGAAACTATGTAAATTAAAAGGACACAAGTGCAACTAATGTGACAATTTTATTGTGGCAACGTTTCGCTCTCCAGGAGCTCCTGGAGAGCGAAACGTTGCCACAATAAAATGTCACATTAGTTGCACTTGTCATTTTACTTTACATATTGTTGGTAATTCTACCAACATTATCACAGTGAAACTAATCAAAATCATCTCTATTTCTGTATGTCTCCCATTCGATCAAATGAGACCACGAAAACAAGGATACAAAAATAAATACTATACGAAAATACACCTCAGCGTTTTAACCCAAAAACATGGTCTGAGTTTTTTTTCTCATTATGCACTGTGTGCTGCAGGATTTTTTTTATAATGCACACACTGACCACACAGACCTATTCTCTCACACATGGGAGTACCAGCTTTCTCCGTCTTGATTTGAAGCCGCTAGAATTTTTGAGTATATATACATCAAACACATTGGCTCAAAAGATGTATGTATATGACTGAAACAGTCAAAGGATTAATACTGTGCACACCGAGTGTTAACCCTTGGAGAGTCGATACCCCTGATCCTTAACACTCTCGGTCAAAAAAAAAAAATTATGAAATGGAGAATCTTTTCCCGATACTAATGACACCGGAAGTACAAAATTTGATAGAAACCTTACGAAATTATGCTCTCACGAAGTTAGCGATATCTGCGATATTTATCTATCGGCGATTTTGCCCACTTTGAGCCCTATTTTGGGCAAATTCTATTGTTCCAGTTTACTAAAATCGTAGCTATTTCACTATAACTCCATTTGTTTTATCAATTTAGTACAAGAAACCGCCCATTCACCGATTTCATCTGCCCAATAAAGTGGTCAGAAATTGGCAATTTGGCCAATTTCAACCAAAGTTCAAAAGATGCCAATTTCAAAATAGGGTCCAGAATAAACAAGACACATACCTGGCACTAAAATAACATTTTCTCTGTTCATTAGTCACGTCTTCAGGCCCCTCTTATATTACTCTTGCTTTCCATTTTGAATTTTTATTCTCAAAAAAAAAAAAAATACTGTTAGGCAAACTACTGCATTTTTGTAAAAATGGTATAAATAATATCAGCGCACTTGTGAAGGAATATTGCTCACCAGTTTGACGTGTATTGGACGCGTGGCGGGAATTGTTTACTCTTGAACATTGGCAAAAATCGAACATTTCCACTACTATGAACTCAAGTTCAAGGTACTTTTCGTTGTGAAACCAATCAAAATCATCTCTTGTTCTGTAATGTATCTTTCATTCTATCAAGTGAGACAAAGAAAACGAGAAAACAACCATAAAAACCATACAAAAATACACTGCAAGGTCACTGTTTTAAACCAAAAAGTCAGTTTTTTCTCATTCACTGCGTGCTGGAGGATTTTTTCTTATACTGCACACACTTACCACATAGACCCATTCTTTCATATATAGGCCAGCTTTCTTCCACCAGATTTGAAGGCGCGTAAAATTTTGGCGTATAAATATGGGACCGACACTTGGCCATCAATCCATACATATACACTGGACTGTTGCGAATGAGGGTTTACATTAGGTCACTAATCCTTTTGGTGGGGAATCAGTTTGAATGTTGGCTTTTATCTAGGGGAAAACTCCAATGGCAACAAGGGTTTAGTGTGACAAACATAGCCTTCTTAACCAAAGAGGCTTTTTTTTGTTAACCTTTTTTCTTTAGGATGACCAGAACTCAAGTAAAATCCTTGTCTTTAATAATAATAAAACTTAGATTGCATCTTCATATATCTATGAACCATAATCTTAAAGAGCATGAAATTACGTTTATTTCCCTTGACACATGAAGGGTAGAATTATATACAGCTATTGTTAATAGGCAGTCAATATAAGACATGAAATAACTGATACATTGCTAACAACTCGTATCAATGTCTTCACAGAGACATTAAATTCAGATTATCCATACAGGAAGTTTGATCGATATTCCCATGCAAGGAATCTGAATATGAATAGAGAACTCTAGAAAACGGGGATCAGACTAAGTATGAGAGTACAAGGCAGAGTACTACTTGGGAGTGAGTGGGTGAACCTACTGCCTGTTCTAAGGAGGGGTAATCCAACGTAAGGTAGGATCACGTGACTTAGCAGGTAGGCAAGTTGCTGACTGGTAACCAGCACTCTTAACTAGTGGTTTCCCACTACATGAAAATCACATACTTAATAGTATGAATGCCTAACAAATTACAGAATATAATACAAGATTTACAATGGTGATGAACATTATACATATATCGCCTACATGGTACTTGTAGCGTTAGATGATATAAAGCAGACCTTGTCCCTTTCAGCTATGAAGGAAGAAGATCGTGATATAATATTAATTAGAACACATTTGAGTGTCTCAATAAAGAGCACAATCTTAGTCAAAAGATGCAACAGGGACTGACCCTGAAAGGGTTTAAGACCCATTCTATACTGACCAGGCATCTCGGGTCAGTCGTGCCAAATTTGGAGGCAGGAAAAAATAAAACTTATCTACATTTGGAGTGCCAGTGGTAAGAACATAGATCTGTTTGGACAGTTAATGGGTTAATATTTATTGTCTTCCAGATACTGTTTCAGTTTGGTGGTACTCATTTTTTTGACTTGTATATATAGCCTGATTATTTTTTATTTTCCAGTCTTTGAATGATGAATCAAATTTTTCTGATAGCTTGATGTTACTTCAGCTCACTCTGATATTTAATAAACAATATATTCATGTATATTTCTATTCTATTCTTTAATATTAATTATTCTTTCAACAGCTAAGAAATATGATGCTTTTATTGCATCTGATGCCTTGATTAAGCAGATTCCTCGGTTGTTGGGTCCTGGCCTTAACAAGGCAGGAAAGTTCCCTACCATGTGCACTCACTCTGAAAAACTGAGTGAAAAGGTTGATGAAATAAAGGCAACAATTAAGTTCCAAATGAAAAAGGTATGTTTTTTTTTTTTCTGATTGTTGTGTTGGCAAATATTAAAGAATTTCTACATGAGCATTACTAAACTATACAGTATGTTTTTCTGAAGTGTTTTGCTAAAAAAAAATTTAACTTCAAATGTCATTGGTTAAACTGTGCTTACACACCATGTGCCTTTTTATTTTTATTTGTGCGTACAGTAATGTACATTTTGGAATTAAATGTTAAATGAAATTACTGCTGCTTGGATCTTAACAATGATGGAATGCATGTATTACCTGAACCAAATGTGTTGACACCACATTACTGAGTATTTTAAAATCTCCAGTACCTTTATTTTTGTGTGTTTTATGATTTACCTATTTTTTTACTTTGCAGGTGTTGTGCTTGTCAGTTGCCATTGGTCATGTGGATATGACTGCCGATGAGCTGGTTCAGAACATATACCTTGCAATGAACTTCCTGGTCTCGCTTCTTAAAAAGCACTGGCAGAATGTGCGCTCCCTTCATATTAAGTCTACGATGGGCAAATCCCAGCGTCTGTACTAAGCTAATAAAAGGAAGCAGAGTAAAAGAGTTTTATTTTTAGACTTTAAAACCTAGTAATGGCTTCTTGATGTGAATGAGAAAATTTAATCTAAAGTCTGAGGTTGGTAATACTGTACATAATGGATTGGCCTGCTATGAAAGTATATTGTCAGCTTCATTGCTGATGTTTTTGCCGTTTAGAAGTTGTCTTATGGAAGTATCCTTGAACTGAAGTATTCATTGGCTGTACCTGTTGACATTACATGCTCTCTTAATTTCCTGAGAGGATGCTGGTGTTGGGGTTCAGTCAATGAAATTAATGTTGCCTTTGCCCTTGTGGTTTAGTGCTTCTTTTTTATTATAATTATTTTCCAGGTACTGTAATGACTTTGAAGCACATCCACATGGAATAATACTCTTAAATTTGTTTGTTAATGTCTGCATTGCGCTCTACCTTGCAGGATTTAATAACTGTTAGGTTTAGCAGTTTTGTGTAGTAATCTTAGTTTCTTGCTCTATGACTTGTGGCCTTATTACTTTTTTTATTGAACCCAATTGCCTCCTACAATTCCCTAGTATTGTTTTCCCCCCTTTCCCATGGATATAGCCATTTGTTAATGAACTTAAGAGTAATTGTTTTAATTCATGCATTGTTACTTGTGCAATATTGATTTGCATAATACAGCAAAATTTTTGCTCTAATAATGACTTAGAGTAAGGTTTGTGACAAAATACTGACTGAATAGTCCACAAGAATCTTAGTGATACTTTGTATATTGTACTATTTTGAGATGCATTTTCTACATTTCACAATGAAAAGGAGAAAGATCTGTCCAAGAAATTTGGACTACTGTTCCTTGACACTTGTGTACAGTTCAGGACATTTATTAAAGGAAATGTTTTGCCATGAGTGGCTTCAGTCCTAATACAGAGAAACTAAGAGTATATGTATAGTGGTAGGAGTCGGGTGGAGTGTTGCGTGGGTAGAGGTGGTGGTGGTAGTCATAGCAGTGGAATTAATGTGGTGAGATGGGTGGCTTAGAGACTGACCTGTTGATACCATGTTACAGTAGTCTCCTGAATGGGTAATATCCTGTTGATTAGCAATTTTGGGATACTAACTGCCAGACTTTTGTTGGATAGTGTTACTGACAGCAATTACGACAGTTTCTATGTGTTTTCTCTTAAATTGTCTTTTTAATCACTAGTTTAGCACCTCTGAATTTCATGAGGTGTCCAACATTGTCCCTATGTTGAACACGCATTTTTATGATCATTTCTGCACTATCACTACTACCTCTACCCACACGACACTCCACCTGACTCCTGCCACTATATATATACTGGTTTTCTCAGTTTCTCTATTAAGACTGAAGCCACTCATGGCAAAACATTTCCTTTAATAAATCTGAACTGTACAAAGTGTTTTTTTCCACATCTTGCAGGTATCACCATACCATTTCTTCATTACTCAAGTGCGGAATGACAACTTTGGGTTTGGTAGTTAGCCTACAGGTATGTAATCAATGTTAAGCCTATGTGAATGTGTAGTATATTGTTTCTAAGAGTAATTTTTAACTTTGGTATGTGTGTTTAGTGCTTCATGGGTAGGTGAATGTGTACTATTAAATCTGAAATTTCTTTTCAATTGTTTACTACAGGTCTTGTTACTGAAGTTCCAAATGTAAATCAGTTACCTCACTTGTGTACTACTCTTCTCATCGTTTCAACACTAATGCTTGTGAGGGGCTCTTGATTCAAGGAATTGGGACCCTTGTGAGTTCAGCACATAGTTTTTTATTGTAATTTAAAGGGAAATTT
>NC_069430.1:10700260-10736637 GCF_026875155.1 Cherax quadricarinatus | reverse complement strand
GAAGGGGGGGTAGGGCGGGGTTCCCTACCCCCATGTTAAAACCCCTTTTTTTTATTCTTGTTATTTTCTTTTCTTTTTCTTTTATTTTCTAAAAAACAAAAAGAAAGAACTGACTTAACCATGGAGTCCCAAGTCCATGACCAAGCTCCTCCCGGTCCCCTTTCTGCTACCACCCTGTTCCAAACCTGTCTCCTTATTTGACCATTCTTTGGACTTTTCTAATGACACTACCTTCTGCTACTGCCATTTTGTCACCAGCTCCAGATGCTGAGGTTCCACCTGACTCCTTCAATACATCCAACCTCCGCACTTCTTTGACCATGCTTCCGGCTTCTCCCTCTATGGTGCGACGATTCTCAGATCGCCCACCCATCTCAAGTCTGACCAACTCTGGTCCCACACATAAATGACCAAGACCATTAACTGATGACACTTCTATTGCTTCTCACTCTGCCCAGAAAAAACATGCCAGAAAAGCATGCTTCCCTTACACACTATGTTTCAAAGTGCGCAATGGACTAAGTTTTTCACTCTACAACTGACATCTACTATCTTTCAGATCATAGTATTGGCAAGGTGCTCCTATGCACGTTGGTCAAAATATTTCATTTCATTCTCTCAAGAATGGTGCATGCATTGTCATGGTACACAATGCTAGCCAAGCCCATGATCTTTCTCTCCTTGCCACAGTAGATGCTATCCCTGTAACAATTCAAAAACACCATTCTCTCAATTATTGTGGTACCATCATTCTACCTCATGCTACAGAGGACCCTCGACCAACGATATTAATCCGTTCCAGAGAGCTCATTGTTAGACGAAATTATTGTTAGATGAATTAATTTTTCCCCATAAGAAATAATGGAAATCAAATTAATCCGTTCAAGACACCCAAAAGTATGATTTTTTTTTTTACCACACAAAATATACATTTTCCTACACACAAACAGAAAGATAGATGCACAATACATGTATATATATGTATATTGTGTAATAGAGAATAAATGACACTTTACCTTTATTTTTAATTAAATCGTCATGCAACTGCCTTGCCTTTTCACATATGATCTCTTGGGAGATGCTATCTCCTGATATCTGTTTTTCGTTTATCCACCCCAATAACAGTCTCTCAACATCTTCGAGTACTTGCGATCTGTGTTTCGTAAAGATACTTGCACCTTTCACAACAACAGCTTCCTTGATTGCCTTTTTGTTGGCCAGGATAGTAGCGATGGTTGACTGGGGTTTGTTGTACAACCTGGCCAGTTCAGAGGCATGCACTCCGCTTTCAAACTTATTAATTATCTCTTTCTTCATTTCAGTAGTAATTTTCACCCTTTTTACCACAGGGTTGGCACTAGAAGCTTTCTTTGGGCCCATGGTGGCTTATTTTGCGGTTACAAGCACTAAAAACACTGGAATAATACAAAATGTACTGAATGTGTGCTTGAATGCGACCGCACTGGCTTGTAAACACTGCACACTAACTGAAGGCAGGGCAGCTTAGGCACGCTCAGGCCAGATGGGACATGTGGATGCGTTCGGGATGAATCATGTTGGTCGGGCCAAAATTTTTATGCTCAAACGCTTTGTTAGTCGAATTTATCGTTAGACGATGCCTTCGTTGGTCAGGGGTCCACTGTATTGTTCAGCATAACTTCCAGACATGTGGTGATGACATTCTCGAACAACTTGAGCTCCAAAACCTCCCAATTCTCAAAGTAGACATATATACTACCTGCCTGCAGGTGGAGACGCTACCCCTGCTTAACTTTTGACTGTTGTGAGCATCTGCCCTCCGCTTATATTGCTGGACACTGTCTCCAAGTCTAAGAGTTGATCCCTACACCAGAACAGTGCATAAATTGCTGGCACTTTGGCCACCCAGCAAAATATTGCAGGTCCATGACAGAGTGCCCAGTCTGTGGTGCTGATGACCATACAACTACGTACATTCTGCAATCTGAATCTCTCTTACCTTAATTGTAATGAGGCTCATCTGGCTTTTTCTCACTGTTGCCAAGTTTATGTAAAAGAACAAGAAATTTGTTGTCTAAAAGAGAAAGAAGGATTCACATATGCCATGGCAATCTCTCATCTTTGCCTCCAGGGGAGACTTCCACGACTTTCTTATTCTAGAGTTACAAAGAGACCTCCAACCTTGGTAGTACCTACTTCCACTGTCTCTAGTGTCACAAATTTCTCAGTCACCTTTATCTCTAACTTTTGCAGTCCTCGCCTCCGAGGTCCCTACCTTGATGCCTAATACTGTTCTTGAATCTTCATCTTCTCACTCGCATGTTTCTATGTCTACAAGACCTCAAACAACTACACCTCCTCCTTGTCTCTACTTCTTTGAAGTCTAAACCATCCCTAAAATTCAAACCTCCTTTTACCCCTTTACATAGCCTTTCCAAACATTTTTCCTTTTCAGTCTCTGTACCTAGCTATTTACCTCTTGCTAGTTCTGTTTCGAGTGTAGAGGCTTATTCTCCCCCTCGTACAGTCCCCTTCTCTCCAATCCCCTCCCAAGTTCCTTCCTCTCCTGTCCCCTTCCAATTTCTACCTCTCCTGTCCCCTCCCAAGTTTCTTCCCAAGTTAACTCTACCCTCTCATCTACCCTCTGATCTTTACTCACCCTCCCCCTTCTACCTCTGATGTACTAATGCAACTTCCTTGTCCTCTGAAACACTTGAAGCTATCTCTGAATATATTGAGGAGACAAAAGTACTGATGGACACTGATCCACCTCCCATCTCTTCTTGCTCATCTAAACCATCTACACAACTCTTTTTTTCCCAGTATTCCAGTCCTTTGCTGCTTACTCGTTTTCCCCTACCTCCACACGTAGACTTTCATATCCCTACTAGTCCGTAGACACCCACTGTTTCATATTCCCGATATACTTTTTGCAGTGAGCTTCAGGTGTTGCTCTCCCAGTTTACCCTGTTTGTGTCTGTTTACAAGAACCTAAATTACACTCTGCTGTTATCCATCCCGTCTCGGGCTATGTTTTATTACATTCATCTGATCCTTATTCTGATGGAACTTTTAACGAAAGTGCACTTCTTGTGTGCACTGGTATACCATACCATCAGATCTTCATTCATACTTTACTGCATTACACAGCAGCCCGCATCTGCTTGAACAAGTGGTATACAGTATGCTCTTTGTATCTCTTCCCTTCTCAAGCATTATCTATCCCAGATGTTATGTTTCTTGTTTCTTCTTTACTGCCACCTATTCTGTTATTAGGTGATTTTAATGCTCATCATTTCCTCTGGGGGAGTCTTACTGTGACTCATGACAATCAGTTAGAGGCTCTTCTCATTTCTCTTCCCCTCCATGTTTTAAATACTGGTACTCCCACCCATTATGACCCTCACATTCAATCTCTCTCTCTTGCATTGATCTCTATTTGTTCCTCATTAGCTGCACTTGGCTTTACCTGGTCTTTGCTCCCAGATTTACATGACGGCAATCATTTTCCTATCCTCCTTACTTCCCATTCATATTCTTACCCTCCTCAAAGCCCACGTTGACAGTTTAAACGTGTGAATTGGGATCTATACTCATGCCAAACTGCTTTTAGTGAGGACCCTTCTTCATCCTCTGCTGATAAGCTGTTACACTTATTTTCCACCTCAGTTTCAACTGCAGCTTCACATTCTATACGCAAACCTTGAACAAGCATTCTCAGAAATGCATACCCTGGTGGTCTCCTGCTTGTGCTCATGCAGTATGTTTGAAACTTGCTGCATGGAACCGATATATTTACAGTAGGACCACAGAGCATCTTGATTTTTAAAAGGGTGAGAGTAGTCACCTGACATATCATCTGTGAAGCTAAATGCATTTTCTGACAAGATTGTTTCCACTAATACTTCTGTTTCCTTAGTGAATGCAGTTTGGAAAAAAGTGCAGAAACTGAGTGGAAAGTTCTCTCCAGACCCTGCTCCCATTCTCCAGGTTGCCAGTGTAAGAATTGAAGACCTTCTTGACACTGCCACAGAAATCAGAAATCATCTTGTCCGTATCTCTAAATTATTATTATTATAATAAAAGAGAAGCGCTAAGCCACAAGGGCTATACAGCCGTATCTCTAAAGGGTTCCATCTGTGCCCTTATTTCTTTCCTCTAAGCCTGCTCTTTGACTTTTCTTCTAGCAGAGAGAAGCCCTATAATATGCCTTTGACACTTCTAGAAGCAGAGTCCACATTTTCCACTTGCCGATCATTGGCAGCTGGACCTGATGGCATTCATATTCGCAGGCTTCAGCATTTGCATCTGTCAGCCCTTACAGTCCTCTTATGTCTTTTCAATCTTATTTGGTCGCAAGGAGTTCTTCCTCAGCTGTGGAAATCTGCCGTAGTTCTAGCTTTTCATAAACCAGGTATTTCAGGACATGATACCTCACACTGTCATCCCACTGCTCTTACCAGTGCAGTTTGCAAGGCGATGGAACGTCCGGTAAATAGATGTTTGATGTGGTATTTAAAGAGAGACAATAGTCTTTCCCCCCTCTACTGTTGACTCCTTACTCTGTTTAGATATCTATATATCCGTATATTGAGGTGGTATGTTGAGGTGGTTCGGACATGTAGAGAGAATGGAGCGAAACAGAATGACTTCAAGAGTGTATCAGTCTGTAGTGGAAGGAAGGCGGGGTAGGGGTCGGCCTAGGAAGGGTTGGAGGGAGGGGGTAAAGGAGGTTTTGTGTGCGAGGGGCTTGGACTTCCAGCAGGCATGCGTGAGCGTGTTTGATAGGAGTGAATGGAGACAAATGGTTTTTAATACTTGACGTGCTGTTGGAGTGTGAGCAAAGTAACATTTATGAAGGGATTCAGGGAAACCGGCAGGCCGGACTTGAGTCCTGGAGATGGGAAGTACAGTGCCTGCACTCTGAAGGAGGGGTGTTAATGTTGCAGTTTAAAAACTGTAGTGTAAAGCACCCTTCTGGCAAGACAGTGATGGAGTGAATGATGGTGAAAGTTTTTCTTTTTCGGGCCACCCTGCCTTGGTGGGAATCGGCCGGTGTGATAATAAAAAAAAATATCCGTAATGCCTTTGCTAGTAACCACTCCATTATAGCAGTCTTTTTTGATCTTGAAAAGGCATATGATACTACTTGGATGTATAACATCTTGGCCCAAGCTTACTCCTTAGGCCTCCGAGGCAATCTGCCATGTTTTCTTCTAACCTCCTTATCTGAGAGACATTTCTGGGTTCAGGTTAATAATTGCTTTCCCTGGACTTTGTCCAAGCTGAAGGTGTTCCTCAGGGATGTGTCCTTAGCACCACCCTTTTTCTCCTTGCTATAAATGGTCTGACATTGTTCTCCCATCTCATATTTGGTCATCACTCTTATGTTGATGATTTCGTTATAACTTGTGCAGGTGCTGACTGTTGCCTAGTAGCAGCCTCACTCCAGAATGCTGTCAACAGTGTTTCCCACTGGGCCACTATTCATGGGTTTAAATTTTCTAGTGCTAAAACATGAACAGTTACTTTTACCAGGCATTCAATCATACCTGTATGGCTCAAGAATCCCTGGATGTGATACGGTCAGATTTCTCGGCTTACTGTTTGATCGCCGATTGTCTTGGAAACCTCCCATTACTTCCCTGAAAGCAACTTGCCATAACTGGCTGAACCTCCTTACAACCCTCGCTCATCTTTCATGGGGGGGGGCAGATCGACAAACCCTCCTTCGACTCATTCGGCCCTAATTTTATCAAAGCTAGATTATGGTGACCAGATATATTCTGTGGCCTCTCCTGCAACTCTATCCCATCCATCATCAGGGATTATATTTACGTCTAGGTGCTTTCCGCTCCTCACCTGTCAAGTGCCTCTATGCAGAAGCAAATGCACCTTCTTTGATTGATTGTCATGATGCTCATTGCCTCCACTATTTTGTCCACTCTCATGACCTTTAGGATCCTTCTACATACTGGATAGTAACGAATGTTAGCAAAATTCCTTCATTTGTTCACCGCCCCTGTTTACTCCGTCCCTTTTCTCTTCATCTCCATTTGCCCTTGTCTTCTCTTCAATTCCCCCCTTTATATGTTCATCTAGCATCTAACTTTTCACTTCCCCCTTGGGAAGCTCCAACAGTTAGTGTCTGTTCTTCCCCACTGCCGTGCTCGAAAGCCCAAATCCCTACAGTTGCTTCTCGCTCTCTTTTTCTTAATCACTTCTGATCTCATTTTCGTGCCGTTGCAGTGGGTTTGTAGCAGTGTTTCCTGACAGTGTGGTGCAAGGTCATTTATTAGACTCGGATAGCATTTTTTACAGCTGAATTGTATGCTTTTCTCATTTCAGTTATCTGTATTGCATCCATGCCTACTTCAAAGTCTGTAATCGTCTCAGACTCCGTTAGTGCTTTGCAAGCTATTAAAAAATTTGATTAACCTCATCCCCTAGTTCTTCGTATACAACTTTGGTAATGTTGTATTACTAGCAAAAATAAAGAAATCATTTTCTGTTGGGTCCCTGGTCATGTTGATGTTCAGGGCAATGAGCAGGCAGATTCTGTTGCACGATCTGCAGTTCATGACCTACCAGTTTCACATAGAGGTATTCCATTTTTTGACTATTTTGCTGCACCTTCACAACCATTGGCAACAACATTGGGCTGATATGACTCAACAAATTTGTGAGGGAAAAGTTCAACAGATAGGAGTAGCGAGCGAGTATATGGTGACGAAAGTTTCATTGCCAGTCTGCTTGTTAAGGTAGGGTCAGTGTCTAGCTCCCGCTACCCCCCCCCCCTTTTCTCCACCCAGAAAAGTGACATGTGGGGCTCTAACCAAATGGATAATCACTTGATTCACAGCTCCCAGCACAACTGTAAGTAAAAGCCTCTGCTCCTATTTTAGTGGATCTATTGGTTAAAAGCTTCACTTTTAACCAATACTAAGACATAGTTCATTCTGCCTTGATTTCCATGTTTTGCAGTGGTTAACTTTTGTCTCTAGCTTGGAATGTCAGCTTGGGTCATCTGGCAACCACAGATACAGTGTTGAAGGAGATGAACTTTACATGAGTTCTGGGACTTCACTTTTTTTTTATGTACATATCTAAGTGTAGCCAACCCCAGGCAACTACCCCTCATCTTTGCAGTGGTGAAAGACCTGCATTCCTATCATCTTGACGGATTATTCAAGGCTAGATACACTGTGACGAACTAGTTGTTGGGTTGTCACTCAGCAGCTGTGACCCCTCCTCCACATCATCAGCAATGGCTACAATTTCTTCAAGGCGCAGTGTCAACATCAACCAGACACCCCAGTCTAACTGTACATATTAGCATTGAATTCAAATATTTTTATACTTCATTTTTCATTTCTCTTTCACGTAGGATAAAAGTTTATATTTAAATGTTTTATATTTTCAATTATAACAATAAAGTGTTTATATTTGTATGTTGTTATTCTTTTTCTATTCATTAATTTTCCTGAGGAGGAGCCAGCCTTGGTAAGACCTACTTAAGATCTTACAGGGTTGAGTAAGCCTTCACAAATTACATTCTATCAAACCAATATGGGTTTCTGGCCTTCTTGTCATCGATACTGAGGTTGGGAGACAACACACTGTCATATTTGCATTGGACACGCTCGTCTATCCCATGGGTACCTCATGGAGAGGCATCCTGTTCCACTTTGTGAGAATTGTCTAGTTCCTGTTTCAATTTCCCATATTCTGTTGGACTGTCCTGTTTATCAGCGAGCACTCAGATTTTCCTCTTGATGTCATCACTGCTCTAATGCCCTTACTTTATTTTCCCTCCTTGCTGATGGATCCACCTTTGACACAGACTCCCTCTTCAACTTTTTGACAGCAATTGATTTATTACACAAACTTTTGTAATCCTTCCATTAGCATTCCTCACAGCCCCTCCTAACTCTACCTTTATTGTCATCTCCATCCTTATTTATCCTTAGATCCTACATCAATTCCTACCCTGCAGTGCTGTATGACCCTGGTAGGTTTAGCGCTTCCTTCTGATTATAATAATTCTCTTGATCAGCCCTTATTGATTCCCATTCTCCACAGGCATCATATGACCCATACAAGTTTAGCACTTTTTTCCTTCCCTTTCCTGAATGCAATAATTCAGTGCAGTAAAACCTAAATTTTAACTAATGAGGAAAGGGTGCCCAGTAATGCCAATGGTCAGTTACATCCAAATGGTGAGATTGTTTTACCAGTATTGAAATAATGAACAGTTCTGTTTGATAGATTTAATTAGTACTGTAACAATAATAGAAAATTCTAGAAATAATAATGGGCTTTATCCATTGCTTCCAAAATTAATTTACTCAGCAGATAACAGTAATGGACAATTCTGGAAACTGACTGTGCATTTTTTCAGACATTGGCTGGATGACATTGTGTCCATTAAATCTTGGTTTTACTGTAATTACCAAAAAAAAAAAAAAAAAAAATCAGTTCGATTTACATGGGATTGCTTTGTGTTAGCCTGTTTGGGAGGAAGCCTCCACTTTTATTGTGGAAAGTCCCCTGGACAACAGTCTTGCCAAGTTCGTAGATAAGTAAATTTTATATAGCATAAATTTTTAGCTAGGCGGTTGTGTTAATTTTAATGTGAAAGAAAAAAAATTAATTTGGCATATTTCACTGTTTTCTTTGGGGAAGGGAAGAGTAAATCTTTAGGTGATCAGAAAGAGTGGATACCTTGAACTGTCAGACTGAATATCTAGTTTTTATAGCATCCATACTTTTTACTCCTTTTAAAGATGCTTTGATGCTCATGAAAGGCTCTTGATTCTTGGAATTTGAGCTTTCTGTTTCTTGGATCAATTCTGATTACCTTCCATTTCCCAGGTTCTATGAGACCTCTATTGGTTTAGTGCCTCTACATGAATATAATAGTTATAACTGCTTTCATACTGCCCCCTTTATTGCCATTTCTTGTTTGTTTTATGATTTATATTAATTATGAGAGCTGATATGCAGTTTTATTAAGTAAAGGAAATATAATTAGTTCCATAAACAATATTTCTCATGATGACATCAGCGTGTCAGCTGAATAGCATGATGTACCATCTAAGCCTTTCTGACTTTTTTTTTTTTTTTTTTTTTTTTATTCTTTAGTGAATTTTACAATTACAGAAAACCTTTATTTTTTCAGCTGAAGCTCCTATCACAGGGTGAGACTGATTCCATTACTGGTTTTCATCAAAGATGTGCTCTGTAAGTTTGAAAACACTTATGTTGATAGGTGTATTTCTGTAAATTAACATCGTATATGAAGCAAATTATGTACTTGCCAAAACTTAGGAATTTGACCTAATCTTGATAAAATTAGCATAACAGAATTTAGCATTATCCTATTTAGTCTATTTTAGGTCACCCTAAATTTATTTAGTATTTAATATTTAAATTTATAAATTTCATAATGTTCAAACTTTTTTATTGAATTATTGCAATTCTAAATTTATGCTGTTAGTTGACAAATCATCATTGCATTATAAGCAAAGATTTCCTGGCCACTAAAAAAGTAAGGCAATACCATCACTTTACCAAGTTTTATGATTTTTAATAATTTTTCTGCTTCAAAATTATTTAAACAGTACTGTAACTCTTTTGTATACTGTTAATAATAAAAATATTTAAATAAAGTAATTTTAATTATCCTGTGCAGATGTCCATCATTTTGTGATGTAGAAAATTGCATACAGTGACTGTAAATAGCATTTGCAGATTTTTTTTTTTTCAACAAGTCGGCCGTCTCCCACCGAGGCAGGGTGACCCAAAAAGAAAGAAAATCCCAAAAAAGGAAAATACTTTCATCATCATTCATCACTTTCACCTCACTCATACATAATCACTTTTTGCAGAGGCACCCAGATACAACAGTTTAGAAGCATATATAAAGATATATAACACACCCCTCCAAACTGCTAATATCCCAAACACCTTCTTTAAAGTGCAGGCATTGTACTTCCCATTTCCAGTACTCAAGTTTGACTATATCAAAATAACCAGTTTCCCTGTATCCCTTCACTAAATATCACCCTGCTGACACTCCAACAGCTTGTCAGGTCCCCAAAACCATTCGTCTCCATTCACTTCTAACATGCTCATGCACGCTTGCTGGAAGTCCAAGCCCCTCGCCCACAAAACCTCCTTTACCCCGTGCCTCCAACTTTTTCGAGGATGACCCCTACCCCGCCTTCCTTTCCCTACAGATTTATACGCTCTCCATGTCATTCTACTTTGATCCATTCTCTCTAAATGATCAAACCACCTCAACAACCCCTGTTCAGTTCTCTGACTAATAATTTTATTCACTCCACACCTCCTAATTTCCACACTCCAGATTCTCTGCATATTTACACCACACATTGCCCTTAAACAGGACATCTCCCCTACCTCCAACCACTTCCTCACTGCAGCATTTACAACTCAAGCTTCACAACCATATAAGAAAGTTGGTGTACCACTATCTTTTATACATTCCCTTCTTTGCCTCCATAGATAACGTTTTTTTTTGTCTCCACATATACCTCAATGTACCACTCACCTGTTTTCCTTCATCAGTTCTATGGTTAACCTCATCCTTCATAAACCCATCTGCTGATAAGTGTACTTCCAAATATCTGAACATATTTACTTCTTCCATACTTCCTCCCTCCAATGTGGTATCCAATTTTTCTTTACCTAACTCATTTGATACCCTCATCACCTTACTCTTATCCATGTTCACTTTCAACATTTCTTCCTTTACACACATTACCAAACTCATCCACTAATCTTACAACTTCTCTTTAAAATCTAAAAAAAAAAAAGCACAGAATCATCCATCAGCAAAAAGTAACTATGTCAACTCCTATTTTGTATTTGATTCCCCATAATTTAATCCCACCCTTCTCCCCAACACCCTAGCATTTACTTTTTACAACTCCCTCTATAAATATGTTAAACAGCCATGGTGATATTACACATCCCTGCATAAGGCCTACTTTTACTGGAAAGTAGTCTCCCTCTCTCCTACATACCTTAACCTGAATGTCACTATCCTGATAAAACTCAACAGCATTTAGTAACTTACTATCTATTCTATACACTTGCAACATTTGCCACATTTCTCTCCTATCCAACCTGTCATATGCCTTTCCTAAATCCATAAATGTTATGAAAACTTCACTACCTTAATCTAAATATTGTTCAGTTATATGCTTTGATGTAAACACTTGGTCTACCCATTCTAAAGCCTCCTTGTTCATCAGCAATCCTGCTCTTTGTCTTACCTCTAATTCTTTCAATAATAACCCTACCATACACTTTACCTGCTATACTCAGTAAACTTATTCCCCTATAATTTTTAAGTCTTTTGTCCCCCTTAACTTTATATAAAGGAACTGTATATGCTCTCCACCAATCCCTAGATTGAACAAAAGTACCAACCACTCCAAAATTATATCTTCCCCTGCTTTTAACATTTCTGTCATGATCCCACCAGTTCCAGCTACTTTACTGGCCAGCATTTTGTACCACGATGATGTGTGCACCACTCTTAATCCTTTCAGTGTCGGTCCTGTTGTACTACGGCTTTGAAGTCAGGGTCCGTCCTGTTGTGCTATGCCTTGAACTCAGCTCACTCAGGTAAGGTGTGAGTGGTAAATTTGGGCCTAGATACAAGAGAATGGAGCTGTGTGGTCAGTGTGGACCATATAAAAAAATGAGAAAAAACTGTGACTGTGTTTTTGGTTAAAAACAGTGAATTTGTGGTGTATTTTTGTATGGTTTTTATGGTTGTATTCTCAGTTTCTCGGTCTCATTTGATAGAATGGAAGACATATAGCAATTGAGATGATTTTGTTTGGTTCCAGGATGAAGTAGCTTGAAATTGAGCTCAGAGTAGTAGAAATGTTCGATTTTTGCCGATATTTCAGAGTACAGTAGGGCCCCACTTATATGGCGGGTTAGGTTCCAGGCTGTCGCCGGAAAGCAGACATCGTCGGAAGGCAGAACGCCATTTTTTCCATTTATAAATGCATATAGATGCCAGACAACAAGTTTACACTAAATTATATTAAGTTAGTAATAGAACTAGGCATTAAAAACACACAAAGTAAAATACATTCACAGTAAATTCATTACTTATCTTAAAGTATTTGTAATCTTAATGTAGGGAGAGAGGTGAGTAGTACTTATTTGTAGGAAGTCAGGTGCAGGTAGCTCAGGTGTAGGTAGCACTGGCTCCCCATCTCATACTCAATATACGATATTTAAAACATCCCAGAGAGGTAAAATACACAGAGTACACTCATTATTTACCTTAAAATATGTGTAGTCTTAATATAGGAAGAGCGGTGAGTAGTATTTATTTGTAGGAAGTCAGTGTAGGTAGCCGGTAGGTGTAGCCCGCCTGGGCTACACCTATCGGCTACCTACACTGTGGCCCAGAGCCATATTAACATAGATATACGGTGGACCCTCGACCAACAATGGCATCGATTAATGATAAATCCGACTAGCGATACATTTTAACGCAAAAATTTTGCCTCGACTAGCGCTAAAAAACTCGACCAACACTATTCGTTCCAACTGAGACGCGTCCACTTCTGGCCAGTGTTTACAAGCCAGCCAGCCACCGCGGTCGCTTCCAAGCATACAATCGGAACATTTCATATTATCACAGCCTTTTTAGTGATTGCACCTGCAAAATAAGTCACCATGGGCCCCAAGAAAGCTTCTAGTGCCAACCCTACAGCAAAAAGGGTGAGAATTACTATGGATATGAAGAAAGAGATCATTGCTAAGTATGAAAGTGGAGTGCATGTCTCCGAGCTGGCCAGGTTGTACACAAAACCCCAATCAACCATCGCTACTATTGTGGACAAGAAAACGGCAATCAAGAAAGCTGTTCTTGCCAAAGGTGCAACTATGTTTTCGAAACTGAGATTGCAAGTACTCGATGTTGAGAGACTTATTGGTGTGGATAAATGAAAAACAGATAGCAGGAGATAGCATCTCTCAAGCGATCATATGTGAAAAGGCTAGGAAGTTGCATGACGATTTAATTAAAAAAATGCCAGCAACTAGTGGTGATGTGAGTGAATTTAAGGCCAGCAAAGGTTGGTTTGAGAGATTTAAAGGGAAGGGAAGTAACCCCAGAAAAGGACTTGCCACCTCAAGTCCTAATGGAAGAGGATTCCCCTTCTAAACACTAAGACCATCAACACACTCCCCTCCTCCCATCCCATCAATCATCACCTGATCTTCAATAAAGGTAAATGTCATGTAACTGTGCATGTCTTCTTCAGTTTGTGTGTATTAAAATTAATATTTTATGTGGTAAAAACAATTTTTTTTCATACTTTGGGGTGTCCTACACGGATTAATTTGATTTCCATTATTTCTTATGGGGAAAATTAACTTGACTAACGATAATTTTGACTAACGATGAGCTCTCAGGAATGGATTAATAGCGTTAGTTGAGGGTCCACTGTACCTTGTTCACTGAATTTAATCATTTCTAACAACTACCTTTAGATGCCATCATAAACGAAGGGAGAAGTAATGAATAATTCATGCCGAAAATTGTAAACAAAGCGGAGTGAGGGAGTGGCTGGGCCAAACAGATTCATACACGTTTTCTCTGGTGGCTGAGCAGAGAAAACGTAATGTCCCTCCGCCCGGCTACCACACAGGTCCACAAGTATTATTATCAGAGCACACATAAAATGTGCAATAAATCCCAGACAACAAGTTTACACTAACTTAAAATAAGTTAGAAATAGGCATTAAAAACACAATAAAAGGTAAGATACACACAGAGTACACTTACTACTTACCTTAAAATATTAATATTAATGTGAGAGGTGAGTGGCAGGGTGTTTATTGAATAAAATCAAAATGGCACACCATCATCCTCTAACTTGGCACTTAAAGCAAGTCTTACGACTTCTCTTTTTATCACAGCTAATTATTATTATAATAAAAAAGAAGAGCTAAGCCACAAGGGCTATACAGCGCTGCAGGGTAGGGAAGGAAGCGAGGGTATTGGGCGGCAGAAGGGGGGAGGGATGATCAGTAGGTTACAGAAAACAGCGGGGCAGGGGATAGTGCGGGGGTAGAGGGTAGCAAGAGATTGAGGCAGAAAGGGCTGAAGGCATCAGAGTTCGTGAAGTAAGTCAGTTGTTGTCAAAAAGTCAATGAGAGAGTCCGGATGAAAGGTGGGTCCATCAGCGAGAAGGGAAGGTAAAGAATGAGCAGCGGAGCGAAGACGACGATGGAGGTAAATTCTGAGTGCTAGTTGATAAAGTGGGCAGTCCAACAGAATGTGGCTGACTGATAATGGAGCCTGACAATTCTCACAGTGAGGAGCAGGGCGCCTCTCCATGAGATATCCATGAGTAAGACGAGTATGGCCAATGCGAAGACGGGAGAGAGTAGTCTCCCAACCTTGACACTGGTGACAAGAAGACGGCCAGTAACCTATACATGTACTCGGTTTAATAGATTGAAGTTTGTTACCGAGCATAGTAGACCAACGTTGTTGCCAATGGGTGTGAAGGTGGGTAGCTATTGCAGCAAAATAGTCCGTAAATGGAATACCTCTATATGAAACTGGTAGGTCATGTACTTCTGACCGCGCAGCAGTGTCTGCCTGTTCATTGCCCTGTACGTCAACATGACCAGGGACCCAACAAAAAACAATATCTTTATGCTTGGTAAAGATGCGGCGTAGCCAAAGTTGGATACGGAGGACTAAGGGGTGAGGTGTATCAAATTTCTGTATAGCCTGTAAAGCACTAAGGGAGTCTGAGACAACCACAAATGACACAGGCATAGATGCAATACGGATAAGTGCTGCAAGAATGGCATACAATTCAGCAGTAAAAATACTAGCCGAAAATAGTAAATGCCCTAGTGCGACGCTGTCCGGAAACACTGCTGCGAATCCTACGCCATCAGAAGACTTAGAGCCATCTGTGTACACTGCAATGGCATGAGAATGAGAGTGGAAGTGGTCAAGAAAAAGAGCGGGAAGCGACCGTAGGCAGTTGGGCTTTCGAGCAAGGGAGAGAGAAAGAACAGACTCGAACAGCTGGAACTTCCCAGGGGGGTAGGGAAAAGTGAGATGCTACATGAACATAGAAAGGTGGTAATTGAAGAGAAGACAAGAGAGAAGGGATGGAGTAAACAGGGGCGGCGAACAAATAAAGAATGTCTACCAATATCAATGACCATTCTATAAATGGAAGGATTGCGGAGATCATGAGAGCGTACATAGTAGCGAAGGCAATGGGCATCACGGCGATTGGATAAGGATGGAACGTTCGCTTCTGCATAGAGGCTCTCAACAGGGGAAGAGCGAAAAGCACCAAGGCATTAACGTAATCCTTGGTGATGAATGGGGTTAAGGCTAGAGAGAGTAGCAGGAGAGGCCGCTGAATAGATCTGGTCACCATAATCAAGTTTCGATAAAATGAGGGTGGAATGTAGGCGAAGGAGAGTTCGACGATCAGCTCCCCATGAAAGATGAGCAAGGGTTTTAAGAAGGTTCAGCTGGCTGTGACAAGTTGCCTTCAAAGAGGTAATGTGAGGTTTCCAGGATAACCTACGGTCAAAGAGGAGGCCCAGAAACCTGACTATCACGTTCAGGGATACGGGAGCCATAGAGGTACAAAGGATGATTGGAGATGACAGAGCGTCTAGTGAAAGTAATTTGGTGAGTTCTGGTGCTGGAAAATTTAAACCCATGTGTGGTAGCCCAATTGGAAACACAGTCGACCGCATGCTGGAGAGAAACTGTAATGAGGTGACAGTCAGCGCCTGCACAGGCAATAGCGAAGTCATCAACGTAGAGTGATGACCAAATATTTAATGGAAGACTAGAGGCCAAATCATTTATAGCAAGGAGAAAAAGTGTTGTGCTCAGAACACATCCCTGGGGGACACCTTCAGCTTGGATAAAGTCCGGGGAGAGCACATTATTAATCCGAACACGGAAATGCCTGTCAGTTAAAAAGTTCTTAAGGAAGGATGGTAGATTGCCTCGGAGGCCTAAGGAGTGGGCTTGGGCCAAAATAATATACCTCCAAGTTGTGTCATATGCCTTCTCAAGGTCAAAAAATATGGCAATAACCGAGTGGTTATTTGCAAAGGCATTACGAACATACGTATCCAAGCGTAGTAAGGGGCCTATGGTAGAATGTCCCTTACGAAAGCCATATTGACGAATGGAGAGACTGTTGTGTGTCTCTAAATACCACACTAAATGTCTATTTACCAGGCATTCCATCACTTTGCAAACTGCACTGGTAAGAGCAATGGGACGATAGTGGGAGGCTTCATGTCCCGTAGTGCCTGGTTTGCAGAAAGGGAGAGCAATGGCAGATTTCCACAGCTGTGGAAGAACTCCTTGTGACCAAATAAGATTGAAAATGCGTAATAGGACTGCAAGGGCTGACTGATGTAAATGTTGTAGCATACGAATATGAATGTCGTCGGGCCCAGCTACCGATGATCGGCAAGCTGAGTGTTGCCTCCAGTTCTTGAAGTGTAAAAGGCACATTATACTGTTCTTCTCTGAGAGAAGAAGCTAACTCTCTGGCAGACTTTGAGGAAAGAAATGAGGGGCATAGATGGAGCCCCTGAGAAATATGGACCAGATGATTGCCAATTTCATTGGCAACGTCTAGTGGGTTTGCTATATCAACACCGGCAACCCTCGGAACAGGAACTGGGTCAGAAGAATATTTACCACTCAGTTTTCGTACTTTTTTCCAGACTGCACTCATAGAGGAAGCAGAGGTGATGGTGGAGACATAATCTCGCCAGCAAGTGCGTTTAGCATCATGGATGACACGGCGAGCGATCGCATGCTTCTGCTTAAAATCAAGAAGTCTCTCTGTGGATGCTGTATAGTCCTTGTGGCTTAGCGCTTCTTTTTGATTATAATAATAATAATCTCTGTGGTTCTATTGTACCGGTACCTGCCCAATGCAGCACGTTTCAAACGTACTGCACAAGCACAAGCAGGAGACCACCAAGGCACGCATTTCTGAGAATGCCTGCCTGAAGTTTGGGGTATAGAATGAGAAGCTGCGGTTAAAACGGAGGACGAGAAGAGGTGTAAAAGCTCATCAATGGAGGACGAAGAAGGAACCTCACTAAAAACAGTTAGTTGTGAGTAAAGGTTCCAATTTGCCTGATCAAATTGCCAGCGTGGGATACGAAGAGGTGGTGAATATGAAGAGGAAGTAAGAATGATTGGGAAATGATTGCTGTCATGTAAATCCGGGAGAACAGACCAGGTGAAGTCTAATGAGGCGGAGGAAGAGCAGACTGAGAGATCGATGCAAGAGAGAGTGTGAGTCCGAGGATCAAAATGGGTGTGAGTACCTGTATTTAACCCCTTCAGGGTCCAAGGCCCAAATCTGAAGTGGTGCCCCAGTGTCCAAGAATTTAAAAAAAAAAAAAATTTTTATTTTTTCTTATGAAATGGTAGAGAATCTTTTTGTGAAGGTAATAAAACAAAAAATACGAAATTTGATGGAAAATTGACGAAATTATGCTCTCGCGAATTTTGATGTGTCAGCAATATTTACGAATCGGCGATTTTGCCGACTTTGACTCCCATTTTAGGCCAATTACATTATTCCAGTCAACCAAATTCTTAGCTATTTCACTAGTATTACTTCTATTCTATCGATTGAGCACAAGAAATCGCCAAGTCAACTGTTTCAACTACAAATTAAAGTGATCAGAAATTGTTAATTTGGCCAATTTAACACAAAGTTCAAAATATTCCAATTTCAAAATAGGGTCCAGAATAAACAATGTAGGTATTCCTGGAACTAAACTAACATTTCCTCTGTTCATTAGTTACGTTTTGAGGCTTTACAAATAAATTCCATTTTGATTTTTTATTCACATAATGAATTTTTATTCACACCAAAAAATAGAAGATTTACTGTTATGCAATACTGTAATAATTGTATAAATATCATCACCATATTTGTGAATGTATATTAGACCCACCAGCTGGCGTGCATTAGACATGTGAGGTCGTTTGTTTACTCTTGAATATCGGCAAAAATTTAACATTTCTGCTACTTTGAGCTCAGTTTCAAGCCATTTCCAGTGCGAAAACCAATCAAAATCATCTCTATTTCTGTAATATGTCTTCCATTCTATCAAATGAGACCAAGAAATCGCAAATAGAACTATAAAAAACATAGGAAAAACACTGCAAAGTCGCTGTTTTAATCGAAAAATCATGATTTCAGTTTTTTTCTCTCATACACAGCGTGCTGCAGGATCTGTTTTATGTGGTGCACACATACCACATAGATGTATTCTCTCATATCTAGGACCAAATGTACCACTCACAGTTTATCAGAGTGAGCTGAGCTCATGACGTAGATCTACGGTTTGGACCCTGAATGTAAAGCCGTAGATCTACGGGACGGACCCTCAAAGGGTTAAAACATGGAGGGGGTGGGTGGCAAGAAAAGCCTCTTAACTGAATGCCACGGGAATCACAGTGAGACCTCCCCCCAGAGGAAATGATGGGCATTAAAATTGCCAAGTAACAGAATCGGTGGCGGTAATGACGAAACAAAAAAGGCAATATCCGGAATAGATAATGCTCGAGAAGGAGAGAGATATAAAGAACAGAGCGTATACCACCTATGCAAGTGGATACGGGCTGCTGTGTAATGCAGCGAAGTACGAACAAATAGCTGATGGTACGGAATATCAGTGCGTAGAAGAAGGGCACTTTCATTAAAGGTCCCATCAGGAAAAGGATCTAAAGAATACAATAAATTATAGCCTGAGATGGGAGAGATAACAGCAGAGTGTAATTTTGGTTCCTGTAAGCAAACGCCAACAGGGGAAAACTGGGAGAGTAACATCTGAAGCTCACCCCGATTACCCCTGAGGCCGCGTATATTCCACTGTAAATAGGCCATGATTGGCAATGATAAAGATAACTTGAAATCCACAGGTAAGGGTTCCTACGGACTAGAGGGGTTAGAAAAGTCCACATGCAGAGGCAGCGGAAAACGTTCAAGCAGCGAAGGAACGGTGCTCTGTGAAGAAAGGAGTTGCGCAGGTGGAGGAGAGGAGAGAGAAGGAACAGGGTGGATCAGTGTCCATTGATGGTTTGGTCTCTGCAATATATTCAGAGATTGCTTCAAATGTTTCGGAACTCAGAGACGTCGTATAGGAGACAATATTGGAGATGGTAGGGGGAGGATGAGTAAAGATTGGAATTTTAATGGACTGTACCAAGGTGGGGGGGGGGGTGAAAGGGTGGAGGAACTGGAGAAGAAGTGTGGAAGGGGATAGAGGAGGCAGAAACCTGGGAGGTGGCAGAAGAGGAAGAAACTATCACAGCTAAGCTTAGACGCCATCGTCAATGAGAGCCAACTAGTTAACGAAAGAGTAAACGAGAGAGAGAACGAGATACAGAGTTGAGACAGTGTAAGAACACAAACTGAACAGGTAGTGGGCGATCACTTGGTCAGGCGAAATAAATGCGTATTAATGTGTCTACTTTTAGTTCATTCACATACGTTTGTAAGAGTTTGTAAAACATTTACCTCAATAAGTTAGTTCAGAATAAACAAACAGCAACACACCATTTTTAGAGTGAATGAAGATAATAATATTAATAATAATAATAATATTATTATTAATATTAATTATATAATAATATTATTATAATAAAAAGCACTAAGCCCACAAGGGTTGTGAATTGCTATATATAGAGTAAATGCATACGAAAAGAATATTTTTCTACAGTTATTCCCCAGTTTGACTAGAGAAAACGTAATTCTTCCGACACTACCTACACAGCCGCTTTGTAAACAAATCTTATGTTTACATGAATTTTTATTCTGTGAGTGTATGTATCATGTTTATATGTTATGTAATGGGTTTCATATATATTTTTGAGGAAAATGTCACGGATGGATTAATGAAAATGCCTATATTGATGTAAAATAAGACATTTAGTGTGCCCAAGAGTGATTATTATCAGGGCCGGATTACCGCATAGGCAAACGAGGCATTTGCCTAGGGCCCCGCGCATTTGGGGGCCTCGCGGTCCAAGGGGTTCAGGGGCTCATCGGCTCATCCAAGACTGCGCACATGGTGCAAGTGCAAAGGGGTCCCTACCTAAAAAGTTCAAGTGTTTGGAGAGTAAAATTGATTTTTAAAAATTAATTAAAGCAAAAAATAAATAATGAAATAAAATAAAATAAAAATAAATAAACCTAACCATAGATGGCAACACTCAACACGCCTTTGTTTACATCAGAACAGCTGTGTTTTCCCGCTAATGGGTGAGTATGGGAGATTCCTCTCCAATTTTCTGTAGTAATTACACGTTATCTAGACTTGTACTGTGACAAATTAACTGAAGTGTTGTTGATAGACATTGATGTGTATGGATAAATGTTTGTTTTTGCATCTAAATGTTAAGGGAGGTACCTGTTTAGGGTTACTTGGGACCAGTAAAGACGCATGGCCCAGTAAAGACCATTTTTGGTAAAAATACTATAAAGAAAAACCTAAAAATGCAAACTGACTTCCGTTTGTAGGTTTTAAAAAAACACTTGTCCTGTCTTTAAGTCTTTATCATTTCAATAACAGATCTCAATTTATTGATGTTCTACATCACTTCCGTCGCAAATGCTTAGTTTTCAAGTTGCAAAGGAAGTGATGTAGAATATCAATTAATTTACTACATATTTCCCCAGAAACACATAAGCCACATCAGAAAATCGTTGGTTGGGTGAAACTGAAAATTGTCCCTGCATTCTTTAATTCTCATGTCCTTATCTATGGTGGTAGGCCATATATCATGCAAAACATAATGATTAGTTTAGTTATGAAAATGGTAATATAAATACCATTGTGCATTGTTCTTGGACTCAGTATGATTTCTGTTTAAGTAAATTGGAGATCAAGGAGGATGAATTAGTAAAATATTCGTAGCCCAAATCACTAACCTAATCTATGGTAAAAGTTCTGTATATGACTCCTTTCTGGTAACGTTTTGAATTTTTAGATGCACAGCCAGAGGAAAGGGGGCTACAAGGGCCATATCTCCCCAATTGACAGAAAAAAAAATTTAATAATAAAAAATTAATAATAATTGATAATGAAAAATTTGTATTTGCATGATTACAGACAGTGATACGTCCTCATTATGGCATCTCGTGAACGTGATGTTGGACGTTCTTATGCGAGTGGGTCACAGAAAAGAAAGAAGAAAATTCAAGAAGAACAGAAAAAGAAAGATGTTGGAAGCTGCAGAAAGATCACAGACATGCTCACGAAAACAGTTTCTGATGTTACCAGTACAGTTGAATCTGCAGATACGTCAGATCATACAGGAAGCCCTCCCTCCATTATTTCTCAGCCAGCATCTACTTCTTTTGTGTCTCCTCTTAATGTCTCAACGGACATTTCATCCACAGTATTTGTCTTAAAAGATCCTGCCTCATGGCCAAATGTAATCCCAGATTCTCTACGTAATGCTTTCATTGCAGAAAACTTCAGTCAAACTCTGAACATTGACTTCAGGAAATCAGCAAGGATTTATGATGGAAGTCGTCGTTGTTTAAAGTCATCTATGTTTTATAGGAAGCTTGCAAATTCAGAAACTGTGAAAAGATCATGGATGGTATACTCTGAAAGCTCACGAAAAGTGTACTGTTCAGCATGCAAGCTATTTTCTACCAAAGAAAATACCTTCACACAGGGGTTCAATGACTGGAAAAATTCCAAGCATTTCGAGGAACATGAAAACAGCACGACTCACAGGAGCTGCATTTTAGCCAGTGTATTTCGTGCACAGAAAAAAGGCTTATTGGATTCTCATTTGGAAAATCAAACTGAAAAAGAGCACACTTATTGGAGAAAATTTCTAGAAAGAGTTGTTGCTGTTGTAAAATTCTTAGCTCTAAGAGGACTTGCTTTCCGTGGAGAAAATGAGGTTTTTGGTTCGGAAAACAATGGCCAATTTCCTAGGGATCATAGAACTGTTAGCACAATTCGATCCATTCTTAGCAAAATCGTGTGTCACGCCTTGGGAATGCAGGAAGAGGCACTGTATCTTACATGTCATCTACTATATGCAATGAATTTATTGAACTGATGACTAAGAAGGTCCTCAATAACATCATAGCAGCTGTGAAAACTGCAAAATACTTTGCAATAAGTGTAGATTCAACACCAGATATTTCACATACAGATCAATTGACATTCATTGTTCGCTTTGTTGACTCCAGTGGTAAGCCTGTAGAGCGCTTTATAAAATTCCTCTTTCAGGCCATGATGGAGAAACAATGATGAATGTAGTACTGGATACTCTGCTTGAACATGCTCTCTCTATTATGGATTGCCGTGGCCAGAGCTACGACAATGCAAGTAAGCCTGTAGAGCGCTTTATAAAATTCCTCTTTCAGGCCATGATGGAGAAACAATGATGAATGTAGTACTGGATACTCTGCTTGAACATGCTCTCTCTATTATGGATTGCCGTGGCCAGAGCTACGACAATGCAAGTAACATGTCGGGTAAATATAATGGATTGCAAGCCCGTATCAAGCAAATCAACCCACTTGCTGAATATGTGCCCTGCTCAGCACATTCTCTTAACCCTTTCAGGGTCCAAGGCCCAAATCTGGAGTCACGCACCAGTGTCCAAGAATTTAAAAAAAAAAAAAATTGTTATTTTTTCTTATGAAATCGTAGAGAATCTTTTTGTGAAGGTAATAAAACAAAAAGTACGAAATTTGGTGGAAAATTGACGAAATTATGCTCTCGCGAATTTTGATGTGTCAGCGATATTTACGAATCGGCGATTTTGCCGACTTTGACTCCCATTTTAGGCCAATTACATTATTCCAATCAACCAAATTCTTAGCTATTTTCACTAGTATTACTTCTATTCTATCGATTGAGCACAAGAAATCGCCAAGTCAACTGTTTCAACTACAAAATAAAGTGATCGGAAATTGTTAATTTGGCCAATTTAACACAAGTTCAAAATATTCCAATTTCAAAATAGGGTCCAGAATGAACAATGTAGGCATTCCTGGTACTAAACTAACATTTCCTCTGTTCATTAGTTATGTTTTGAGGCTTTACAAATAAATTCCATTTTGATTTTTTATTCACATAATGAATTTTTATTCACACCAAACCTCTTCAAAGGGGGCTCCTTGGCGTGGTGAAGAGGCTCTTGGTCTGAGGAATTAGCCCTGTCGGTCTTCTTCCTCAGACCGAACCTAATTACCCCCCATTCTCCCCTCCCCTATCCCATCCTCCCCATTTTCCATTCCTCCTCCTCCTCCTCACCCCTCCCTTTTGCCCTTCCTCTTTTTGGCCTTCGTGATTTCTCCCACAGGCGCGCTAGTTCCTAGGTAGGGGAAAGGACACCGGGGTCCACCCATTCCGTTGAGGTTCTTGGCGGTGGCGTAGTTTGCCGTGGAATCTGGATTGCCTGGGATGTCCCGATCCCTCTCCGGTATCCCGGAGTAGCTTTGGGTGTCTTTTGGGCGACGGGTGTATCTCTGGAAGCCACCTTTCGGATTCCGGGGGTGGTGCTGAAGGAGGTATGCTTTGTGGCGGATATCCGGCCGCCCCTCTCTTTTGTCCACGAGGTAGCTCGGCAGATGTGAGGTTGCTATCCGATTGCTGGTTTACTGGCATGAAGGGTTAGGGTATGGCACGGGTTCCATGCTGCATCTGCGCTACTAGCGGTGTCGAGTCCTCTTGGGCGCGGAGGGAGATTTCCGGCCCTTTTCATTCCTCCTGGGAACTATTCCTCCCCGCTCCCCCCTTTTTTTATTCTTTTTTTTATTTTATTTTCTTTTCTTCTTTCTTTTTTTTTCTTAAAAACAAAAAGCAAAGGAGTAACCTAACCATGGCAGCCCTAGTCCATGAACCACTACCCCCGGGCCCCTTCTTGATACCGCACCCCATTCTGACCCTGCCTTGTGTTTAGACCACTCTTCGGACACTCCTGATGCCCCTGTACCTCTTGCTGGTGCTGTTTCCTCACCCGCTTCAGGTACCGGGGCTTCGACTGACTCCTTCGATTTGTCTGAACTCCGCTCTCCTTTGACTATGCTTCCGGCTTCTCCCTCTACGGTACGGCAATTTTCGAATCGCCCACCCATTTCATGCCGGACCAACTCCGGTCCTACTCCTAAACGCCAACGTCAATCTCCTGATGATGCTTCTTCGTTACCTTCCCATTCTACTTGGAAAAGACCGACACGTCAAGCACTCCCTCTCCACGCTCAATTTCGGACCACACAATGGACTAATATCTTTACTTTAAGACCAACTTCTTCTGCCTACCTTTCTGACCATAGTATTGCCAAAGCGCTCCTGCGTCATGTTGGCAGAGATATTTCATTTCACGCTCTCAAGAGCGGTACGCGCATCGTCACTGTCCAGAATGCTACCCAAGCTCATGATCTTTCTCTCCTTTCGAATATCGATACTACTCCTTTCACTATTGAAAAACATCTTTCTCTCAATTCTTGTAGTGGTACTGTCATTCTGCCCCATACCATAGTCCAACAGAATTTCCAGTCATGTGGCAATGACATTTTTGAACAGCTGGAACTCCAGGATCTCCCAATCCTCAAAGTAGACACTTATGTCCTTCCTGCCCGGGGGCGGAGACGTTACCCTTGCAATGTGGCTCGTTTAACTTTTGACAGCCGAGAACTCCCGTCCTCTGTATATGTCGCGGGACATCGGTTACACCGCAACAATGTAGAAATTGCTGGCGTTTTGGTCACCCAGCGAAATATTGCAGATCTATGGCCGAATGCCCAGTCTGTGGTGCCGACGACCATTCTAATACATCTTGCAGTCAACCTCCATCTTGCCTTAATTGTAATGAAGCTCACCCTTCGTACTCCCGCCGCGTTGCCAGGTCTACTTAAATGAACGTGAAATCCGTTGCCTCAAAGAGGCAGAAGGTCTCCCTTATGCTATGGCAGTTACTCATCTCCGCCTCCAAGGGAGACTACCCCGTGTTTCTTTATTCTCGTGTTTCCAAACGTCCCCCACTTCTGGGGTCCCATCTTCTGCAGCCTCCTCTGTTGTTACCCCTCCCATAGCCACTACGGCATCTAATCCTTTTGCTGTCCTTGGCTCTGACGTCCCGACTACAAAACTCAGTCTGTTCTCACATCTTCGCGTCCTTCCTCACAAGCCCCATATCGACAAGACTCGTACGACACCTAATACCAATCGCCCCTCTACTCAGAAGTCCAAAAATCCACATTGCTCAAATCTTCTTTGCCCCTTCCTTCCCTTCTTCCACCTCCACACTTTACCTTTCCAGTCTCTGTACCTAGTTCTTCCCTCTCTCTGGCTCTATTACAAGTGTGGAGATTCACCCTCCTCCTCGTACTATGCCTTCCACCCCGTCCCCTCCCAAGTTTCTCCCTCTTCTGTCACCTCCCAGGTTTCTGCCTCTTCTGTCCCCCCCCACACTTCATCTCCAGTCCCTTACACTTTTCCCTCCCCCTCTACTTTGGTACAGTCCATTACTGTCCCAATCTTTACTCACCCTCCTCCTCCTATCTCCAATATGGTCTCCCATACATCTTTGAATTCAGAAACACTTAAAGCCATTTCAGATATATTGCAGAGACTAAACCTTCATGGACACTGATTCACTTCCTGTTCCTTCTCTTCCCTTCCTCCATCTTCACAACCCCATTCTTCGCAACGCTCCGTTCCTTCGCTACTTGAACATCTTCCAGTGCCACCACACGTTGACTTTTCTAACCCCTCTAGTCCGTAGGTGCCTTTACCTACAGATTCCTGATATTTTCTTCATCGCCAATCATGGCCTATTACAGTGGATATCCGCGGCCTCAGGGGTAATCGGGGTGAGCTTCAGATGTTGCTTTCCAGGTTTTCCCCTGTTGGTGCTTGCTTACAAGAACCAAAATTACACTCGGCTGTTTTCCAACCTATCTCAGGCTATAATTTTTTGTATTCTTCGGATCCTTTCTCAGATGGGACCTTTAATGAAAGTGCCCTTCTTCTACGCAATGATATTCCGTACTGTCAACTATTTGTCCATACCTCGCTGCATTACACTGCAGCCCGTATCCACTTGAATAAGTGGTTTACAATATGTTCTTTATATCTCTCTCCTTCTCGAGCATTTTCTATCCCAGACTTTGCCTTTCTTGTTTCATCCTTACCACCACCACTTCTGTTACTTGGTGATTTTAATGCCCACCATTTCCTCTGGGGGGGGTCTCATTGTGACTCACGTGGCATTCAGTTGGAGGCTTTTCTTGCCTCTCACCCCCTCCATGTTTTAAATAAGGGTACTCCCACCCATTTTGATCCTCGTACTCATACTCTCTCTTGCATCGATCTATCAGTCTGCTCTTCCTCCACTGCACTAGACTTCACCTGGTCTGTTCTACCAGACTTACATGACAGCGATCATTTTCCGATCATTCTTACTTCTCCTTCCTATTCACCACCTTTCCGTAGCCCTCGCTGGCAATTTGATCGGGCAAATTGGGATCTTTACTCACACCTCACTGCTTTTAGTGAGGTTCCTTCTTCATCCTCCATTGATGAGCTCCTACACATCTTCTCGACATCAGTTTATACCGCAGCTTCTCATTCTATACCCCAACCTCAGGCATGGCATTCTCAGAAGTGCGTGCCTGGTGGTGTCTCCTGCTTGTGCTCGTGCAGTACGTTTGAAACGTGTGCTGCATGGGGCAGGTACCGGTACAATAGAACCGCTGAGAGACTTGTTTGATTTTAAGCAGAGAAGCGTGCGATCGCTCGCCGTGTCATCCGTGAAGCTAAACGCACTTGTTGGCGATGACTATGTTTCTACCATCACCTCTGCTTCTTCTATGAGTGCAGTCTGGAAAAAAGTGAGGAAATTGAGTGGTAAATACTCTCCTGATCCGGCTCCTGTTCTACGGGTCACTGGTGTTGATATAGCAAACCCTCTCGACGTTGCCATTGAACTTGGCACACATCTGGTCCGTATTTCCCGAGGGCTCCATCTATGCCCCTCATTTCTTTCCTCAAAGTCTGCCAGAGAGGTTAGTACCCTGGACTTTTCTTCTCTCGGAGAAGAACAGTATTAATGTGCCTTTTACACTTCAAGAACTGGAGGCAACGCTCTCAGCTTGCCGATCATCGGCAGCTGGGCCTGATGACATTCATATTCGTATGTTACAACATTTACATCAGTCAGCCCTTGTAGTCCTCTTATACCTCTTCAATCTTATTTGGGCACAAGGAGTTCTTCCCCAGCTGTGGAAATCTGCCATTGTTCTCCCTTTCCGCAAACCGGGTACTACAGGACATGATGCCTCCCACTATCGCCCCATCGCTCTTACTAGTGCAGTTTGCAAAGTGATGGAACGCCTCGTAAATCGACGTTTAATGTGGTATTTAGGAGACTCACAACAGTCTCTCAGCTAGTCAATATGGCTTCGTAAGGGTCGTTCTACCATAGACCCTTACTACGCTTGGATACGTATGTTCGTAATGCCTTTGCGAATAATCACTCAATTATTGCCATATTTTTTGACCTTGAGAAGGCATATGACACAACTTGGAGGTATAATATTTGGCCAGGCCATTCCTTAGGCCTCCGAGGCAATCTAACCATCCTTCCTTAAGAACTTTTTAACTGACAGACATTTCCGTGTTCGAGTCAATTAATGTTCTTTCCCCGGGACTTCGTCCAAGCTGAAGGTGTCCCTCAGGGATGTGTTCTCAGCACAACACTTTTTCTCCTTGCTATAAATGATTTGGCCTCTGTTCTTCCACCCAATATTTGGTCATCACTCTATGTTGATGACTTCGCTATTGCTTGTGCAGGCGCTGACTGTCACCTTATTGCAGTTTCTCTCCAGCATGCGGTCGACCGTGTTTCCACTTGGGCCACCACACATGGGTTTAAATTTTCAAGTACCAAAACTCACCAAATTACTTTCACTAGACGCTCTGTTACTCCGATCATCCTTTGTATCTCTATGGCTCCCGTATCCCGCAACGTGATACAGTCAGGTTTCTAGCCTTCTCTTGACCGTCAGTTAACTGGAAACCTCACATTACCTCTCTGAAGGCAACTTGTCACAGCCGGCTAAACACTTCTTAAAACCTTGCTCATCTTTCCTGGGGAGCTGATCGTCACACTCTGCTTCACCTACATTCAGCCCTCGTTTTATGAAACTCGATTATGGTGACCAGATTTATTCCGCGGCCTCTCCTGCTACTCTCTCTAGCCTTAACTCTATCCATCACCAAGGCTTACGTTTGTGCCTTGGTGCTTTTCGCTCTTCCCCTGTTGAGAGCCTCTATACAGAAGCAAATGTTCCATCCTTGTCTGATCGCCGTGATGCCCATTGCCTTCGTTACTATGTTACGCTCTCACGATCTACACAATCCTTCCATTTATAGAATGGTCACCGATATTAGTAGACATTCTTTATTCGTTCGCCGCCCCTGTTTGCTCCGTCCCTTTTCTCTTCGCCTACATTCACTCTTGTCTTCCCTTCAGTTACCACCTTTATATTTTCATGTAGCATCTCACTTTTTCCCTACCCCCTGGGAAGTTCCAGCTGTTTCGGGTCTGTTCTTTCTCACTCCCTTGCTCGAAAGCTCAACTGCCTACGGTGGCTTCCCACTCTCTTTTTCTTGATCACTTCCACTCCCATTCTCATTGCCACCGCTGTGTACACAGATGGCTCTAAGTCTTCAGACGGCGTCGGATTCGCAGCAGTGTTTCCGGACAGCGTCGTACGGGGGCATTTACTATCTTCAGCTAGCATTTTTACTGCTGAACTGTATGCCATTCTTGCAGCACTTATTCGTATCGCATCTATGCCTGTGTCATCATTTGTAGTAGTCTCAGACTCCCTTAGTGCTCTACAGGCTATACGAAAATTTGTACATCTCATCCCCTAGTTCTCCGTATCCAACTTTGGCTACGCCGTATCTCTACCAAACATAAAGATATTGTTTTTTGTTGGGTCCCTGGTCATGTCGACGTACAGGGCAATGAACAGGCAGACACTGCTGCGCGGTCAGCAGTACATGACCTACCAATTTCCTATCGAGGTGTTTCCATTTCTGGACTATTTTGCTGCAATAGCTACACCACCTTCGCACCCGTTGGCAACAACGTTGGTCAACTCTGCTCGGTAACAAACTTCATTCTATTAAACTGAGCATAGGTTACTGGCCATCTCTTGTCATCAGTGCCGAGGTTGGGAGACCACTCTCTCCCGCCTTCGCATTGGCCACACCCGTCTTACTCATGGGTATCTCATGGAGAGGCACCCTGTTTCCTCTCTGTGAGCAGTGTCAAGTTCAGTATCAATTAGCCACATTCTGTTAGACTGCCTCTCTATCAACGAGCACGCAGAATTTACCTCCAACGTCGTCTTGTTTCTACTACTCTCTCTTTACCTTCCTTCTTGCTGATGGACCCTCCTTTAATCCTGACTCTCTCATTGACTTCTTGACAACGACTGATTTACTCCACGAACTCTGAAGATACTTTTCGCACTCCCTCAGCCCTTTCTAGTTCAGTCTCTTGCTGCCCTTTACCCTTTCACCATCCACTACCCCGCTGTTATCCGTAACCTATTACTCATCCATCTCCCTTTTGCCACCTGATGCCCTCGCTTCCTTCCTGCCCTGCAGCGCTGTATAGTCCTTGTGGCTTAGCGCTTCTTTTTGATTATAATAATAATATTCACACCAAAAAATAGAAGATTTACTGTTATGCAATACTGTAATAATTGTATAAATATCATCACCATATTTGTGAATGTATATTAGACCCACCAGCTGACGTGTATTAGACGTGTGAGGTCGTTTGTTTACTCTTGAATATCGGCAAAAATTTAACATTTCTGCTACTTTGAGCTCAGTTTCAAGCCATTTCCAGTGCTAAAACCAATCAAAATCATCTCTATTTCTGTAATATGTCTTCCATTCTATCAAATGAGACCAAGAAATCGCAAATACAACTATAAAAAAACATACAAAAAACACTGCAAAGTTGCTGTTTTAATCGAAAAATCATGATTTCATTTTTTTTCTCTCATTATACACAGTGTGCTGCAGGATCTGTTTTATGTGGTGCACACATACCACATAGATGTATTCTCTCATATCTAGGCCCAAATGTACCACTCACAGTTTATCAGAGCTGAGCTCATGGCGTAGATCTACGGTTTGGACCCTGAACGTAAAGCCGTAGATCTACGGGACGGACCCTGAAAGGGTTAATCTTGTTGGGTCATGTGCTGCGGAGTGTTGTGTCGCTGCAGTTTCATTTTTTGGACTTTTACAAGCACTCTTTAATTTTTTCTCTGCTTCAACGCATCGGTGGAGTATACTCAAGTCAACCATTCATGGAGATGTCATCAAATCATTATCAACAACAAGGTGGTCAGTGCAGCATGATGCAACACATGCTTTGAAAGACAGCTTTGCTGAAATACATTCTGCTTTGATCCAAATAGCAGAGGATGAAGACCAGACAGCAACTACAAGAAGCGAAGCAGCCAGCTTAGCATCAAAATTGGAAGATTTTGAATTGGCCTTACTCTGTGTGCTTTGGGACTGTATACTGGAACAGTTAAATGCCACGAACAAGACACTTCAGAAAATTGAAATTGAAATGGCTACTTGTGCTAACCTCTATGCAGGCTTAGTGGAATTTGTAAGCTCACTTCGCAATGATGAAGCTTTTGAAATGTTTGAAGAGAAAGCTAAACTGCTGGTGAAAGACTACAGTTACCGGGCTGATCATCAGCGGTCAAGGAAGAGGAAACGCAATTTTGAAGAGCCAGACAATGAAATTGTGTTGCTACTAAGGCAGAAATGTAAAGACAGCTACATACTCGTCATTCTGGATTCACTGATTACAGAATTGGTGAAAAGAAAAGAAATCTAACAGAATCTCAATGACAAGTTTGGATTTCTGTTCAAAATTACTACTACGCCAGATGCAGAATTGAGAGAAACTGCATTCAAGTTGCAACAACACCTTTCATCAGATGTTCAGGACACATTTGTTGAAGAAATAGTTCATTTTTCTGGGTATATGAATCAGATTAAAGCTCCACCTGAAAAATGTGCGCCCTCAGCTGCTTTGAAACATTTAAGAAATGCAGGTATCTCAGAAACCTTCCCTAACGTTGACATAGTGTATCGCCTTTACCTAACACTTCCAGCTACTAACTGTGAAGGAGAACGTTCATTTTCTGTTTTGAAATGAGTGAAAAACCAGCTCCATTCAACAATGAACCAAGACAAATTGTGTAACCTAGCCTTGTTGACCACTGAGTCTGATCTAACAAGAAATATTGATTTTCAGAATATAATTGATGATTTTGCCAATATGAAATCCAGAAAAAAGTTTATTTAAGAAGCGCCTGTGAATATAAACAATTCTTTACTTTCTTGAGTTTATATGATTTGATAGTCTTATGCATGATGCAATGATAATAATGGTCAGTGATTTATAAAGGGAATAATAGTGCTGTAGTGGTTATGCTGAATATAATAGGTACATGATGTCACTACTTTAATAGCCTAATCTAGTAATACTATGCTGTCTTGAGTTTTATTCTCTTTAAAATGCATGATTTAACAAGATAGTTATAATGGCTGTTGGTAAATGGTTTTGGTTGTCTTGATGTACTTTCCCTATTAAATTTAATCTAAATAGCCAGAATGTATTTAATTAGACCTTAAACAGGCTCACACCGACCCCCCCACCCCCAAGCTGGAAGGGGTCGCTTTGCTTACCCGTAACTCAAAGGGGCCCCGCCAATCTGAATAGCCTAGGGCCCGGAGACTTCTTAATCCGGCCCTGATTATTATTACGTAGTATTCGTATCATAAGTAGAGAGAGACTTGGTGATTTTAATGTGTACCTGCACACCAGCACAGTGTGTAAGTATATGTATGTACAGGTACACATAAGTATAATGATCAGAGTACATATAAAATATTTTTTTTTTTTCAACAAGTCGGCCGTCTCCCACCGAGGCAGGGTGACCCAAAAAGAAAGAAAATCCCCAAAAAGAAAATACTTTCATCATTCAACACTTTCACCTCACACATAATCACTGTTTTTGCAGAGGTGCTCAGAACACAACAGTTTAGAAGCATATACGTATAAAGATACACAACATATCCCTCCAAACTGCTAATATCCCGTATATATACGTATATATACGTATATATACGTTTTTTCAACATGCGAAAGTATGTAAAAAAAAAGTAGATCTTTTTGTTTTTCTACATTTGAAAATGTGTAAAAAAACTTTGATCTACTTTTTTTTTGTTATATTTGAAAAAATGAAAAAAAAACTTAGGTCTATTTGTAGCAGTACACTGTAAAACTAGTCGCGGGACCTTTTGGGTTTTAAAACATTTTAAAAATTTTTGGGAAATTTCCAACATAATAGATGTGGTCACGGAAAATGTAAACAAACCGGTTGGGGGGCGCCGTTTTTGAAAGACCTTGCTTTTTAGCAAATTTGGACAAATTTGACATCACCGTTTAAAGGGGAATGCCGTAAGGAAAAACGCGTAAAGCGTGGCCTTACTGTACACAAATGGTGTCATCATCCAATGTGTGTCCACTGGTCATCTTTTATGATATAGGAATGCAATTATTTAAAAATTATTACAAAAAGCAGTAGTCTGCATAACTGAAACTTCTTTTTTTGTGAATAAAAAAATTTAAAATGAAAAGGGAAAGGGATTAAGAGGGGGGCCCGAGTGTGATTGAAAAGGGGAATTTTTTTAGTGCCCGGAATGTGTACATTATTTATTCTGGACCCTATTTTTAAATTTGGGAGTAGTATTTTTTTTTTTTGTGTGAAACTGGCAAAAAATTTCCAATTTCTGATCACTTTTTGGTAGTTTTAAATAGGTAAATGGGCAGTTTCCCTTTTACTCAATCGGAAGGGAAAAATCGAAGAAGGAATCTAGTGAAATAGGTATAGTTTGGTTTATGGGAAAAACAAATTTTCTACTTTTTGGTTTTTTACCTTTGGAAAAAATTCTCTATATTTCATAAAACAGTGGAACCTCTACTGACAAGGCCCCAACTGAGAGTTTTTCAAGATAGTAGAACCCCCCCGCTCGTCGATTTTTTGTTTCCGGTGTGACAAAATTTCAAGATGCGATTTGGGCCTCAAGGGAGATTCCCTTTATGTGGTGAGGGGGGTCTTTCTTTGATCTAGGGAAATTTGGGTCTCAGTTGTTTGTTGGGGCTATCTTATTGAAACTTGGGGAAGGATGATGGAATATTCAAAGTATTGGACCATAATAAAGGAGTTTCACTTCTCAACCATTACCACCCTTGGCGTATTTTTTTTGGGGAAAGGTTTTTTTGGTGTATTCTCGTTTTTTTTTTGGGCTCATTTGACGAATGGAAGAATTTACGAAATAGACATGATTTTTATTGGTTTCTGACGAAAAGTACCTTTTAAATGAGGAAAAAAGCAGAAAGTTAGATTTTTTGGTGGTTCAAAAGGGAAAAAAACGACGTCACCGTCCCTTCCCGTCCGCATCTACTGGCCCTTTCCCAAAAGCATCAGAATGGGCTACTTATTTATCAATTTTCACAATAATGCAGTAGCTGTAAAAGTAAACTTCTTTTTTTTGTGTGAATAAAAATTCCAATTTTTAACAAAAGTTTATTATAAGAAGGGGACGTACTAATAAAAAATAATAATAATCGTACAAGTACCCTTGACTCATGACCAGCTTGGTTCCACCAACCTTTCGTAAGTCAAAATGGACGCAAGTCGAACCTTTGAAAATTGCCGACATACTGGGTAGGGCATACTGTCAAACCTTTCCTATATAAACTACCTACATAGTACTGTAATGTAATGTACAATCATTATTTCATTCTTTTTACCATAATTTACTTCAATTGATATTTTAATTATTTATGTACTGTATAATATGTATACATGGTAGTGAACTGTACTGTAAATTTTACATCTCATACAGTATCGTATGTTACTGTTACCTTTAACCCTTTCAGGGTCCGTGCTGTAGATCTACGGCTTTACATTCAGGGTCCAAACCGCCATGAGCTCAGCTCACTCTGATAAGCTGTTGTGAGCAGTAAATTTTGGCCTACAAATGAGAGAATACACCTATGTGGTATGTGTGCACCACATGAAACAAATCCTGCAGCACACACTGCATAATGAGAGAAAAAACTGAGACCGTAATTTTCGATTAAAACAGCGACTTTGCAGTGTTTTTTAGTATATTTTTTATAGTTGTATTTGCAATTTCTTGGTCTCATTTGATAGAATAGAAGATATACTTCAGAAATAGAAATGATTTTGATTGGTTTTAGTACTGGAAATAGCTTGAAACTGAGCTCAAAGTAGCAGAAATGTTAAGTTTTTGCCGATGTTCAAGAGTAAACAAATGACCTCACAAGTCTAATACATGACAGCTGGTGGGTCTAGTACACATTCACAAATGTGGTGATATTATTTATACAATTATTACAGTATTGCATAACAGTAAATCTTCTATTTTTTTGTTTGAATAAAAATTCATTTTATGAATAAAAAATCAAAATGGAATTCATTTGTAAAGTGAAAACGTAACTAATAAACCCGGGGAAAAAAATTTTTTATTTTTAATCCCGGGGAAATGCCTGCAGTTTTTTTATTCGGGACCCCCCTTTTTGAAATGGAAATATTTTGAACTTTGCTTTAAAATTTGGCCAAATTACCAATTTCCGGTCACTTTATTTTGTTTTTGAAACATTTGGGACTTGGCGATTTCTTGTGCTAAATCGAGGAAGGGAAGTAATATAGTGCAATAGCTAAAAATTTTGGGTTGACTGGAATACGTAATTGGTCAAAACGGGAGTCAAAGTCGGAAAATTGCCGATGGTAAATTTCGCGAAACATAAATTTTTGCGAGGCTAATTTCGTAAATTTTTTCATCCAATTTGACTTTTTGTTTAATTACTTCGGGAAAAGATTTTTACCATTTCATTAGAAAAAAAAATATTTTTTAAAAATTTTTGGGCCCTGGTGACACCAAAATTTGGCCTTGGACCCTGAAGGGTTAAGTATTGCCCGACACAGTAATAGGGAAACCACGGGTGTGTCACCCTCCCAAATGTCCTTAACCTATACCCTAAGTAAAGAGAAAAAACTCTGGAACTGTGTAATACGATCCGGCGGGCTGACTGAATGGGCCCCTTCTCTATCGTATCTTTATTCTATATGATCTCCTTTTACTCTCTCCTCTCCAGGTACAATAGTAATCATACAAGTATAAATTACCTAAGATAACCAAAAAAAAATACAAGAAAATTGTAAAAAGGGGGAAGTCTGAATGTGCGAGGATTTGTGCAAAGAAAGAAAGAGATGATTTGGTTTTTATGAAGAGAAGAAGTGGATGCCGGGCGTGAAACGAAGCAAAGGGGGGGTGGGAGATTTTCAAGGAGAAAAATAAAGGGTTTAGGTCGGGGGTTTCAAACAGAGTTAGAGCAAAAGAATGAGTAGCAATAATTTGAAGGATAAACTATGGGAGGAAAAGAGGGGACTATAATGATTAATTAAAGGGTTATGTGGAGTAAAATAAAAATTGGGTGTGAAAAGTGGGTTTTTTTAATAAGCTGTATGCCCCTGGAGAAAAAAGAAGGTTTGAGGAGATTTTTGGGAAAGGGTTTAGTGAATGCTTGGGGGGTTTTGAATCAAGTGTGAGGTAATGGTGGTTGGAAATTTCAATTAAAATTTTTTTTGGGGGAAATTTAATTTTTCCTTAAATTAAAAAAACCTTTTCTTTTAAAAGGAAAAAGGTAATAAGTAATACATAAATTTTTTTGAAAAAGAGGATAAATAAAAATTTCAAGGATGATGACCGTAATGAAATAGTTTTTAGATTTTGTATTGGGGGATAAAAGGTTGATGGGTAGGGTCCCGGATGTACTGTTTAAGAGGGAAATGATATATCGGATCTTATTTTGTTGTATACAGTTTGGTAAAGGCAGATGGGAAAAGAGGATGGGGCAACAACAAGAGGGAGGTGAAAGTGTATAAATAAGGGAGGGGGGAAGTTCGGGGGAATATAAGCGACTGTTTGGGAAAAAGGGGGCTAGTGCAAAAATGAGTGCAGGGGGTTGAAGAGGGGGAATGTTTTTAAAAAAGCAGTATTTTAAAAAGTGGGGCAGAAGTTTGTGGTTTAGGAGGGTGGGGGCAGGGGGAAAAGGGGTGATTGGTGGAATGATGAAGTAAAAGGGTGTGATAAAAAAAGAAAAAAAGTTTAAAATT
>NC_069430.1:10673866-10699760 GCF_026875155.1 Cherax quadricarinatus | reverse complement strand
ATTATTTATGATATCCTGGTCATTCTTTTCGTCACTAACTGATCAAAGCCATAGAATTCGTCTTCATTTCCACTTCCATCAGTGTCAGAACTATCAGATAGGAAGAGGAGAGTCCCAATTTTCCGGGGAGTGAGAGCTGACTTGCGACGAGGCATGGTGAACAAGGGTAACTGAGCTGGCGTTCCCACAATGCTATGCAGGCGCCTAGATTTTTTGTTTATGGTGCACACCCACCACGCAGACCCGTTCTCTCACATGTAGACCTATGAGCGCTTTCGTGCTAAATTTGACGGCGCTAGAATTTTAGTGTAGATCTACAGTTTGGACACTCAACGTGAAGCCGTAGATCTACGGGACGGACCCTGAAAGGGTTAATGATGGAGTTCCGTTCCTAAGACCATGTCAGTAAGTGAATTTGTCGCTAAGCAAGGAGCATGCTATAATGGTAGTGGGTTTGTGTCAACCATCTTTGATATTGTTTTAATGTTACCTTTGCACCATTTATAACATTTTTAGTATATTTTTAAATGTTTATACAGTAGTGTACTGTACATTGTAATTAACAGAATAGAGGAAATCAGCTACATTATTTAAGTATGGCATACTTTGTCAGAGAGCCTGTTGTAAGTCCAAGTCATCATAAACAAGTACATTGCTAAGTGAGGCGCAGGCTGTATTATTATTGTATTCGTGGAAACCAGTGAACTCGTGATCATTCATCGATGCACTTGAGAGTGAGACAGATGGTAAGGGACAGTGTTGGAGGTGTTGAGAGGAGGAGACATCAGTAAAAAATAGCAAGGGGGTCACAGTTGCAGATTAATCCTTCAAGGGTCCAGACTCCCAATCTGAAAATTCCCCACAGCGTCCAAGAATTTTCCCCCCCAATTTTTTTATTTTTTTTCTTATGAAACAAAATTTTTTTCTGAAGGTAATAAAACAAAAAGTATGGAATTTGATGAAAACTTATTGAATTATGCTATCGTGAAGTTAGCTGTCTCAGCGATATTTACTCATTGGCGATTTCACCCACTTTGAGCCCTATTTTGGGCTAATTCCATTGTTCCAGTTGACCAAACTCATAGCTATTTCGCTAGAACTCCTCTCATTCTATTGAACAAGTACAAGAGACTGCCTGTTTGCCTATTTCATACCAAATAAAGTGATCTGAAATTACATAATTGGCCAGTTTCAAACAAAATTCAAGAAAGGCCAATTTCATAATAGGGGTCAGAATAAACAATGCAAGCATTCCTGTCACTAAAATCATATTTCCTCTGCTTATTGGTTACATTTCAAAGCTTTACACATGAATTCCATTTTTATTTTTTATTCACACCAAAAAATAGATGATTTACTGTTATGTAATATTGTAATTGTATAAATAATATCAGCACATTCATGAACACACATGAGAACCACTAGTTGATGTGTATTAGACGGGTGATGGGATTTGTTTGCTTTTGAACATCTGTAAAAATCAGACATTTCTGCTACTTTGAGCTGAATTTCAAGCTAAAACCAATCAAAATCATCTCTGCTTCTGTAATATATCCTCCATTCTATCAAATGAGACCAAGAAACCCTAAAAACCATACAAATATACACTGCAAACCTGCTGTTTTCATCCAAAGACACGGTCACAGTTTTCTTTTCTCATGCACTGAGTGCTCTAGGATTTGTCATATATGATCCACACTTAGCACATAGATGCATTCTCTCATATCTAGGCCCAAATTTAGCACTCACAGATTATGAGTGAGCTGGGCTCATGACATAGTACTATGGCTTGGACCCTAGCTTCAAAGCCATACAACTATAGGACAGAACCTCAGAGGGTTAATACCAGTTAACCAGTCAGAGAGGCTGCAATAAAGGTGGAGTAAACACACACTGTCATTGTAAGAGGCATAAGGGTGCTGGTCAACAGATGGTGAAAGGACAGCCAGAGATGGAAAGACATTGTATGGTTAAGCTTAATATCCAGAAGGTAGACAGCAACCACCCAGGGACGTACAACTGTCCTACCATAAATGAGTGTAAGACAGAAACCTGTATTGGTTTTACATGACAGGAGGAGGGCTGGTGTCTTTTTTTTTCTGTCTTGTAAACGCACAAGATAACAAGTATATCTTGCTAATTTTACTTACACTTAGGTCACACTATTCATGCATATACATGTTCATGTATACACACTGAACTTAGTTTTCTTTGATTTTACATTAATAGGTCTTGTTCTTAATACTTTTCCTTTCATATCCATGGGAAAGTGGAATAAGAAACTTTCTTCTGTAATCCATACGTGTTGTAAAAGTCAACTAAAATACCAGGAGCAGTGGGCTAGTAATCTCTTCCTGTATGGCTTACTAAAAATAAAAAAAAAACTGTCAAGTGGGATGTTTGAATGTGCATGGTTGTACTGCAAATGAAAGAGATGATTGTGGATGTTATGAATGAAAAGAAGCTGGATGTCCTGGCTCTAAGTGAAACAAAGCTGGAGGGGGTGGGAGAGTGTCAATGGGAGTAATAAATGGGATTAAGTCAGGGGTTTCTAATAGAGTTGGAGTTAAGGAGTATCAATAATGTTGAAGGATAAGTTATGGCAGGAAAAAGAGGGAGTAATGTATAAATTCAAGAGTTATGTGGAGTAAAATAAGGGTTGGATGTGAAAGTGGGTTATAAGAAGTGTTTATGCACCTGGAAAAGAGAGAAGTCTAGAGGAGAGAAAGATTTTGGGAAATGTTGAATAAGTGCGTGGGGAGTTTTGAACCAAATGAGAGAGTACTTGTGGTTGGGGAACTAAATGCTTAACCCTTTGACTGTTTTGGTCGTATATATATGTCCTACGAGCCACCGTTTTTGACGTACAGTGAACCCCCGCCTTACGATATTAATCCGTTCCTGAGAGCGCATCGTATGCCGAAATTATCGTAAGGCGAATTAATTTTCCCCATAAGAAATACAGTGGAACCTCAAAAATCGAACTGCTCCCAACACAACCAATTATGTAGGTGTATTTTTGTAAGTGCTTTTATAAGTGTATTTTTGAGGGTCTGAAATGGACTAATCTAATTTACATTATTCCTGATGGGAATAAATTCATTCAGTAAAGGCACTCAAACATCCTTCTGGACCGAAGAAAGTTAGATATTTGAGGTTCCACTGCAATGGAAATCAAATTAATCCGTGCAAGACACCCCAAAGTATGAAAAAAAAAAATAATTTACCGCATGAAATATTAATTTTAATACACACAAACTGAAGAAGGCATGCACAGTACTACTCTACTAAGAATAGAATACATGACACTTACCTTTGTTGAAGATCTGGTGATGATTGATGGAATGGGAGGAGGGGAGTGTGTGGAAGTTGTTATTGTTTAGAAGGGGAATCCCCTTCCATTAGGACTTAAGGTAGCAAGTCCTTTTCTGGGGTTACTTCCCTTCTTCTTTTAATACCACTAGGACAAGCTTGAGAGTCACTGGACCTCTGTCGCACAACATATCTGTCCATAGAGCTCTGTACCTCCCGTTCCTTTAAGACTTTCTTAAAATGGGCCATAACATTGTCATTGTACAGGTTGCCAACACTGCTTGCAGTAGCTGTGTTAGGGTGATTTTCATCCGTAAAGGTTTGCACTTCAAGCCACTTTGCTCACATTTCCTTAATCTTTGAAGTAGGCAACTTCTTCAATTTCTCTCTCCCCTCCTCCGAAGCAGTTTCCTCAGGTCTGGCCTCTTGCTGTTGAAGATGATCTTGCAGCTCATCAGTGGTTAGTTCTTCATTGTCCTCCTCCACCAACTCTTCCACATCCTCCCCAGTAACCTCCAACCCCAAGGACTTCCCCAATACCACAATTGATCCCACAACTGGCGTACGCTTCTCAGGGTTAGCCTCAAACCCTTCAAAATCCCTTTTGTCTACACATTCTGGCCACAGTTTCTTCCAAGCAGAGTTCGAGGTCCTCTTAGTCACTCCCTACCAAGCCTTACCTATAAGGTTTACACAACTGAGGATGCTAAAGTGATCTTTCCAAAACTCTCTTAGTCAATCGAGTGTCTGAGGTCACTTCAAAGCACTTTTGAAACAGCTTTTGTGTATTTTTTTGAAGTTGGAAATGACCTGCTGGTCCATGGCTGCAGGAGAGGAGTGGTATTAGGAGGCAAAAACTAGACCTTAATGAAGCTCATGTCCCCAGAAAGTCACTCTGTCAAGTCTGAAGGATGACAAGGAGCATTGTCTAATACCAGGAGGCACTTAATGTCCAATTTCTTTTCCATTAGGTAATTTTTCACATTGGGGGCAAATGCATGGTGTAACCAGTCATAGAAAAAGTCCCTAGTGTCCCATGCCTTACTGTTTGCCCTCCACATCACACACAAATTAGCCTTGAGGACATTGTTTTTGCCTGAACGCTCTGGAGTTTCAGAGTGATGCACCTATAAAGGCTTCACTTTGCAGTCACCACTAGCATTAACACACATCAGAAGAGTAAGCCTGTCTGGGAGTGCCTTTTCCTCCTGACCTCTTCAAGGGGGGCTCCTTGGCATGGTGAACATGAGAACATAAGAATGGAGGAACACTGCAGAAGGCCTACGGGCCCCATGCAAGGCAGGTCCTTATCAAAACGACCTCTACCTAAAGCTACCCAAGAGGCTCTTGGTCTGAGAATTAGACCTGTTGGTCTCCTTCCTCAGACCGAACCTAATTACCCCCCAATCCCCCCTCCCTTATCCCATCCTCCCTTTTCCTCCTCCTCCTCCTCCTCCTCCCCCACCCCTCCCTATTACCCTTCCTCTTTTTTTTTTTTTTTTTCCACAGGCACCTAGTTCCTGGGTAGGGAAAAGGGTACTGGGATCCATCCCATTCCGTTGAGGTTCTTGCAGTGGTGTAGTTTGCCGTGGAATCTGGATCGCCTGGGGATGTCCCCCAAACCCTCTCCGGTCCCCGGGGAGTGGCTTTGGGTATCTTTCGGGTGAAAGGGTGTATCTCTGGAGGCTGCCTTTTGGATTCCGGGGTGGTGGCCGAAGGAGGTATGCTTTGTGGCGGATATCCGGCCACCCTCTCTTTTGTCCACCGAGGTAGCTCGGCAGATGTGAGGTTGCTATCCCAGATTGCTGGTTTACTGGCATGATGGGTATTGTATGGCACGGGTTCCATGCTGCATCTGCACTACTTTCGGTGCTGAGGTCCTCTTGGGTGCAGAGGGAGATTTCTGGCCCTCTCATTCATCCCAGGAACTATCCCTCCCCAGTCCCCCCTTTTTTTATTCTTTTTTTTTTATTTTTTTTATTTTTATTTTCTTTCTCTTTTTTTTTCTTAAAAACAAAAAGAAAGAAGTAACCTAACCATGGAAGCCCTAGTCCATGAACCTGCTACCCCCCGGGCCCCTGCTTGATACCGCATCCCCGTTCTGACCCCACCTCATCTTTGGACCACTCTTCAGACACTCCTAATGCCTCTGTACCACTTGCCGGTGCTGTTTCCTCACCCGCTTCAGGTACTGAGGTCTCGACTGACTCCTTCGATTTATCTGACCTCCACTCTCCTTTGACTATGCTTCCGGCCTCTCCCTCTACAGTGCGCAAATTTTGAATCGCCGGCCCGTTCTGCGTCGGACCAACTCTGGTCCCATGCCTAAACGCCAACGACAATTACCTGCTGATGAAAACTTCTCCACCTTCTCGTTCTTCTCAGAAAAGATCGACACGTCCTGCACTCCCTTTCCACACTCATTTTAGAATGCACAATGGACTAAATTCTTCACTTTACGACCGACTTTCCTCTATTGCCTATCTTTCCGACGATAGTATTGGCAAGGCACTCCTATGCCATGTTGGTAAAGATATTTCTTTTCATGCTCTTAAGAGCGGTACATGCATCATCACTGTGCAGAATGCTACCCAAGCTCATGATCTTTCTCCTCTTTCCCATATCAATACTGTTCCTGTCACTATTGAAAAACATCATTCCCTCAATTCTTGTAGTGGTACCGTCATTCTGCCCCATACCATAGTTCAACAAAATTTCCAGACATGTGGCACTGACATTCTTGAACAGCTGGAACTCCAAGATCTCCCAATCCTCAAGGTAGACACTTATGTTCTTCCTGCCCGCGGGCGGAGACGATACCCTAGCAATGTGGCTCATTTAACTTTTGACAGCCGTGAACTCCCATCCTCAGTTTATGTAGCAGGACATCGGTTACAAGTTCGAAAGGTGATACTTACACCGCAACAGTGTAGAAGTTTCTGGCGATTTGGCCCTCCAGCGAAATATTGCAGATCTATAGCCGAATGCCCAGTCTGTGGTGCCGATGACCATTCTAATACATCTTGCAATCGACCTCCCTCTTGCCTTAATTGTCATGAGGCTCACCCTTTGTACTCTCGCCATTGCCAAGTCTACTTAAATGAGCGGGAAATCCGTTACCTCATAGAGGCAGAAGGTCTCCCTTATGCCATTGCAGTTTCTCATCTCCGCCTCCAAGGGAGACTACCTCGTGTTTCTTATTCCTGTGTTTCAAAACATCCCCCCCACTTCTGGGGTCCCATCTTCTGCAGCCTCCTCTGTGGTTACCTCTCCCATAGTCACTCCTGTATCCAATTCTTTTGCTGTCCTAGGCTCGGACGTCCCTACTTCAACGCCTAAGTCTGTTCTCGCTTCTTCATGTTCTCCCTCACAAGCCTCAGTATCGACGAGATCTCGTACGACACCTCCTCCCAATCGTCCCTCTACTTCTCAGAAGTCAACAAAAGGTCCTTTAACCCCTCCTTCCCTTCTTCCACCTCCTCATTTTACCTTCCCTGTCTCTGTACCTGGGTCTTCCCCTCTCACTGGCTCTGTTACAAGTGTAGAGGTTCACCACCCTCCTCGTACTGTACCTTCCTCCTCTGTTCCCTCCCAAGTTTCTTCCTCTTCTGCCACCTCCCAGGTTTCTGCCTCTTCTGCCACCTCCCAGGGTTCTGCCTCTTCTGTCCCCTTCCACGCTTCTTCTCCAGTTCCTTCCACCATTTCGCCCCCGCCCCCACCTTGGTATAGTCCATTACAGTTCCAATCTTTACTCATCCTCCCCCTACCATCTCCAATATTGTCTCCCATACGACGTCTCTGAATTCCGAAACACTTGAAGCAATCTCTGAATATATTGCAGAGACCAAACCATCAATGGACACTGATCCACCCTCTGTTCCTTCTCTCTCCTCTCCTCCATCTGCGCAACTCCTTTCTTCACAGCGCACCGTTCCTTCGCTGCTTGAACATTTTCTGCTGCCTCCGCATGTGGACTTTTCTAACCCCTCTAGTCCATAGGAACCCTTACCTGCGGATTTCAGGTATCTTTATCATTGCCAATCATGGCCTATTTGCAGTGGAATATACGTGGCCTCAGGGGTAATCGGGGTGAGCTTCAGATGTTACTCTCCCAGTTTTCCCCTGTTGGTGTTTGCTTACAGGAACCAAAATTACACTCTGCTGTTATCTCTCCCATCTCAGGCTATAATTTATTGTATTCTTCAGATCCTTTTCCTGATGGGACCTTTAATGAAAGTGCCCTTCTACGCACTGATATTCCGTACCAGCAACTATTTGTTTGTACTTCGCTGCATTACACAGCAGCCCGTATCCACTTGCATAGGTGGTATACGCTCTGTTCTTTATATCTCTCTCCTTCTCGGGCATTATCTATTCCGGATATTGCCTTTCTTGTTTCGTCATTACCGCCACCGCTTCTGTTACTTGGCTATTTTAATGCCCATCATTTCCTCTGGGGGGGTCTCACTGTGATTCCCGTGGCATTCAGTTAGAGGCTTTTCTTGCCACCCACCCCCTCCATGTTTTAAATACAGGTACTCACACCCATTTTGATCCTCAGACTCTCACTCTCTCTTTCATCGATCTCTCAGTCTGCTCTTCCTCCGCCGCATTAGACTTCACCTGGTCTCTTCTCCCGGATTTACATGACAGCAATCATTTCCCAATCATTCTTACTTCCCCTTCATATTCACCACCTCTTCGTATCCCATGCTGGCAATTTGATCAGGGAAATTGGAACCTTTACTCACAACTAACTGTTTTTAGTGAGGTTCCTTCTTTGTCCTCCATTGATGAGCTTTTACACCTCTTCTCGTCCTCTGTTTTAACTGCAGCTTCTCATTCTATACCCCAAACTTCAGGCAGGCATTCTCAGAAATGCGTGCCTTGGTGGTCTCCTGCTTGTGCTCGTGCAGTACGTTTGAAACGCGCTGCATGGGGCAGGTACCGGTACAATAGAACCATGGAGACACTTCTTGATTTTAAGCAGAAGCATGCGATCGCTTGCCGTGTCATCCGTGATGCTAAACGCACTTGCTGGCGAGATTGTCTCCACCATCACCTCTGCTTCCTCTATGAGTGCAGTCTGGAAAAAAGTACGAAAACTGAGTGGTAAATATTCTCCTGACCCGGCTCCTGTTCTGCGGGTTGCCGGTGTTGATATAGCAAACCCACTAGATGTTGCCAATGAAATTGGCAATCATCTGGTCCGTATTTCTCAGGGGCTCCATCTATGCCCCTCATTTCTTTCCTCAAAGTCTGCCAGAGAGTTAGCACCCTTGGACTTTTCTTCTCTCAGAGAAGAACAGTATAATGTGCCTTTTACACTTCAAGAACTGGAGGCAACACTCTCGGCTTGCCGATCATCGGCAGCTGGGCCCGACGACATTCATATTCGTATGCTACAACATTTACATCAGTCAGCCCTTGCAGTCCTATTATGCCTTTTCAATCTTATTTGGTCACAAGGAGTTCTTCCACAGCTGTGGAAATCTGCCATTGTTCTCCCTTTCTGCAAACCAGGCACTACGGGACATGAAGCCTCCCACTATCGTCCCATTGCTATTACCAGTGCAGTTTGCAAAGTGATGGAACACCTGGTAAATAGACGTTTAGTGTGGTATTTAGAGACACACAACAGTCTCTCCACTCATCAATATGCCTTTCGTAAGGGACATTCTACCATAGACCCCTTACTACGCTTGGATACGTATGTTCGTATTGCCTTTGTGAATAACCACTCAGTTATTGCCATATTTTTTGACCTTGAGAAGGCATATGACACAACTTGGAGGTATAATATTTTGGCCCAAGTGCACTCCTTAGGCCTCCGAGGCAATCTACCATCCTTCCTTAAGAACTTTTTAACTGACGGGCATTTCCGTGTTCGGGTTAATAATGTGCTCTCCCCGGACTTTATCCAAGCTGAAGGTGTCCCCCAGGGATGTGTTCTGAGCACAACACTTTTTCTCCTTGCTATAAATGATTTGGCCTCTAGTCTTCCATCAGATATTTGGTCATCACTCTATGTTGATGACTTCACTATTGCCTGTGCAGGCGCTGACTGTCACTTCATTACAGTTTCTCTCCAGCATGCGGTCGACTGTGTTTCCAATTGGGCCACCACACATGGTTTAAATTTTCCAGCACCAAAACTCACCAAATTACTTTCACTAGACGCTCTGTCATCTCCGATCATCCTTTGTACCTCTATGGCTCCCATATCCCTGAACGTGATACAGTGAGGTTTCTGGGCCTCCTCTTCGACCGTAGGTTATCCTGGAAACCTCACATTCTCTCTCTGAAGGCAACTTGTCACAGCCGGCTGAACCTTCTTAAAACCCTTGCTCATCTTTCATTGGGAGCTGATCGTCGAACTCTCCTTTGCCTACATTCCACCCTCATTTTATCGAAACTTGATTATGGTGACCAGATCTATTCAGCGGCCTCTCCTGCTACTCTCTCCAGCCTTAACCCCATTCATCACCAAGGATTACGTTTATGCCTTGGTGCTTTTCGCTCTTCCCCTGTTGAGAGCCTCTATGCAGAAGCGAACGTTCCATCCTTATCCAATCGCCGTGATGCCCATTGCCTTCACTACTATGTACGCTCTCATGATCTCCACAATCCTTCCATTTATAGAATGGTCACTGATATTAGTAGACATTCTTTATTTGTTCGCCGCACCTGTTTACTCCGCCCCTTCTCTCTTTGCCTACATTCACTCGTCTTCTCTTCAATTACCACCTTTCCATGTTCATGTAGCATCTCACTTTTCCCTACCCCCCTGGGAAGTTCCAGCTGTTCGAGTCTGTTCTTTCTCTCTCCCTTGCTCGAAAGCCCAACTGCCTGTGGTCACTTCCCGCTCTCTTTTTCTTGACCACTTCCATTCTCATTCTCATGCCATTGCAGTGTACACAGATGGCTCTAAGTCTTCTGACGGCAGCAGTGTTTCCGGACAGCGTCGTACGAGGGCATTTACTATCTTCGGCTAGTATTTTTACTGCTGAATTGTATGCCATCCTTACAGCACTTATCCGTATTGCATCTATGCCTGTGTCATCATTTGTGGTTGTCTCAGACTCCCTTAGTGCTTTACAGGCTATACAAAAATTTGATGCACCTCACCCCTTAGTCCTCCGTATCCAACTTTGGCTACGCCGCATCTTTACCAAGCATAAAGATATTGTTTTTTGTTGGGTCCCTGGTCATGTTGACGTACAGGGCAATGAATAGGCAGACACTGCTGCGCAGTCAGCAGTACATGACCTACCAGTTTCTTATAGAGGTATTCCATTTATGGACTATTTTGCTGCAATATCTTCCCACCTTCACACCCGTTGGCAACAACGTTGGTCTACTATGCTCGGCAACAAACTTCAATCTATTAAACCGAGTACAGTGGACCCCCGGTTAACGATTTTAATCCGTGCAAGAGGGCTCATCGTTATGCGAAATAATCGTTATGCGAATTAATTTTCCCCATAAGAAATAATGGAAATAAAATTAATCCGTGCAAGACGCCCAAAAGTATGAAAAAAAATTTTTTTTACCACATGAAATGTTAATTTTAATACACACAAACTGAAAAAGGCATGCACAATTACATGACACTTACTTTTATTGAAGATCTGGTGATGATTGATGGGATGGGAGGAGGGGAGAGCATTATCTTCTTACTGTTTAGAAGGGGAATCCCCTTCCATTAGGACTTGAGGTAGCAAGTCCTTTTCTGGGGTTACTTCCCTTCTTCTTTTAATGCCACTAGGACCAGCTTCAGAGTCACTGGACCTCTGTTGCACAACAAATCTGTCCATAGAGCTCTGTACCTCCCGTTTCTTCAAGACTTTCCTAAAATGGGCCATAACATTGTCATTGAAATAGTCACAAGCACGGCTTGCAACAGCTGTGTCAGGGTGATTTTCATCTATAAAGGTTTGCAGTTCAAACCACTCTGCACACATTTCCTTAATCTTTGAAGTAGGCACAATGGATTCCACAACTGGCATAGGCTTCTCAGGGTTAGCCCAAACCCTTCAAAATCTTTCTTAATTTCCATACTAATTCTCACCCTTTTTACCACAGGGTTGGCACTAGAAGCTTTTTTGGGGGCCCATGGTCACTTATTTTCCAGAAACACCACCGAAAACACTGAAATAATACGAAATATTCCGAGTGTATGCTTGGATGTTACCGCGGAGGCTGGCTGGTAAACAATGGGACGGCCGGCACATGTGAGGGCACATTGGACGCGTCTCGGACGAAAATCGGTATGCGGGTTTTTAATCGGTATGCGGGGCAAAAATTTTGCGATAAAAGTAATCGTTATGCGGAAAAATCGCTATGCGATGCCATCGTTATGCGGGGGTCCACTGTATAGGTTACTGGCCGTCTTCTTATCACCAGTGTCGAGGTTGGGAGACTCTCCCGTCTTCGCATTGGCCATACTCGTCTTACTCATGGATATCTCATGGAGAGGCGTCCTGCTCCTCTCTGTGAGAATTGCCAAGCTCCATTATCAGTCAGCCACATTCTGTTGGACTGCCCACTTTATCAACGAGCACGCAGAATTTACCTCTGTCGTCGTCTTCGCTCCGCTACTCTCTCTTTACCTTCCCTTCTCGCTGATGGACCCACCTTTCATCCGGACTCTCTCATTGACTTTTTGACAACAACTGACTGACTTCACAAATTCTGATACCTTCAGCCCTTTCTACTTCAATCTCTTGCTACCCTAAATGATTAATAAATAACAAAAAGGCACAATACCATGACTGGAACGATACACAAATAACTCGCACATAAAAGAGAGAAGCTTACGACGATGTTTCGGTCCGACTTGGACCATTGACAAAGTCAGTGTGACTTTGTCAATGGTCCAAGTCGGACCGAAACGTCGTCGTAAGCTTCTCTCTTTTATGTGCGGGTTATTTGTGTATCTTGCTACCCTCTACCCACGTACTATCCCCTGCCCCGCTGTTTTCTGTAACCTGCCGATCATCCCTCCTCCCTTCTGCCATCCAATACCCTCGCTTCCTTCCCTACCCTGCAGCGCTGTATAGCCCTTGTGGCTTAGCGCTTCTTTTTGATTATAATAATAATAATATTAATCCGTTCCTGAGAGCTCATCGTTAGTCAAAATAATCGTTAGTCAAGTTAATTTTCTCCATAAGAAATAATGGAAATAAAATTAATCCGTGCAAGACACCCAAAAGCATTGAAAAAAAAAATTTAACACATGAAATATTAATTTTAATACACACAAACTGAAGAAGACATGCACAGTTACATGACAGTTACCTTTATTGAAGATCTGGTGGTGATTGATGGGATGGGAAGAGGGGAGTGTGTTGATGGTCTTAGTGTTTAGAAGGGGAATCTCCTTCCATTAGGACTTGAGGTGGCAAGTCCTTTTTTGGGGTTACTTCCCTTCTTTTAATGCCACTAGGACCAGCTTGAGAGTCACTGGACCTCTGTCGCACAACATATCTGCTCATAGAGGCCTGTACCTCCCGTTCCTTTATGACATTCCTAAAGTGTTTCACAACATTGTCAGTGTCACCATTAAACACTTGTTCAGGTTTCAATCCTTCACTGTCTATGTACTCCTTGAATTCCTGCACATATTTTTCAGCTGCTTTTTGGTCCAAACTGGCAGCCTCACCATGCCTTATCACACTATGTATGCCACTACGATTCTTAAATCTCTCAAACCAACCTTTGCTGGCCTTAAATTCACTCACATCACCACTAGTTGCTGGCATTTTTTCTAATTAAATCGTCATGCAACTTCCTAGCCTTTTCACATATGATCGCTTGAGAGATGCTATCTCCTGCTATCTGTTTTTCGTTTATCCATACCAATAACAGTCTCTCAACATCTTCTATCACTTGCGATCTCAGTTTCGAAAACATAGTTGCACCTTTGGCAAGAACAGCTTCCTTGATTGCCGTTTTCTTGGCCACAATAGTAGCGATGGTTGATTGGGATTTTGTGTACAGCCTGGCCAGCTCGGAGACATGCACTCCACTTTCATACTTAGCAATGATCTCTTTCTTCATATCCATTGTAATTCTCACCCTTTTTGCTGTAGGGTTGGCACTAGAAGCTTTCTTGGGGCCCATGATGCCATTGCTGTGTACACAGATGGCTCTAAGTCTTCTGACGGCGTAGGATTCGCAGCAGTGTTTCCGGACAGCGTCGTACAAGGGCATTTACTATCTTCGGCTAGTATTTTTACTGCTGAATTGTATGCCATCCTTACAGCACTTATCCGTATTGCATCTATGCCTGTGTCATCATTTGTGGTTGTCTCAGACTCCCTTAGTGCTTTACAGGCTATACAGAAATTTGATACACCTCACCCCTTAGTCCTCCGTATCCAACTTTGGCTACGCCGCATCTTTACCAAGCATAAAGATATTGTTTTTTGTTGGGTCCCTGGTCATGTTTGACGTACAGGGCAATGAACAGGCAGACACTGCTGCGCGGTCAGCAGTACATGACCTACCAGTTTCATGTAGAGGTATTCCATTTACGGATTTTTTTGCTGCAATATCTTCCCAACTTCACACCCGTTGGCAACAACGTTGGTCTACTATGCTCGGCAACAAACTTCAATCTATTAAACCGAGTGTAGGTTACTGGCCGTCTTCTTATCACCAGTGTCGAGGTTGGGAGACTACTCTCTCCCGTCTTCGCATTGGCCATACTCGTCTTACTCATGGATATCTCATGGAGAGGCGCCCTGCTCCTCTCTGTGAGAATTGCCAAGTTCCATTATCAGTCAGCCACATTCTGTTGGACTGCCCACTTTATCAACGAGCACTCAGAATTTACCTCCGTCGTCGTCTTCGCTCTGCTGCTCTCTCTTTACCTTCCCTTGTCGCTGATGGACCCACCTTTCATCCAGACACTCTCATTGACTTTTTGACAACAACTGACTTACTTCACAAATTCTGATACCTTCAGCCCTTTCTACTTCAATCTCTTGCTACCCTCTACCCCCGTACTATCCCCTGCCCCGCTGTTTTCTGTAACCTACTGATCATCCCTCCTCCCTTCTGCCATCCAATACCCTCGCTTCCTTCCCTACCCTGCAGCGCTGTATAGCCCTTGTGGCTTAGCGCTTTTTTGATTATAATAATAATAATTGGGGCCCATGGTGACTTATTTTGCAGGTGCAATCACTAAAAAGGCTGTGATAATATGAAATGTTCTGATTGTATGCTTGGAAGCGACCGCGGTGGCTGGCTGGCTTGTAAACACTGGCCAGAAGTGGATGCGTCTCAGACGGAACGAATAGTGCTGGTCGAGTTTTTTAGCGCTAATCGAGGCAAAATTTTTGCGATAAATGTATCGCTAGTCAGATTTATCGTTAATCGATGCCATCGCTGGTCGAGGGTCCACTGTGTATATATATATATATATGCAATAAGATCACAGTAAACAGGTGATTTCAGAATATGCAAAACAACCAAGCTTCCTTGGATGCTTTACTTTCATAGTTCCTTGATAATGTGAGTAGTCACGAAAGCGCTTGGAATTTCTCTATTCTTTCAGAGTGGCTGTTTTGCATATATATATATATATATTATATATATATATATATATATAATATATATATATATTTAATATATATATATATATATATATATATATATATTTTATATATATATATATATATATATATATTATATATATATATATATATATATATATATTATATATATATATATATATATATATATATATATATATATTATATATATATATATAATAATATATATATTAATTTTTTTTTTTTTTTTTTTTTTTAATTCAAAATAAAAAGCAAGACTAATATCAGAGGGGCCTGGAGACGTGACTGATGAACAAAGAAAATGTTATTTTAGAACCAGGAATGTCTGCATTGTTCATTCTGGACCTTATTTTGAAATTGTCATATTTTTTAATTTTTGTGAAATTGGCCAAATTGCAAATTTCTGAACCACATTATTGGATAGTTGAAATCAATAAATGGACAGTTTCTTGTACTCAGTCGATAGAAAAAAATGGAGTTCTGAAGAAATAGCTATGAGTTTGGTCGACTGGAACAATGAAATTAGCCAAAAGTAGTGCTCCAAGTGGGCGAAATCGCCAATTCGTAAATATCGCCATGGTTGCTAACTTCGCGAGAGCATAATTCCATCAGATTTTATTCTTTTGGTGTCATTACAATTGGGAAAAGATTCTCTATCATTTCATAAGAATTTTTTTTTTTTTTTTTTTAATCTTGCGACACCAGGAGACACCTCAGGATTTGGGGTTGCGACAATCAAGGGTTAAGTGGGTAAAAGCATTGTGAAGGGAGTTGTAGGCAAATTTCAGGTGCCAGGGTTAAATGAAAATGGGGAGCCTTTAACCCTTTCGGGGTCCGTCCCGTAGATCAACGGCTTTATGTTCAGGGTCCAAACCGTAGATCTACGTCATGAGCTCAGCTCACTCTGATAAACTGTGAGTGGTTAAATTTGGGCCTAGATATGAGAGAATACATCTATGTGGTATGTGTGCACCACATAAAAGAAATCCTGCAGCACACTGTGTATAATGAGAGAAAAATAACTGAGACCATGATTTTCGATTAAAACAGCGAATTTGCAGTGTTTTTTCGTATGTTTTTTATAGTTGTATTGTGATTTCTTGGTCTCATTTGATAGAATGGAAGACATATTACAGAAATAGAGATAATTTGATTGGTGTTAGCACTGGAAATGGCTTGAATTGAGCTCAAAGTGGCGGAAATGTTAAATTTTTGCCAATGTTCAAGAGTAAACAAACGACCTCACACGTCTAATACACGCCACTGGTGGGTCTAATATACATTCACAAATGTGGTGATGATATTTATACAATTATTACAATATTGCATAACAGTAAATCTTCTATTTTTTGGTGTGAATAAAAATTCATTATGTGAATAAAAAATCAAAATGGAATTTATTTGTAAAGCCTCAAACATAACTAATGAACAGAGGAAATGTTAGTTTAGTTCCAGGAATACCTACATTGTTTATTCAGGACCCTATTTTGAAATTGGAACATTTGAACTTTGTGTTAAATTGGCCAAATTACCAATTTCCGGTCACTTTATTTTGTAGTTGAAACAGTTGACTTGGCGATTTCTGTGCTCAATCGATAGAATAGAAGTAATACTAGTGAAATAGCTGAGAATTTGGTCGACTGGAATAATGTAATTGGCCTAAAATGGGAGTCAAAGTCGGCAAAATCGCCGATTCGTAAATATCGCTGACACATCAAAATTCACGAGAGCATAATTTCGTCAATTTTCCATCAAATTTCGTACTTTTTGTTTTATTACATTCACAAAAAGATTCTCTACCATTTCATAAGAAAAAATAACAAATTTTTTTTTTTGAAAATTCTTGGACACTGGGGCACTACTTCAGATTTTGGCCTTGGACCCTGAAAGGGTTAATTGAACCATGTAGAAAGGAGTTTGGTAATAAGTAATACACCTCTTTAAGGGGGCTCCTTGCAGTGGTAAAGAGGCTATCGTCTGAAGAATTGGACCTCTTGTTCTTCTTCCTCCAACCAAATCTATTACCCCCCAATCCTTCCTTCCCTACCCTGCCCTCCCCATACTCCCCTTTTCCTCCCCTCTCCCCATCCTCTCCTTGTTTCCCGTCTTATTTGTAGCCTCTGGGGTCCTCCCCTCTGGCATTAGTTTCTAGGTAGGTGGCGTGCCGGGGTTAGTCCCACTCTGTGAGGTCCCTCGGGGGTGGTGTGGTTTGCTGTGGAATCTGAATTATCTGAAGGTGCCCTGCTCCCTTCCCTGATTTCCAGGAAGAGGGCGGGGTGCCCTTTGGGTACTGGGTGTATCTCCAGAAGCTGCCTGTCTGTTCTGGGAGGTTGCGCCCAAAGGGGGTATGCTATGCCGAGGTAGCTGTAATAAGTCAAACACATTGGCTCATAAGACGTATATATACGACTGAAACAGTCAAAGGGTTAAAGACAGCTTGCCAGGGTCGGCTAAATCTCCTTAAAGTTCTCGCTCATCATTCATGGAGAGCAGATTGTCGCACTCTCCTCCATTTGCATTCCACCCTAGTCTTGTCCAAGCTGGATTATGGTGACCAAATCTATTCTGTGGCCTCTCCCACAACTCTAAGTTAGATCCCATTCATCACCAAGGTCTCTGTCTGTGCCTTGGTGCCTTCCTTTCATCCCCTGTTGAGAGCCTCTATGCAGAAGCAAATATTCCATCCTTTTCCAATCGCCCTGATGCTCATTGCCTTCGCTATTATGTTTGATCTCATGACCTCCACAATCCTTCTGTATATAGGATGGTCACTGATGTTAGTAGACGTTCTTTATTTGTTCGTCGCCCCTGCTTACTCTGCCCCTTTTCTCTCCACCTCCATTTACTCTTATCTTCTCTTCAGTTACCACTTTTCTATATTCATGTAGCATCTCATTTTTCCCTGCCGCCTTGAGAAGTTATAGCTGTTCGAGTCTGTTCTTTCCCACTGCCATGCACAAAAGCCCAACTCCCTATGGTGGCTTCCCGCTCTCTTTTTCTTGACCACTTCTGCTTACATTCTCATGCCATCGCAGTGTACACCGATGGTTCTAAGTCTTCTAACGGCGTCGGATTCGCAGCAGTGTTTCTGGACAGTGTCGTGTGAGGACATTTATTATCCTTGGCTAGCATTATTACAGCTGAATTGTATGCCATTCTTGTAGCACTTATCCATATAGCATCTATGCCTGTGTCACCATTTGTGGTCGTTTCAGACTCCTTTAGTGCTTGACAGGCTATACGAAAATTTGATACACCTCACCCCCTTGATCTCTGTATCCAACTTTGGTTATGACGTATCTCTACCAAGCACAAAGATATTGTTTTTTGTTGGGTCCCTGGTCATGTTGATGTATAGGGCAATGAACAGGCAGACACTGCTGGGGCAGTCAGCATTGCATGATCTCCCAGTTTCGTATAGAGGTGTTCCATTCACGGACTATTTTGCCATAATTGCTACCCACCTTCGCACCTGTTGGCAACAACGATGATCTGATGTGCTCTATAACAGACTTCATTCTATTAAATCAAGAGTAGGTTACTGGCCGCCGTCTTCTCATCAGTGTCGAGGTTGGGAGACTACTCTCTCCCATCTTCACAAGGGCCACACTCGTCTTACTCACGGGTATCTCATGGAGAGGCGCCCTGTTCCTCTCTGTGAGAATTGTCAGGTTCCAGTATCTGTTAGCCACATTCTGTTGGACTGCCCACTCTATCATCGAGCACGCAGAATTTACCTCCAACATCGTCTCCGCTCTGCTGTTGCTTTCTTTACCTTCCCTTCTTGCTGAGGGACCCTCCTTTAATCCAGATTCTCTCATTGACTTTTTTGACAACTGATTTACTCCACAAACTGATGATGATACCTTTACCACTCCTCTCAGCTCTTTCTACCTCAGTCTCTTACTACCCTGTACCCCTGCACTATCCACTGTCCCACTGTACTCCATAACCTACTAATCATCCGTCTCCCTCTTGCTGCCCAGTACCCTCACATCCTTCCCTGCCCTGCAGTGCTGTATAGCCCTTGTGGTTTAGCTCTTCTTTTTGATTATAATAATACAGCCTGCACAAGGTCAATAAAGCATTTAAATTATTGGGTACACCTTTGTCCTAAATATATACTCACTGGAACAGAGGAGAAAGAGACATTTAATTATATATACATGGAAGGTGCTGAAGGGTCTGGTCCCAATCTGCACACTGCCATAACAGCATACTGGAGTGAGAGATACGAAAGAATATGTAAAATAAACCCAGTAAAAAACAGGGACACCTGGGCACAATAAGGAAACACTGTATTAACATCCATGGGCCCAGATTGTTTAACTCTACCACAAGATATTAGAAACATTGTCTGAAGACGTGTAGAATTTTTCCAAAAGAAATTGGACATGTGCCCTGCCAAGTGCCAGACTGTGATGGATATGTGGAGCAACTGGCTGCCAGTAGTAACAGCCTGGTTGATCAGGCAAGCACAAGACAAGCCTGGCCCAGAGTTAGGCTGTAAGAATAAGAAAACTTTAATAACCTCACTTGACTGCCTAAACTTGTAAAACATTTCAACCATTTCATATGATGCATCAGACATTGAACATTGATGCCATTCACAATTATTTTAATCACAAGAAGGTGCCAAACTGGCTCTTAGTCTTTTTTCTCTGAAACTAATTTAAAATTGCTTTTTTATTTTATATGGAATCACCCTCCATACTTCTCCCTGACATCTTATTTGCCATGCAGCACTGAATAGCTCATGTGGATTATTTTGTGAATACAAAGGTTAATGTGATAAAATTTATTTACAAAGAAAAAATTTTAAGTAAAGTTGTAGGAGGTTAGTGCATGCGTTTTATTCAAATTTACAGAAAACCCCATTACCACTTTACCTACATTGAAAATAGTTTAAGAAATTGTTAACTATTTGCATTCATTATTTTTCACACAACAGGAGCTGGAGGAGACATGGGTAGACGGTGAAAGAGATGGTGGATCTAACTCAGGGCCACCATTACTCCGGCAGACATCACACAAACATGTTCTCACCACTGACCTTGCTCTTGAGGATGTTGTCAATGTATAGTACAGGTTTTGTATAGTATATTTAGATATGTACAGTTAAATGATGAAGTATTTTCCTGGGCACGTTCATGCCTTCATGGACACCTTATGTGCTCTCCATTACTAAAATTCTTAAAGAGTATAGGGATTGTTTCCTTTACATCCTACTCTGTCTTAGATCCAATACAGTATATGGCACTTCACCTGTTAGCAAGAAATTTTTTTTTAAAACACTTGTAGATATTGGTGTTGCATCATGATCTTCTTGGAACCTTCTTTAGAAGGCTGTAACATGTATGCTTCACCACTTGATGTATAGAATCTTAGCATATTGTTGATAGCTTTGAAGTACAGAAATATGATGAAATCAAATGTAGTTATACTACAATTATTTATGGTTGTTGAAGTGTAGTGTACTTCGGATGAAATGTATATAAAAAATATTTATTAACAAGAATTTGTAGCTCAGTTTTTGCATTTAGATCTAAAAGCAGTTCATATTAGTTCAAGTGCTGAGCTCCAGTAATTCCTGTATGACTAGAAGAACCAACATTAAAATTTATTATTGTGTGTTGGGTTTAGGTCACTGCCAACAATGGATATTCTTTTCATGAACTAGAACTAGCCCAAAATGCTCTAGAGTATTTAAGAAAAATCCTAGAAGAAAATTTGCCATGCTATGCTCTGGCAAGTGTGTATTTAGTGCATGTCATTTTCAGGTTTTATTGCTGCTGTCACATATTTTTAAAAATTAATGCAAGTGCAATATGAGAGATATGTAACCCAAGGAAGATTTGCATATAAAAAATATCTGGAAAATTTTTAATTGAAGATTTACAAAATAAAGCCATGAATATTTTAATATATATTGAAAAGATTTCGGAGACACCTTTTCAAAAAGTCATTGCACTCTTTTAATTGTGTTTATTAGTTCATGTTGCTGTGTAGTACTGAAATATAAATTAATCCAAACCAATTGTTTGCACTCATGTCTGTATTTTGCAAATTGTGCTTGAAATTTTAATGCCAGTAAGAAAATACACAACTACAGCTTCATAACCATTCACATGGCCATAATAAACAATGAGAGATATTACATGTTTGTAGCTACAGGAGCATGCCCAATATGGTGGTCTATCATTAGTGTTTGTAGTTATTGATTTATGTTTGCAGGGAGATAAGTCCCAGCTCCTGGCCCTGCCTAAGCTGCTTTACTAGCATGACAGGATTGTGGTCACCTTATACCCTATAATACCTATTCTTTAAACTGTATTGAACTTGCCTCTACTTTCTCATCCAGATACATTTTTCTACCCTGTGAATTAAGAAGCACTTCTAAAATCCCAATGGCCAATGTGTCTAACCCTTCACTTGTCCCCTCAAATAACCTGTCAGTATCTGTTTTACCAATTCCTCTTAAATTTTATTTAAGTCATGATCATGTTTGTCATAGTCCTTTATGCCAAGGTCTTCAGGTTCGTTTCCTTCAACCTCTTTTTATAGTCCATTCCTCTCAGTTCTGGTACTAGTCTGATCAGGTTGGGGATCTTTGTTGGGGCCACATACTCTATGATGGACCTAACATGTGTATAAAGTTCTGAAGGATTCCTTGTTCATGTTCCTGAATGCTGTTCTGAGATTTGCTAGTCTTGCATGTCATTGAGGATGTGTACCTTTTTTGACAAATTTGCTGTGATGTTTGCTTCCAAGACCCTTTTCTTTTTCTTCTGTTTGCAGTCTCACCTAGGCTGTACTGTATAGTTGTCCCCCTCTTCCTCCAATCTGTATGACCTTGAATTTTATTTGGATTAAACTCTGGCAGTCACTTGTTGGATTAGGTCCTTCTGGAGCCTATATCTCTGTTCTCTTTTCTTATCTAGTTCATTTGTTTACATTGTCTGCAAACACATACCTAAGATTCAGTCAGTTTATGGTGGTTATTTACTTTATTAAAAACCATAATTTTCCTAGTATAATTTTTGTGGGATCCCCACACATCTCTCTCTCTCCCATCCTGATGTCTCACACTACTGTTACTGTCTTCGAGTATTTCCTGATCTGCTGGGGCACTTAACTTTTCATTCCTGCTTGCTCTTTTATTTAGTCTTGGGATGGGTATAGTGTTTCATCATGACTCCGGTTAGGACAAAAATTGTAATACACTGTGGTGGTATGGTATCTGTATCCTGAACACGTTGGACAAGATAGAAAGATTCCAAAGTTGAACTACAAACTAGCTCTCATAGCTAAAGAAAAATGAGTTGTAATGAAAGGCTCAATAGCACTGGATATTTCCTTAGCTAATAGGAAACACATTGACCACACACAATATCATAAAAGTAAAAATTTTATTTCATAAAATCATAAGAAGCCATAATCATAAAATCTAAAAAAAGGAGGTGATAGAACAGTGGAACGGAATACAAGAGTAGATCATATGTTTAACCACTGTAAAGAAAATGGGATACTGTACAATAAATACCGAAAATGGTACAAAAGGAGCATAATAACTTGGATCCTTTACCAGCACTCTCGTATGTCAAGTGTTCTCTTGTTAACACATGTAATTTGATCATGTAGGTACAAATAGGTAATCACATGCATTGGGTATATGATGGGTAGAAGGAGTATATTTATTATTCTCAAGCAACTGTAAATGGTTATGAGGAGAGATGACTACCTTTATCTTAATATTAACTCAGGATGAAATGTTTGAGCAGTTAGTTTCAAAGTAATTCAAGACTGAGACATAAAAAATTAATTTTTGTGTGGATGATTATTGCAAATACTGTACATACACAATCATTACCAGTGATAGAAATTGATAAAATTTAATTGTATTAGTATCTACATTTTGTGCAAATAAAATTATCCTTTGTGATAGTTTCTCCATTTTGTAAATAAAATTGCTGTATATGTATTGCAATAATATACCATTTTAATGTTAACCTAAGAATTTCAATATGGACATAGTGTATAAAGCAGGTTTTCCCTGCCTGAATATAAATATTGTTATTGAGCTACCAGTTGTGTGCTTGCTCTGTATCAGAAAGATAGCTTATGTACAGCATTTGTCTCACAATATGGAAGGAGGAGCTTTGTGCCAAGCTATGTAGGGGAAAAGCAATTCTATTTCTCTTATGGACAAGATGCATTTTGTTTTTAGATATGCTAGTGATGTGATTTTATTGTATTAGTTTTAATGATTCTTGTGATTAGGAAATGTGGTATATCTGTGATGAATTATGATTGTGGTATGATTTAATGGCTGATTATGACAGAATGTACCTACAGTGAATAAACTCTTCAAAAAGTAACTTGTCTCTTAGAGATATTTAAAGTATTAAAGAGAATTAAACTCCTGAGGTCATTAAAGTATTTTTTTTACACTTGTATGTAAATACAAAATATGGTGGATGATGGTGTATTTTACTTAAATAATTTTTTATTAGAAATTGATTTTAATTTCTTTGAGCTTGGATATTTAAATTAAGTTTTAAGTGTTTTGTGAAGCAGCAATGTTTTACACTTATTATATGATAGGCAAATTAACTAATACTTTGGTATTGAAAATCTTTGGTCTGACTCTGTTCATAGCTTTATTCAATCTGTTTAAACAAAAACTGAAATTGTTACCAACAATCAGAAAGTGAAGTTCCCTGTTGCACCTTTAGTTTCTGCAGAAGCTGGTGAATGTATGTGAGGAGTTTGGGCTTTAATAAGGCAGTACAAAGAGGCCAGTGGCAAAGGGTTGTTACAGTGCTCACAAGAGACAGTATACTTCTAAAAAATCAAAAAGTATTGTGAATGTTTGTATAGGTGAATGTAAATAGAAATAGAAGAAAACAGCCTTCAGTTTCAAGATGTTCCTTGAGCCACTGTAGTATTCCTTAGAGCCAACAGCACTTTACTTAAACATTAACATTCAACAGCACGTTACTTTAACATTTCTGAACACAGCACGTTACCCTAATATTACAGTACAGTTCACAGCACGTCACCTTAAAATTAACAGTCAGTAGCATGTTCTTTAACATTACTGAAAACAGCACTCTACAGTACAGTCCACAGCACTTTACCTAAACATAACAGTGGAGTCGACAGTATGTTACCTTAACATTACAGAACACGACACATCACCTTAACATTTACTTCTGTTAGTTATTAGACAGTCATCTTTACATTAATGTCTGGGGTTTATTTTAGCTTGTATCATATAGTCATCTTCACCTCCATAATCCATTGATTGGTAATAATTTGAAGCTGCAGATTAATGTAGATATCCAAATTAATTTTGATATTTGTAAGGAGCTTTTACAGTCATTTAATGGCTTTGTCATATATACATAAAACAGTATTGAAGATTGTAGCATCAGTTTTTCACACTCATCTTGTCAGTTATTGTTTGATGTACTATTATAAATATACTGTAAACTGTACAATCTACTGCCAGTCTGATAGGTTTGTTGTTAGCTTTTTTTTTTTAATATTAAATAGCATAATGGCATAAGATTGTTAAGATGCTCTTATTTAGTATGGCTGTAATGTTGTGCTTGTGAGGTGCACATCACACGAGGGCCACGGACACACATTATTTCACAATTTATTTTTCAACTTGATTTTGAATTGACTTTCCAATACAGTATTAATTCATTAAAATTATCTGATGCAGTGCTTAAATTAGTAAGAATTTTTATACATTGCAGATTTAAAAGAATGTTGCTAATTGTGTCCAATTGGCTGTATCTTGAAAGACTGTGCCATGATTAGCTAGCAATGAAACTACTTGTTGTCATTGTGAGTTGTGATAGTATCAAGTTCTCCCATAAGTTTTTATCCTCCTCTTTCTTGGTAAACAATTGACTGGAGAGCTAATTATGTGACTGCAGTTTGTGTCACAGTGCGCAATGTTTTACCCTTGCAGTGTAAATATATTATCTGTCATATTTTATATTTTACAATTATTCTACTGCCTTAATAAAACTTATTTCCTATGAATTTGTTTATTAATTGCATATTGTTCAAATGGGTCATATCAACATAAAAGGTTTAAAAACAAGTTTTATTAGCAATACATGTGCAACTCTTATTTTTATTGATGAAACATATTGGCAGCTCAGCAGGCTTCTTCATTCAAATAGAGGTAATTACAATACTGGAAAAAAAATGGAAAAGTAATTTTGAGGTAATCAGTCCCTCAGCTTTGATAGAAGATATTCAATTCCTTAAATTGAAGAGCATGAGGCAAGAGACTTGTATGCTGAAGTTGGAAATTAAATGTAGCAGCCTCTTCAAGGGGGGCTCCTTGGCGTGGTGAAGAGGCTCTTGGTCTGAGGAATTAGCCCTGTCGGTCTTCTTCCTCAGACCGAACCTAATTACCCCCCATCCTCCCCTTTTTCCATTCCTCCTCACCCCTCCCTTTTGCCCTTCCTCTTTTTGGCCTTTGGGATATCTCCCACAGGCGCGCTAGTTCCTAGGTAGGGGAAAGGACACCGGGGTCCATCCCATTCCGTTGAGGTTCTTGGCGGTGGCGTAGTTTGCCGTGGAATCTGGATCGCCTGGAGATGTCCCAATCCCTCTCCGATATCCCGGAGTAGCTTTGGGTGTCTTTCGGGCGATGGGTGTATCTCTGGAAGCCACCTTTCGGATTCCGGGGGTGGTGGCCGAAGGAGGTATGCTTTGTGGCGGATATCCGGCCGGCCTCTCTTTTGTCCACTGAGGTAGCTCGGAAGATGTGAGGTTGCTATCCCGGATTGTGGTTTACGGCATGAAGGGTGGGTATTTGGGACGGTTTTCCATGCGCATTGCGCTATAAACGGTAGGCCCCTTTTGGGCGGGGGTTTTCCCCCTTTATTTCCCGGGGAAATTTCCCCCCCCCTTTTTTTTTTTTTTTATTTTTTTTTTTTTTTTTTTTTTTCTTAAAAAAAAAAGGGTTTAAT
>NC_069430.1:10562541-10673366 GCF_026875155.1 Cherax quadricarinatus | reverse complement strand
GGCTTATCACTTCATTTACAAATTCACCTGTTTTCAAATGACACTTTAGCCTTTATCATCAATATACTAGGGAGCCACTGTAGTATACACTATACACTATGTATACTCAATGTTATCAGGGAGACTTTCTTTCCTCTGACACGAAAAGTTCAATTATTATTATTTTTTTCACACGGGACACAGGCCTGATTCCCCTCTGGCAGTAAACTCTGCTAGGTAGTGCACACTAATTCTCCTTTTTTGACTCAGTATATAATGTTTTCCGCCCAAGATTGGTTCCAGGCGCTAGAGGGATGTATCGTATAGGATTGATGACACAAATTAAAGTTTCTAGCACGTAAGAGCGACCGTGAAAACACGAGAAAACCCGGAGCACAACGAGGCACGCTAGGATGTCTCCTATACCTTCAACATGCCTTGTACCTGGCAGTGGCAGCCTCTCTACAACGAAAACCAAACCAAGGCTGATCTGTAGGCTTCGTCACATATTGCCAATGAGGAATGTGTACCTGTTGTAGATTAAGGATGTGTCCAGTGAAGGCTTTCACTTGGTTGTCAACATCCCCTTGGAGAAGAGCATTCCAATTGGTGGTGGCGAGTTCAGAGCAAAGGGTTGGCCAATTATTTGTTTCCCATAGCTAGGTTATGCGTTATTGCTAATTCTTTCCATTAATTAACTCTGTGAATCCACTATTCCAATAAAGACTTCATTACTACTGTAACTTTCTCAGCCATAATAAAACATTAAGGTTCAGTCCCTGGAGTGATTATGTCACTCAGATTGTTTGACTACCAACCACAGGATAGTCCCTGGAGTGATTATGTGGCTGAGATTGTTTGACTACCAACCACAGGATAGTCCCTGGAGAGATTATGCCACTCAGATTGTTTGACTACTAACCACAGGATAGTCCCTGGAGTGATTATGCCACTCAGATTGTTTGACTACCAACCACAGGATAGTCCCTGGAGTGATTATGCCACTCAGATTGTTTGACTGCCAACCACAGGATAGTCCCTGGAGTGATTATGTCACTCAGATTGTTTGACTACCAACCAAAGGATAGGTATGTGATACATAATATAGATCTTATGATTACAAGCATTGATCCTGATACCAACCTCCCATCTGTAACAGTCTATTAGCTAGTAATAAATTAGCTAAGTATCATAATTATTAAGTTTAACATAATATTTTATTAAAAATCTAGTTGTAGAGTCACTCTCATTCTTATGTTTACAAACATTGATCCAGATTTTAACCTTTTATTAAATGACTTACACGAATCAAACAGCAACTGTAATTATTATACAGCAGACCAAGCAAAGACATTACTCAGACCAAACAATAACATAACTATCTTTAATTACAATGTCAGATCTTTGAGCAAACATTACGATGATCTCACAGCATTACTCAATTCCCTTTATTCTAGTATGTTAATCATCACACTCACAGAAACCTGGCTAAAGCTTGGCACTACAGGTGTCTATGCCATTCCTGGTTACACAGCTATATACAACTGTAGGACAGACCAGTAAGGGGGTGGAACAGCTATACACAACTGTAGGACTGACCAGTAAGGGGGTGGAACAGCTATATACAACTGTAGGACTGACCAGCAAGGGGGTGGAACAGCTATACACAACTGTAGGACAGACCAGTAAGGGGGTGGAACAGCTATACACAACTGTAGGACTGACCAGTAAGGGGGGTGGAACAGCTATACACAGCTGTAGGACAGACCAGCAAGGGAGTGGAACAGCTATACACAACTGTAGGACAAACCAGCAAGGGGGTGGAACAGCTATACACAACTGTAGGACAGACCAGCAAGGGGGTGGAATAGCTATACACAACTGTAGGACAGACCAGCAAGGGGGTGGAACAGCATTTATTGTGGTGGAGACGGAAAAAAAAAAATAGAAAAGCTAGATACAGCGATTGATAAACAAGGGTTGAGGTCGACCGTTCGTCATTGTAGGAGTTGCCAGCAGTCACCGGCTCTTCAACACGCAATTTATACTTTTGTATCAATCAAATCACAGATTACTCGGGTAGATAATTTCCAGTAGATCCTTCATGTGTTAGCTCAAATCACCGACCAGTATGGTTTAAATAAGTGACCCACTGATCAGATCAGATCGAATGGTCCGAACCCTTGACTTGTCCGAACCCTGGACTGGTCCGAACCCTTGACTGGTCCGAACCCTTGACTGGTCCGAACCCTTGACTGGTTTCAAACGGTTTTGTTGGACAATAAAGCAGACTGTAAACGGATGGGGTTGTAGGCGCCCTTATAAACACAAACATTAAATATATACCAGGAACGTGCACGGTAAGCTGTCCAATATACAAAAACAGTTAGAAACAGAAATACAAATAGCTAGAGCTTCATTTAAGGAGGTTATTAATAGAATATTCAAGAGGTTGCTAGTAGAATTGCAGTAAATCAACCATTCAAATCATTATGAAGCTGTGTTTAGTCTGTGGTCAGTCAAACAAACGGGCTTCCACATGGGTAAATTGTCATTTTTGTGGAAATTGGTGTCACGCCCCTTGTGCAGATATCCAAGAACTAGCTACAAGCAGTATTAAAACAGGGAAAGTGTTTTTGGGTATGCCCAAATGAGATAAATCTGTGGACTAAAATCACAAGGGTATTAAAAGAGGTCAACATCAAAGCTGCTTTCATAGAAAACCTGGAAGCTTTCTACAACAGATGGGAACATAAAAAGTCTGGGCTGAATAGTACTGCCCTTGATACTGGCCATGTAGTCAGAAACTGTAAGGCTGGAGATGATGTCCTGGTAGTCAGTAAATGGGGGCTGATAGTGCTGTCCTGGGAGACAGTAATGGTGAAGCTGGAGGTGCTGTCCTGGGAGACAGTAATGGTGAAGCTGGAGGTGCTGTCCTGGGAGACAGTAATGGTGAAGCTGGAGATGCTGTCCTGGGAGACAGTAATGGTGAAGCTGGAGATGCTGTCCTGGGAGACAGTAATGGTGAAGCTGGAGATTTTGTCCAGGTAGTCGGGAATTATATGCAGGAAGGAATACATATAAATGACCTCATAGGGGACAGGAGGCATAGTAGGGAAACAAGTGTAGTCAAAGATAAGATAAAACCAATATTGCAAACTAGAAATACCGCAGGAAATAGCAAACAAGAGGACTCCACTAGCAATAGTGAGGATATATTACCAAAAACAACTGGTGGGAGCTCCATTGTTGGTGCTAGGGAGGATAGAAGTAAGACAGGGAAACATGCACCAATAGGCAATACAGTCACAGAAACCCAAGGCAAACGGAAACCAAGCCTGTGCACATACTATGCACTCGGTATCTGCTGGCATGGGAAATCTGGAAAAACAGATGGGACATGCAACTATGACCACCCTAGAAAATGCCATGCCCATATGACAACAGGAAAATGCAAACTCCCTTCCTGTAAGCTTTTTCACCCTGAACTGTGTACCTCTTCAGTACAGGAAAGACTGCTATAACTTAAATTGCCAGGCATACCATCTAAAGGGGACAAAAAGATACAAAACATCCAGGCCATGGGAAAACCTGGGTGGCCACAGCCACTCAAGAGGGAGAGGTTTTTTAGTGCCAGGAAGGAAAAAAAAAAACTGGCAGGAAATGGCAGAATCGTACACCAAATCCAGTCATTCCTGGAGTGGAACCACAGTCGATGGCCTCCACTCCAAACCAACAGATACAGATACTAATGCCGGAAAAAAAATCCCCCCCAGTACCAACAATACCACCAGTCCGATAACATTCTTCTTGGCAAATATACAGGGCAAATATACAGGGTCTAAAGCCAGCAACAAACAACAAAATACCTTTCATCCGTGGACTGCTTGCAGAGGCAAAGGCAATGTTCGTGGCTTTCACTGAGACCCACATAAAGGATCACTTGGACAACGAAATATGGATCCCAGGTTACAACCTATACAGATGTGACAGAGTGAACAGGCAAAAGGGGGGGGGGGTTGGCCTGTACATTGCAGAGTCACTTGTTTGCACAGAACTGCTAAATGCCTCAAATGATGTAGTGGAAGTTTTAGCAGTAAAAGTCGAGAACCAAAACCTAGTCATTGTGGTAGTCTACAAGCCTCCGGATGCAACATCCCAGCAATTCCAGGAACAGCTGTTAAAAATTGACCACTGTCTGGAAAATCTTCCAGCTCCTGCACCCAACATCTTGCTCCTGGGGGATTTCAACTTAAGGCACCTAAAATGGAGGAATATAGCAAATAATATTGTTGCAATAATAACACCAGGAGGCAGCTCTGATGAAAGCTCACACTCACGCGAGCTTTTAAATCTCTGCACAAAATTCAATTTAAACCAGCAAATAATAGAGCCTACTAGACTGGAGAATACACTAGACCTCATCTTCACTAACAATGATGATCTGATAAGAAATGTCACCATATCAAAAACAATATACTCAGATCACAACATAAGTGAGGTTCTGTCATGTATGCGCGGAGCCCCAGACCGACATAATGAGATTAGTCACGAGGGAGGCATTCACTAAATTCAACTTCAATAACAAAAACATAAAGTGGGACCAAGTAAACCAAGTCCTAACCGATATAAGCTGGAAGATATACTAAGCAACACAGACCCCAACTTATGCCTAGAACAGATTAACTCGGTGGCACTCGATGTATGCACAAGGCTTATTCTCTAAGAAAAGGGAGGAGTAGATGTAAAATAGAAAGAGACAGGCGTTCCCTTTACAGGCGACGGAAAAGAATAACAGAGCGGCTAAAAGAGGTCAATATATCTGAAATGGTAGGGAGACACTGGTCAGAGAAATAACAAGCATCGAACTTAAGCTAAAAGAATCCTTTAGGAGTCAGGAATCGCGGGAAGTACTAAAAGCCATAAATGAAATCGAAAGAAACCCAAAGTATTTCTTCTCCTATGCCAAATCAAAATCGAGAACAACGTCCAGTATTGGGCCCCTACTTAAGCAAGATGGGTCCTACACAGATGACAGCAAGGAAATGAGGGAGCTACTCAAGTCCCAGTATGACTCAGTTTTTAGCAAGCCGCTAACCAGACTGAGAGTCGAAGATGAAAAATGAATTTTTTTATGAGAGAGCCACAAAAAATTGGTTAACACAAGCCTATCCGATGTTATCCTGACGCCAAATGACTTCGAACAGGCGATAAATGACATGCCCATGCACTCTGCCCCAGGGCCAGACTCATGGAACTCTGTGTTCATCAATAACTGCAAGAGCCCCTATCACGAGCCTTTTCCATCCTATGGAGAGGGAGCATGGACACGGGGGTCGTCCCACAGTTACTAAAAAACAACAGACATAGCCCCACTCCACAAAGGGGGCAGTAAAGCAACAGCAAAGAACTACAGACCAATAGCACTAACATCCCATATCATAAAAATCTTTGAAAGGGTCCTAAGAAGCAAGATCACCACCCATCTAGAAACCCATCAGTTACACAACCCAGGGCAACATGGGTTTAGAACAGTCGCTCCTGTCTGTCTCAACTATTGGATCACTACAACAAGGTCCTAAATGCACTAGAAGACAAAAAGAATGCAGATGTAATATATACAGACTTTGGAAAAGCCTTCGACAAGTGTGACCATGGCGTAATAGCGCACAAAATGCGTGCTAAAGGAATAACAGGAAAAGTCGGTCGATGGATCTATAATTTCCTCACTAACAGAACACAGAGAGTAGTCGTCAACAGAGTAAAGTCCAAGGCAGCTACGGTGAAAAGCTCTGTTCCACAAGGCACAGTACTCGCTCCCATCTTGTTCCTCATCCTCATATCCGACATAGACAAGGATGTCAGCCACAGCACCGTGTCTTCCTTTGCAGATGACACACGAATCTGCATGACAGTGTCTTCCATTGCAGACACTGCAAAGCTCCAGGCGGACATCAACCAAATCTTTCAGTGGGCTGCAGAAAACAATATGAAGTTCAACGATGAGAAATTTCAATTACTCGGATATGGTAAACATGAGGAAATTAAATCTTCATCAGAGTACAAAACAAACTCTGGCCACAAAATAGAGCGAAACACCAACGTCAAAGACCTGGGAGTGATCATGTCGGAGGATCTCACCTTCAAGGACCATAACATTGTATCAATCGCATCTGCTAGAAAAATGACAGGATGGATAATGAGAACCTTCAAAACTAGGGAGGCCAAGCCCATGATGACACTCTTCAGGTCACTTGTTCTATCTAGGCTGGAATATTGCTGCACACTAACAGCACCTTTCAAGGCAGGTGAAATTGCCGACCTAGAAAATGTACAGAGAATTTTCACGGCGCGCATAACGGAGATAAAACACCTCAATTATTGGGAGCGCTTGAGGTTCCTAAACCTGTTTTCCCTGGAACGCAGGAGGGAGAGATACATGATTATATACACCTGGAAAATCCTAGAGGGACTAGTACCGAACTTGCACACGAAAATCACTCTCCACGAAAGCAAAAGACTTGGCAGACGATGCACCATCCCCCAATGAAAAGCAGGGGCGTCACTAGCACGTTAAGAGACCATACAATAAGTGTCAGGGGCCCGAGACTGTTCAACTGCCTCCCAGCACACATAAGGGGGATTACCAACGGACCCCTGGCAGTCTTCAAGCTGGCACTGGACAAGCACCTAAAGTCAGTTCCTGATCAGCCGGGCTGTGGCTCGTACGTTGGTTTGCGTGCAGCCAGCAGCAACAGCCTGGTTGATCAGGCTCTGATCCACCAGGAGGCCTGGTCACAGACCGGGCCGCGGGGGCGTTGACCCCCGGAACTCTCTCCAGGTAAACTCCAGGTAAACAACTGTAGGATTGACCAGCAAGGGAGTGGAACAGCTATACACAACGGTAGGACAGACCAGCAAGGGGGTGGAACAGCTATACACAACGGTAGGACAGACCAGCAAGGGGGTGGAACAGCTATACACAACGGTAGGACAGACCAGCAAGGGGGTGGAACAGCTATACACAACTGTAGGACTGACCAGTAAGGGGGTGGAACAGCTATACACAACTGTAGGACTGACCAGCAAGGGGGTGGAACAGCTATACACAACGGTAGGACAGACCAGCAAGGGGGTGGAACAGCTATACACAACTGTAGGACAGACCAGCAAGGGGGTGGAACAGCTATACACAACTGTAGGACTGACCAGCAAGGGGGTGGAACAGCTATACACAACTGTAGGACTGACCAGTAAGGGGGTGGAACAGCTATACACAACTGTAGGACTGACCAGCAAGGGAGTGGAACAGCTATACACAACTGTAGGACAGACCAGCAAGGGGGTGGAACAGCTATACACAACTGTAGGACAGACCAGCAAGGGGGTGGAACAGCTATACACAACTGTAGGACAGACCAGCAAGGGGGTGGAACAGCTATACACAACTGTAGGACAGACCAGCAAGGGGATGGTACAGCTGTATACTACTCAAATCAACTTGAATGTATCAATAATTCTTGCACAAGAGATGAGCATGGTGAATATATTATAGCTAAATTTAAATCAAAAGGCCTGCAAAAACTCCTCACAGTCTTAAACATCTACAGAGTACCACAGTCAAATATTTACCACTTTAGTGAAAAATTAGGGAATTTGGTAACTGATGCACATATGAACAAAGACCACCTACTACTAAGAGGAAATTTCAACATAAATATAGTATATGACCAGGACCCACAAGTAACTGAATTCACAAACACTATGAGCAACTGTTTGTTGCTACCAACAATATCAAAACCTACAAGAATATCCCAGAATAGTATCTCTTTATTGGACCACATCTGGACTAACACCATATCCCTTTAAAATCAGGCATAATCACAGACAACACCACAGACCACTACCCAACCTTTCTCATAACCAACCCAAGTAAACTGCCCCAAGACACTACTAAAGTTACCTTCAGACTACATAACGAGACAGCTGTTAATAACTTTATAGCAGCTATGAATAATGTCGACTGGCATAATGAGCTTGAAACATATACAACATTAATGAATGTTTTAATAATTTTTTAAAAAGAACTCACTACCTCTATAACAAGTCCCAGGCTAACACCCAGCATCCTCTAATCCATTAACACAAAGCACCAATATGAAAAACAGTACAGAATGGGTCAAATAACTAGAGAACAGTCTAAACGTTACTCTTCACCTCTTACCAGCCTGATAAGAATGTCTAAAAAATTGTATTATGAAAACAGATTACAAAACAACAAAGGTGTTATAGAAAAGACCTGGAAAACCTTATCGAAAATTCTAGGAACTAAAAGGATATCCCAAAACAAAAAAATCAAATTAACAAAATCAGACGAACCCCTACTCCCACCAACTGAAACAGCAAACAGACTCAATGTTTTCTTCTCCACCATAGGAAAGAATCTAGCAAGCAAAATCCCAAGCTCAAACACCCGTCCATCAGACTACCTCACAGGCACCTACCCGCATACACTATTCCTGGGTCCAACCAACCCAACAGAAGTCTCGCTCATCATCAATACCCTTAAAAACGAGACAGGAGACATAAACAACTTACCTACTTTTATGTACAAAAAAACTTCACAAGTACTGTCACCAATTATTGCAACACTTTAACAATTGCATTGATTCCTCCACCTTCCCAGCAGTTCTCAAAAGAGCGAGGGTCACCCCGATCCACAAAGGAGGTGATCAAGTCGACTTGAATAACTATAGACCAATTTCTAACTTTCCACTACTCTCCAAAATCTTTGAAAAATTAATTCAAAGACGGATCTATTCCTACCTCATCTCAAACAACATACTAAATCCCTGTCAGTTTGGATTCAGGAATAATAAAAGCACAAATGATGCTGTTATACACATGCTAGAGCTAATATATGTACCGCTCTCGAGAAGAAAGAAGTCCCACTGGGAATTTTCACTGACTTACGTAATGCTTTTGATACAGTCAACCATGAATTGCTGCACACTAAATTAACACACTATGGTATAAGAGGCCATTCCCTCAACTACCTAAAGTCATACCTTAGTAACAGAAGCCAATACGTGTACGCGAATGGTGCAAACTCTTCCACGCAAGCAGTCACAGTAGGAGTCCCACAGGGATGTGTCCTTGGACCACTCCTCTTTCTCATCTACATTAATGACCTACCGAATGCATCACAGCTACTCAAACCCATATTATTTCCAGATGACACTGCGTACGTCTTCTCACACCCAAACCCAGTCATACTCGCCAACACTGTTAATGCCGAATTGCAGAAAATATCTACCTGGATGATGACGAATAAATTTACCCTAAATACTGACAAAACCTATTTCATTCAGTTTGGAACCAGAGCTGCAAATGTTCCACTTAACATAACACTAAATGGATCACCCATCACAAGACTCACAGAGGGAAAATTCCTAGGAATTCACCTTGACAGTAGCCTCAAATTCCAGACACATATACAACAAATTTCCAAGAAAATCTCTAAGACAGTAGGTATACCCTCAAAGATACAGTATACTATGTTCTGCAATCAGCTCTCCTTGCACTGTATAACTTAAATCATCTACCCTTATCTCACATATGGAATTTGTGCATGGGGATCAACAACATTAAATCACCTAAGGCCTCTAATAACCCAACAAAAGGCTGCAATCAGAATGATAACAAATTCCCACTCGCAACAGCATATTCCACCTTTATACAAAAGTCTAAATTTGCTCACCATAAAGAACATCCACACTTATTAATGTGCCTACTACATACATAAAACAATACACGCAAACATAAACCCTCCACTCAAACTTCTCCTCACCAACCTTAACAGGACACACGACCATAACACAAGACACAGATCTCTTTTTGATGTACCCCGTGTCCATATTATACTGTGTAAAAACTCTATGCACATAAAGGGCCCCAAAATTTGGAATTCATTACCAGAACATACTAAAGTAACCAGGCCTGAAAATCAATTTAAGACTTCTAAAAAACCACTTACTCGCCCAGGACTAAATAATTAACGCTCAATATTTAACATTACCAATAATTCTCCCAATTACTTAAATCTTAAACCTTCAAGACAACATATAGTAAATTGATCATCTTTTGTTATACATTGTAATGTGACAAATTTGTATAACGATAATGCTTCAGCATCAATATGTTCAAATTTCATTGTTTCAAATAGTCAGTTGTACTTCATATTGCAAATTGTTTACTGTAAATTTTAACACTGAACCTTTCATTGTTAATTTTAAGTTAATTTTAAGCCTGCCCATAATGCTCTGCATACAAGGGGCTTTTGGTATGTTCACCCAACTGCTATAATTCATTGTACAACTATGTATCATGTCCAAATAAACTATATGAAAATGAATATGAATATGACTGAGGAGGGGATGGGGTGGTTTGGTCATTTAGAGAGGACGGTGCAAAATAGGATGTTGATTATGCTGCGCCACTACTTGCTCTTGTGTCTGACTGGAAGCTTGGAGGGCTGGAAAAACTGCAGAACGAAGCAATGAGGATCATTTTAGGATGCCCTCGTACTGCCAAAATTTTAAATATGCAAAAAGAACTTGATATTCCAAGCATCAGAGATCGTGTTACTGAAAGAAATATACTAATTGGGGTTAACATGCTCAGGCAAGCCCATTCAAACCCCTGCACAGAAGCCCTCCAAACTTTCCTCAGCAAGTAAGTCAAGTAAGTCGCTATTGGGCCGTGCGGACGTGCTGCGCAGTAGCTCCTGATTGAGTTGGCATTTGCGCAGTGTTGACGTGTACTTGGCTCTGTGAAGACCTGTTTGCGCGCTCTCTAGAATTGAAGCAAGATGCCCTCCATCGAGCAACTTTACCAACAGCTTAAGGAAGAATTGAGGTTGGCGAATTTGGAAATTCGGCGATTGACCGAGGAAAACAAGAAGATTCGTAGTAATCCTCCTGTGTTGAGTCCTCAGGTCAAGAAGGGAAACTGGTCAGTGGCTGGACAGCAGGGAAAGAAGTTGACGATCAAGAAGACGAATGGAAAGGTAGAAACGATGAAGAGGAAGAGACTGCCGTGGAAACTGTTGTGGAAACATCCAATACATTCTCAGTGCTACCGGACGAATGTGAGTTGACTACTGGGAACGACACGACGAAAGACATTAAGGAAGGTAAGAATATTGTTGTTGTTGGGGATAGCCAAGTTAGGTATATGGATAGGGCGTTCTGCTTGAAGGACAGGAGTAGGAGACAGAGAGTTTGCTTTCCTGGGGCTGGGATGGAGGATATTGTTAGCCGTCTGGATGACATCATGAGAGGTAATGGGAGCAATCCTATTATCTGTGTCAGTGCTGGAGGCAAACGATGTTGGCAGACGTAGGAGTGAGGACCTGATTAGCAGGTATAGGTCAGAATAGAAATAATTAGAAGTAAGGGTGGGAACCCTCTCATATGTGGTATTTTGCCAAGGAGGGGAGTTGGAAGTGAATGGTTGTCCAGGGCAATTGGTGTCAATTGCTGGCTGGACAAATACTGTAAGGAAAATGCGGTAACATTCATTGACAACTGGACCTCTTCTATGGCAGAAATGACATGTATGCTAGGGATGGGGTTCACTTATCTAGGTGTGGGGTGGGAGCACTGGCAACTGCAGTGGAGGGAGCAGTTAGGACTTTAAACTAGGAATAGTTAGTGGTATGGGTTTTGGCAGGAAAACAGTGAAGTCCCAGTGTAGTAATATTACGAGTTCTAGGGGAACTAGTAATAATAAGAACGAGATAGATATTGAAAAGCCAGGGACCTTGGGTGATAAGGACAGTAATAGGTTTAGTAGAAAAATAGAAATGAGCAGGAAGGGTAAGAGAAAGGAGAGTCTTTTCAATGTTTATTATGCTAATTGCCGTAGTGCTAGGAATAAGATGGACGAGTTGAGATTAGTTGCTAGTGTAGGTAACATTGATGTATTTGCCTTAACTGAGACGTGGTTTAATTCAAAAAGTCGGGACATGCCTGCGGAATGTCATATTCAGGGTTTTAAATTGTTCCAAGAAGATAGAAGTATTGGGAGGGGGGGTGGGGTGGCATTGTATGTCCGAGATCGCTTGAACTGTTGCATAAAAACGGGTATTAAGTCTGAAGTAACACATACAGAGTCTGTTGGATAGAATTTTCAGAGGGCATGAAAAACTGATTTTAGGAGTGATATACCGTCCCCCTAACTTAGATAGGGACCAAGGGAAACTACTATGGGAGGAAATGTTAAGGCCACAAGGCACGATAATGTAGTAATTCTAGGAGACTTTAACTTAGTCATGTTGATTGGAATTTCTTGACTGGGAATTTAGAATCGCCTACGACTTCTTAGAAGTATTTCAGATTGTTTTTTGAAGCAGTTAGTGACAGAACCTACAAGGGAAATAACCTGCTTGACTTAGTTATGGCAAACAATGAATCCCTTGTTAATAATTTAGAAATTTCAGAGGAAACTGGGTGCTAGCGACCACAAATCAATTACATTTAGCATTGAATGGAAGTACGATAGTAGCGATAACTCAGTAACAGTCCCAGATTTTCGCTTAGCAGATTACGATGGGCTTAGAGAACACTTATCATCTGTTGACTGGGGTAACGAAGAGAGCTAATCAATATGACAGTTTTCTGAACACTATACATGCTGCTCAAAGAGCGTTTTATCCCATATAAAGAAATTAGATCAAATAGAAATGACCCAAAATGGATGAATAATAGGCTCAAATATCTACTAGGGCATAAGAAAGGAATTTTAGGCGTATCAAAAGAGGTGAGGGTCATCTTATGAATCAGTATATTGACATTAAGAGGGACATTAAAAAGGGGATAAGAAAAGCTAAAAGGGACTATGAAATTAAAGTTGCTAGGGATTCTAAAACTAACCCAAAAAGTTTTTTCCAGGTCTATAGAACAAAAGTTAGAGATAAGATAGGTCCCCTTAAAAATAACTATGGGCACCTTACTGACAATGAGAATGAAATGTGCTTGATTTTAAATAATTATTTCTCTCAGTTTTTACACAGGAAGACACTAACAATATTCCAGTAATTAATTTTTACAGTGGGCTAGAAGAAGATAAATTATGTAACATCACAGTCACTAGTGATATGGTTGTGAGGCAGATAGACAGACTGAAGCCAAAATAAGTCGCCGGGTCCTGATGAGGTTTTTTCAAGAGTTCTTAAGGAATGCAAAATGGAACTCTGTGAACATTAACTAATATTTTTAATTTATCTCTTCAAACAGGTGTAGTGTCTGATATGTGGAAGATGGCTAATGTAACTCCTATTTTTAAAACAGGGGACAAGTCGTTACCGTCAAATTACCGCCCAATAAGCCTGACCTCAATTGTAGGCAAATTACTAGAGTCAATTATAGCTGAGATTATAAGAAGCCATCTCGATAAGCATAGCTTGATTAATGATACTCAGCATGGATTCACAAGAGGCCGGTCTTGTCTAACTAATTTATTAACTTTCTTCAGTAAAGCTTTTGAGGCTGTTGACCACAATAAAGAATTTGATATTATTTACTTAGATTTTAGTAAGCTTTTGATAGAGTTCCGCACCATAGACTGTTAAAGAAAGTGGCAGCTCTGGCATTGGGGGAAAGTGCTCTCGTGGATCGAGTCATGGCTCACTGACAGGAAGCAGAGAGTGTCCATAAATGGGGTTAAATCCGAGTGGGGATCTGTAACAAGTGGCGTTCCACAGGGATCAGTCTGGGCCCGTTGTTGTTTATAATATATATCAATGATCTTGATGAGGGAATTACTAGTGATATGAGCAAAATTCGCCGATGACACAAAGATAGTAGGATAATTGATTCAAACGTAGATGTTAGGGAACTTCAGGAGGATTTAAACAAACTCTATTCTTGGTCAGAAAAGTGGCAGATGCAGTTCAATGTAGATAAATGCAAGGTTCTGAAGCTTGGGAGTGCCCATAACCCTAGTACTTATAAATTAAATGATGTAGAACTTAGCCATACAGATTGCGAAAAGGACTTGGGGGTTATGGTGAGCAGCAACCTTAAACCAAGACAGCAATGCCTAAGCGTACGTAATAAGGCAAATAGATTACTGGGATTTATATCAAGAAGTGTAAGCAACAGAAGTCCAGAGGTCATACTGCAGCTTTATACATCATTAGTAAGGCCTCACCTTGATTATGCAGCTCAGTTCTGGTCTCCGTATTACAAAATGGACATAAATTCGTTAGAGAACATTCAGCGTAGGATGACTAAATTAATACATAGCATCAGAAATCTTCCTTATGAAGAAAGTTTTGAAGACTCTTAAGTTACATTCATTGTTAGACGAAGAATGAGGGGAGACCTGATCGAAGTGTATAAGTGAAGATAGGTATTAATAAAGGGGATATTAATAAGGTCTTGAGGATGTCTCCCCAAAGGGAGAGAACGCGCAGTAATGGATTTAAATTAGATAATTTTAGATTTAGAAAGGACATAGGAAAGTATTGGTTTGGAAATAGGGTAGTTGATGAGTGGAACAGTCTACCTAGTTGGGTTATTGAGGCTGGGACTTTGGGTAGTTTCAAATCTAGGTTGGATAAGTACATGAGTGGGAGGGGTTGGATTTGAGTGGGACTTTCACATCAGAGCTTATTTCTTGGGTGGCATTGAAAATTGGGTTGGGCAAATGTTTTGTTAGTGGGATGAATTGTAAAGGACCTGCCTAGTATGGGCCAGCAGGCCTCCTGCAGTGTTCCTCCTTTCTTATGTTCTTATGTTCTTATGTTCTGGTGAACACTCCTCCAGATGGATCGAAAATACTGGAACCGACCTCCGCATGAATCATATACATGATTTATGTCAAGTAAGGCAACAGTGGCACTTCTCCACTCCATGGAATATTACCCCATTCCAAACTACCATTTCTCCATTTCCCCCCAAACTACTTCTTAAATCACAATCAAAACTTCGCCTTGAGGCCAAACATGATGCCTTAAGCTGTACTGATAACTTAGTCACACAGCACACACTCTAGTTTTTAGTTAGTTTAATATCTTTATTATGCACCTGATACTCATCCTGTGGGCGGTAGTCAAAAGATTACAGAGGTACATAATGGGTCCAGGGACTGGGCCTCAAAGTTTTGATAGCTGAGCAAGTTACAAAGGTAATGAACTCACAATTTACAAAGGTAATGAAATCACACTTTACGAAGGTAAAGAAGTTCAGGTAGGTCTGGCTACAATCATGACAAGTTACAAAGGTATTTACAGATTACAGAGGTACGTAAAATGGCTCGCAAATTATTTACGTTGATGGTTCTGTTCACCAGTCCACTGGTGCAGCTAGTAGTGCTGCTGTTGTCATACAGAGTGATGGTTCTCTTAAAGAAATTGGAGCACGCTTCAATAATTGGGCCTCTACCCTTCAGACAGAACTGTTTGCCATACTCCTTGCACTGAAATGCGTCCATGTATCTAAGATTGACAGTTTAATTGTAACTGATTCTCTGTCATCCATAAATGCTCTCAACTCATTAAGCATAAATTGTGGCATGCTTGTGTCAGAAGCCAGACACAGGTATGGTAAGATTGTGGACAGTGGAGTCAGAGTGCACATGCTGTGGATTCCATCTCACATTGGTCTTCGAATGCATGATAGAACTGATAAATTGGCTAAGCTGTATGCTTTCAAAGAGGGAGTAGATTACAATCTTGGGTTGTCAGGTAGTAGTTTGAGAACAATAATGAGTAAAGAACTTCAACTGAATTTTATTGACTAAGACTCAGGGAGACTGACACCAGTCAGTCCATCTAACATCATTCTATCATGCAGGAGGAGCCACATGTCTATGGTTACTCTGTGGCTGAAGAAATACTTCCTAACATCCCTGTGATTCATCTGTGTCTTCAACTTTCAACTGTGTCCCCTTGTTGCTGTGTCCAATCTCTGGAACATCCTGTCTTTGTCCACCTTGTCAATTCCTCTCAGTATTTTGTAAGTCGTTATCATGTCCCCCCTATCTCTCCTGTCCTCCAGTGTCGTCAGGTTGATTTCCCTTAACCTCTCCTCGTAGGACATACCTCTTAGCTTTGGGACTAGTCTTGTTGCAAACCTTTGCACGTTCTCTAGTTTCTTTACATTCTTGGCTAGGTGTGGGTTCCAAACTGGTGCCGCATACTCCAATATGGGCCTAAAAGTACACGGTGTACAGGGCCCGAACAATTCCTTATTTAAAATGTCGGAATGCTGTTCTGAGGTTTGCCAGGTGCCATATGCTGCAGCAGTTATTTGGTTGATGTGCGCTTCAGGAGATGTGGGCCCGGTGTTATACTCACCCCAAGATCTTTTTTTTTTGAGTGAGGTTCGTAGTCTCTGGCCCCCTAGGGCTGTTTCTCCGTCTGCGGTCTTCTTTGCCCTTCCCCAATCTTCATGACTTTTCACTTGGTGGGATTGAACTCCAGGAGCCAATTGCTGGACCAGGTCTGCAGCCTGTCCAGATCCCTTTGTAATTCTGCCTGGTCTTCGATCGAATGAATTCTTTCATCAACTTTTACGTCATCTGCAAACAGGGACACCTCGGAGTCTATTCCTTCCGTCATGTCGTTCACAAATACCAGAAACAGCACTAGTCCTAGGACTGACCCCGGTGGAACCCCGCTGGTCACAGGTGCCCACTCTGACACCTCGCCACGTACCATTACTCGCTGCTGTCTTCCTGACAAATATTCCCTGATCCATTGTTAGTGCCTTCCCTGTTATCCCTGCTTGGTGTACTCACCTATTTGTACTCACCTATTTGTGGTTGCATGGGTCGATTCTTAGCTCCTGGCCCCGCCTCTTCACCGGTTGCTACTGGGCCCTCTCTCTCCCCGCTCCATGAGCTTTATCAAACCTCGTCTTAAAACTGTGTATGGTTCCTGCCTCCACTACATCATTTTCTAGGCTATTCCACTGCCTTACAACTCTATGACTGAAGAAATACTTCCTACTATCTCTCTGACTCATTTGTGTCTTCAACTTCCAATTGTGGCCTCTTGTTTCTGTGCCCCCCTCCCGGGAACATCCTGTCTTTGTCCACCTTGTCTATTCCACGCAGTAATTTTATATGTCGCTATCATGTCTCCCCTGACCCTCCTGTCCTCCAGTGTCGTCAGGCCGATTTCCCTTAATCTTTCTTCATAGGACATTCCCCTTAGCTCTGGAACTAATCTTGTCGCAAACCTTTGTACTTTCTCTAGTTTCTTGACGTGCTTTTCAAGTGCGGGGTTCCAAACAGGTGCTGCATACTCCAGTATGGGCCTGACATACACGGTGTACAGTGTCTTGAATGATTCCTTACTAAGGTATCGGAATGCTGTTCTCAGGGTTTTCCAGGCGCCCATATGCTGCAGCAGTTTTCTGATTGATGTGGCTTCCGGAGACATGCTCGGTGTTATACTCACCCCAAGATCTTTCTCCTTGAGTGAGGTTTGCAGTCTTTGGCCACTAGCCTATACTCTGTCTATGGTCTTTTGTGCCCTTCCCCTATCTTCATGACTTTGCATTTGGCAGGATTAAATTCGGAGAAGCCATTTGCTGGACCAGGTGTCCAGTTGTCCAGGTCTCTTTGAAGTCCTGCCTGGTCCCCATCAGATTTAATTCTCCTCATTAACTTCACATCATCTGCCAAAAAGGGACACTTTTGAGTCTAACCCTTCCATCATGTCGTTCACATATACCAAAAATAGCACTGGTCCTAGGACCGACCCCTGTGGGACCCCGCTCGTCAAAGGTGCCCACTGTGATACATCATTACGTACCATGACTCGTTGTTGCCTCCCTGTCAGGTATTCTCTGATCCATTGCAGTGCCCTTCCTGTTATATGCGCCTGATGCCCCTAGCTTCTGCACTAATCTCTTGTGGGGGAACTGTGTCAAAGGGCCTTCTTGCAGCCAAGAAAATGCAATCAACCCACCCCCTCTCTCTCGTGTCTTTCTTCTGTTATTGTATCATAAAACTCCAGAGGTTTGTGACACAGGATGTGCCTTCTGTGTATCCGTGTGTATTCGGCATTTATACTCTTGTTCCATTCCAGGTGCTCCACACTCTCCTCTGATAATCTTCTCATAATTTTGCATACATATACACGTCATGACACAGGTCTATTAGTTTAGTGCCTACTTTTCTGTCACATTTATTTAAAATGGGAAACTACATTTTGCAGTTTCCATACCTCGGGGTTAGTTGCCCAGGTTCCAGGGACGTGTTGAAGATTGTGGTAAGTGGCATGCTCAAACTTATCTGCTCCCTTTAAGGACCCACTGGGGGATTGTACGGTCCCATTGCCTTTGAGGTATCGATGTCCCTTAGTCAGTTTCTTCACCTCCTGCCTCATATGTATGGTATGTCGTCCAACACTTGTTGGTTGTATTCCTTGCTGGTGATCACCATCTGGTCTGTCCCCCCAGAGTCCTTCCTGTCTCTACTGTAAAATACTTCCTTAAATCTCGTGTTGAGACTCCTACATACCTTCTTGATCGATTTCTTGTGAGTTCTCCACTCTTTCCTCGTGCCTTATCACCTGGTCCTTGACTGTTGTCTTCCTCCAAATGTGGGCCTATACAACTGTTTCGGTCAGATTTGACTTTCGATGCTATGTCGTTTTCATACTGTGTGGGCCTCCATCATTTCTGTGCATTACTCGTTTCTGGCTTTTTTACTAATCTTGTTTTCTGGGTCCTATGCCTCAGATACCTTTTCCATTTTCGTTGGCTCTTAGTTTTTGCCTCCCTACAACTTCGGGTAAACACAAGGACTCGTTTTGGTCTTCCTTTATTTCTGTTTCCCTTGGGAACAAAACTTTCTCTGCCTACCTTGCACTTTGTTGCCACATATTCCATTCATCTGTTTACTGTTTTCTACCATTTCTCTGTTCCACTGAACCTCCTGCAGGAAGTTTCTCATACTGTGTAGTCCTCCCCTTTTATAGTTTGGCCTGTCCCCTTAGTCCTGTTACCTTCTACACTTTGTAAATCTACTATATTGTCAAAACTCAGGACCACGTGATCGCTAGCTCCAAGGGGCCCTCTAGTAAGTGATGTCCTCAATGTCTGAAAAACTGCTCAGGGTGAACACAAGATCCTAGTCTTGCTGGCCTCATCCTCCCCTCTCTCTCTGGTTGTGTCCCTGACATGTTGATGCATGAGGTTTTCAAAGTACCACATCCATCATCTTGGCTCCTCCATGTTTCTGGGACCCCCATGTGGCTCAGGTTTTCCCAAGTCGATCTTCATGTGGTTAAAATCGGCCCTTATACCAGTAACTATTGCTCTGCTCGAGTGAGGAATCTTCTTGCCACCTCAGCCCTGTGTGTCCACCAATCCCCCCTGTGTTTTCTTCGTACTCTCTCTTGGCCTCTCAGTTCTTGTGGTGGGTTATACATCACTACATGACTACTTTATGTTACTCCGGAATGATTGTATCCTACAATGTAGTTCTTCTTTCTCCAATCATGTCCTTGCACTTCCATTTCCTCAAATCCCCATCGTGTGTTTTATGATCCAGTGCAACCCCTCATCCCACCTCTAATCCTTCTATCTTTCCTCAGGGATCTGATATCACTGTTGGGAAGATTGTGTTTGATATTGTCTCAGCGAATAGTTTCGTTTCTGTGCACTGTATGATGTTGGGGATTTTTCACTGATTCTTTCGTTCCATCCGCCATGTTTATTCGTTATTCCATCGCGTTTGTGTACGCCATTTCTTACCAGCTCTTCCTCCCTTTTTTGGAGAGCTCTAACTCCAGTCTTTCTCCCTGGTTCGTTCTAACCATGATCTTGGTTTTCCGTCCTATTGGGCCAACCCATTTTTTTTTTTATTACCTCAGTCAGAAAGGCTCCTAGAGGAGGGGAGATGGGTGCGAGGGGCGAGGAGAGAATGGTAGAAAGAGGGAGAGGAGGATGAGAGAAAGGGTAGAAGAGGGAGAGAGGGAGAGAGTATGGGGGTGAGGGATAAGACCAAGGGGGGAGAGAGGGAAATGTGAGGGGGGAGAGAAGGGTTTAGAAGGCAGAGGAGAGAAAGAGAGGGGAGAGGGGAGTGGAGTGATGAGAAGAGAGAGAGAGTAGGGAGTTGAGTAAGGTGGCGAGGGGTTAGGCTATGAGAGAGAGAAATGGAGAGATGGAGAGAGATGCCTATTGTGAAGTGAGGAGGCGGTTGAGATTGGGTTATGGGAGGAGGTGAGGGAGTGGTGATGAGAGAAGAGAGAGAGGAATAATATCACTAACCACCCCAATTTCCTAGAAGAGAGAGAGAGAGAGGGAGAGAGAGGGGGGGAGAGAGAGGAGAGGGGAGAGAGAGTGAGAGGGAGAGGAGAGAGGGAGAGAGAGAAGGAGAGGGGATTGGTGAGAGAGGGGAGAGAGAGAGAGAGAGGCGAGAGCGAGAGAGAGAGAGAGAGGGAGAGAGAGGAGGGGAGAGAGAGGGAGAGAGAGAGAGGTTGTGTGTGGTGTGTGTGAGGTGTGTGTGTGTGTGTGAATGTGTGTTTGTTGTGAGTGTTGTGTGCATGTGTGTGTGTGTGTGTGTGTGTGTGTGTGTGTGTGTGTGTGTGTGTGTGTTGTGTGTGTGTGTGTGTGTGATTTGTGTGTGTTTGTGTTGTGTGTGTGTGCACGTATGTGTGTTTGTGTGTGTGTGTGTGTGTGTGTGTGTTTGTGTGTGTGTGTGTGTGTGATGTGTGTGTGTTTGATTGTGTGTGTGTGTGTGTGTGTGTGTGTGTGTTGTTTGTGTTGTGTGTTTGTGTGTGTTGTGTGTGTGTGCGCGCATGTGTTTATCACCTAATTCACCTAATTGTGGTTTGCAGGGGTCGAGACTCAGCTCCTGGCCCTGCCTCTTCACTGTTCGTACTGGATATCTCTCTCTCTCTCTCTCGCCTCCTGAGCTTTGTCAAACCTCTTCTTAAAACTTTGTTTTGGTTCCATGCCTCCACTACTTCACTTGAATGGCTATTTCCACTTGTGACAACTCTATGACTGAAGACATACTTCTAACGTCCCGCCCTGTGACTCGTCTGAGTCTTCAGCTTCCAGTGTGGACCCCTTGTCCCTGTGTCCCCTCTTCTGGAACATCTATCTCTGTCCACCTTGTCTATTCCCCGCAGTATCTTGTTTATGTCGTTATCATGTCTCCCTGACCCTTAGGTCCTCCCAGTGTAGTCAGTCCGATTTCCCTTAAACTTACTGTACGAACCATTCCCTTGAGCTTGGGACTAGTCCTTGTTGCAAACCTTTGTACTTTCTCTAACTTCTTGATGTGCTTGACCAGGTAGTGGTTCCAGACTGGTGCTGCATACTTCAGTATGGGCCTAACATAACAGTGTACTGTGTCTTGAACGATTCCTTATTAAGGTATCGGAACGCTATTATCAGGTTTGCCAGGCGTCCGTATGCTTGCAGCTGTTTATTTGGTGAAGTGTGCCTCCGGTGATGTGCTCGGTGTTATGGTCACCCCAAGGTATGTCTCCTGAGTGAGGTATGTAGTCTTTGTCCAATAGCCTATACTCTGTCTGCAGTTTTCTTGCCCCTCCCCAAATCTTCATGTCTTTGCATTGGCTGGATTGAATTCGAGAAGCCAGTTGCTGGACCACATGTCCAGCCTGTCCAGGTCTCTTTGCAGTCCTGCCTCATCCTCGTCCGTATTTAATTCTTTTCATCAACTTCACATCATCTGGAAAACATGGACACTTCAGAGTCTATTCCTTCCATCAATGTCATTCACATATATCAAAAAATAGCAACTGGTCCTAGAACTGAAACCTGTGAGGACCCCGCTCGTAACAGGCGCCCACTGTGATACCTCTTCACGTTACCATGGACGGTTGCTGCCCTCCCTCCTGTCAGGTATTATCTTATCCATTGCCAGTTTTGCCCTCCCTTTTTACGTGCGCCTGGATCCTCCAGCTCTGCACTATTCTCTTGTGGGGAACTTTGATCAAAGGCCTTCCTGCAGTCTAGAGAAAACGAAATCTACCCACCCCTTCTCTCTGTGTCTTACTTTCTGTTACCTTGTCCATAAAACTCCAGAGAGGTTTAACAAGATTTGCCTTCCATGAATCCCCATGCCTGGTTTTCATTTATATCTTGTTCCTTTCCAGTTGTTCGGACCATCTCCTCCTGATAATCTTCTCCATGCTTTGCACACATACATGTCAGAGGACACAGGGCTTTGTAGATTAGCTGCCTCGTTTATGTTTCCTTTCTTAAATATGGGGACTTACATTAGCTCTCTTTTCCATTTTCAGGTTTGTGCCCAGTTAAAGGGATGTGTTGAAGATTGTGGTTTTAGAGGCACGCACAGATCTCTGCACCTTCTCTTAAGGACCCATGGGGAGATGTTGTCCGGTCCCATCGCCTTTGAGGTGTCAAGGTCACTTAAGAGCTTCTTCACCTCCTCCTCAGTTGTTCGTATGTCATCCAAAACTGTTGGGTATATTCCTTCTTTGATGTTCCCTTCTGTGGCTGTCTTCCCACAGGCCTCCTGACTCTACTGTAAAACTTCCTTAAATCTCAGTTAGCTCCTCACATACCTCCTGATCATTTCTTTGACTGAGTTTTCCACCTTCTGTCCCGTAATTGATCACCTGGTCTTTAGACTGTTGTCTTCCTCCTGATGTGGCCTATACAAACTGTTCGGGTCAGTCTGATTCTTCGATGCTAAGTCATTTTCATACTGTCGGCTGGGCCTTCCCTCCTTACCTGTGCGTACTCATTCCTGGCACTGCAACTGATTCCCTATTTTCGTGTGTTCTCTGCCTGCTGTACTTTTTAATTCTCTATTGCACTTTGTTTGTGCCTCTTTCACGTAGGGTTAAAACAGGGGCTCGTTCTGGGACTTCCCGTTGTTACTGTTGCCTTGGGGAGGAATAAACCTTTCCACTGCCTCCTTCCATTTTGTTGTTACATATCCATCATATCATTTTCTGGCTTTCCTGCCAGGTTCTCTGTCCCACTGGACCCTCCCACAGGAAGTTCTTCAAACCTATGTTAGTCACCTCTTTTATAGTCAGGCTTTTCCATTCAACTCCTGTTATTCTCTCCTCTTGCAGCTCTACTATGTATTAAGCACAGAACCACGTGGTCGCTACGCTCCTAGGGACTCTCATACTTGAGGCCTCAATATCTGACCTGCGAAGGGTGAACACAAGGTCCATCTTGCTGGTTCATCCTCCCTACTCTCTCTCTGTCCGGTAGTGTCCTTAACATGTGGTGCAGAGGTTTTCCAGCACCACGTCCAACATCCTGGCTCTCCATGTTTTGGGCCCCCTTGTGGCTCCTGGTTTTCCCAGTTCAATCTACTGTGGTTGAAATCCCCCATAACCGCAACTTTGCTCTGTGGAGTGAGCTCTTCTTGCCACTCAGCATAGGGTGTGTCCACATTGCTCCTGTGCTCTCTTCATATTCCTCTCTGGCATCCTTGCAGTTCTGTGGTGGATTATACATCACAGCAATGGGACCAATTTGTGTTCCCCAGACTGAAGTGTACCTGCTATGTATTCTCTTTATCATGGTCTCATCTATTCCTTCCATTTCTCGAATTTCCATCTGTTTTTTACGAGGATAGCAACCCCACATCCCCCCCCTGCCCCTTCTAGCTTTCCTCTTGATCTGGTATTCCTGGGTGGGTAGATTGCATCTGTTATTGTCTCGTGAGTTTTGTTTCTGTAACTGCTATGAAGTATGGGGACTTCTCAGTGTGATTCTTTCTTGCCATTCCTCATGTTGATTCGTTAATCCATCTGCATTTGTTTACCAAACTTAAATTCTGTTTAATACTGTAACTGTGGTTCGGGGGTGTGGAAACAAAATATTTACATTTAGTGAAAATGAAAAAATAGGGAATTTGGGTAACTGTGACATATGAACAAAGACCACTATACTAAGAGGAAATTTCAACATAAATATAGTATATGACAAGACCCACAAGTAACTGAATTAACAAAACCCTAGAGAAAACTGTTAGTATGCTACCAACACCAAGATCAATACCTACAAGAATATCCCAGAAATAGTTTTCTCTGTATTGGACTCATCTGGACCTACACCATATCCTTTAAAATCAGGCATAATCACAGACAACAACACAGTCCACTACCCAACCTTTCTCATAACCAACCAAGTAAACTGCCCAAGACACTACTAAAGTTACCTTCAGACTACATAACGAGACAGATGTAATTAACTTTATAGCAGCTATGAATAATGTCGACTGGCAAATGAGCGTGAAACAAATACAATCAATTGAATGTTTTAAAATTTTTTAAAAAGAACTACTACTCTTTAACAAGTTCCAGGTAACACCCAGCATCCTCTAATCATTAACACAAAAGCACCAATATGAAAAACATAGTACAGAATGGGTCAAATATCTAGAGAACAGTTAAAATAACGTTATCTTCACCTCTTACCAGCATGTAGAATGTCTAAATAATTGTATTATGACAAATGATTACAAAAACATACTAAGGTGGTTATAGAAAAGGACCTGGAAAACCTTTATCGAAAATTCTAGGAACTAAAATGGATATCCCAAACAAAAAAATTCAAATTAACAAAATCAGACGAACCCATACTCCACCAACTGAACAGCAAACAGACTCAATGTTTTCTTCTCCACCATAGAAGAAATCTAGCAAGCAAAATCCCAAGCTCAAAACACCCGTCCATCATGACTTACCTCACAGCACCTACCCGCATTCACTATTCTGGGTCAACGCCAACCCAACAGAAGTCTAGCTCATAATCTTGTACCCTTTGAAAAACGAGGAAGGAGACATTAAACAACTTAACTACTTTTATGTAAAAAAACTGCACAAGTTACTGTCTCCAATTATTGAAACACTTTAACAATGCATTGATTCCTCCACCTTCTCAGCAGTTCCTCCAAATGAGCGAGGGTCTCCCGATCCTCAAAGAGGTGATCAAGTCGACTTGAATAAACTATAGACCATTTACTACTTTCCACTACTCTCCAAAAATCTTTGAAAAAATTAATTCAAAGACGGATCTATTCCTACCTCCTTCTCAAACAAACATACTAATCCCTGTCAGTTTGGATTCAGCGTATAATAAAAAGAAAAATGATGCTGTTATTCACTTGCTGAGCTAATATATGTACCGCTCTCGAGAAAGAAAGAAGTCCCAATGGGAATTTTCACTGACTTACGTAATGCTTTGTACAGTCACCTTGATTGCTGACACTAAATTAACACACTATGGTATAAGAGGCCATTCCTCAACTACCTAAAGTCATCCTTAGTAACTGAAAGCCAATACGTGTACGCGTATGGTGCAAACTCTTCCACGCAAGCAGTCACAGTAGGAGTCCCACAGGGAGGTGTGCTTGGACCACACCTCTTTGCATTACATTAATGACCTACCGAATGCATCCACAGCTACGCAAACCATATTATTTCCAGTTGGACCACTGCGTTCGTCTTCTCACACCCAAACCCCCAGTCATACTCGCCATCACTGTTTAATGCCGAATTGAGAAAATATCTACCTGGATGATGACGAATAAATTTACACTAATACGACAAAACCTATTTATTCAGCCCCCCTGTTTGAACCAGAGCTGCAAAAGTTCCACTTAACATAACACTAAATGGATCACCACAATCACAAGACTCACAGAGGGAAAATTCCTAGGAAGTCACCTTGACAGTAGCCTCAAATTCCAGGACACATATACAACAAATTTCCAAAGAAATCTCTATGACAGTAGGTTTCCCCCTCTCTAATGATACAGGGTTACTATGTTCTGCAATCAGCTCTCTTGCACTGTTAACTTACTTCTCTAACCTTATCTCACATATGGAATTTGTGCATGGGGACAACAACTTTTTAAATCACCTGAAGGCCTCTAATAACCCAACAAAAGATGCAATCTGAATGTTAACAAATTCCACTCGCAACAGCATATTCCACTTTATAACAAAAGTCTAAATTTGCTCACCATAAAGAACATCCACACTTATTATATGTGCTACTTACTTTTCATTAAAACAATCAGCAATACATAAACCCATCACTACAAAACTTCTCTCACCAAACCTGAACAGGACCACGACCATATCACAAGACACAGAGTAGCTTTTTGATGTACCCCGTGTCCATTATTATACTGTGTTAAAAAACTCTATGCACATAAAGGGCCCAAAATTGGAATTCATACCGAACATACTAAAAAGTATCCAGGCCTGGTAAATCAAATTTAAGACTTCTAAAAAAAAAAAAAAAACCACTTACTCGCCCAGGACTAAATAATTAACTCTCAATATTTAACATTACCAATATGTTCTCCCTATTAATTAAATCTTAAACCTTCAAGACAACATATAGTAAATTGGATCATCTTTTGTTATACATTGTATGTGACAAATTTGTTATAACGATAATGCTTCAGCATCAATATGTTAATTTTCATTGTTTCCAAATAGTCAGTTGTACTTCTTATTGCAAAATTGTTTACTGTAAACTTTAAACACTGAAACCTTTCATTGTTAATTTTAGGTAATTTTAAACCTGGCCATAATGCTCTGCATACAAGGGCTTTTGGTATGTTCACCCATTGCTTAATTCATTTGTTACAAACTATGTATATGTCCAAAATAAACTTATTTGAAAATGTATATGAATTGCTAGAAGGGAGGGATGGGGTGGTTTGCGTCATTTAGAGAGGACGGTGCAAATAGGATGTGGATTATGCTGACGACAATACTTGCTCTTGTTGTCTGACTGGAAGCTTGGAGGGCTGGAAAAAAACTGCAGATCGAAGCAATGAGGTTCATTTTAGGATTGCCCTCGTACTGCCAAAAAATTTTTAAATATGCCAAAAAGAACTGATATTCCAAGCATCAGAGATCGTGTTACTGAAAGAAATTTACTAATTGGGGTTACATGCTCAGGCATGCCCATTTCAAACCCCTGACACAGAAGCCCTCAAAAACAATTCCTCAGCAAGTAAGTCCAAGTATGACGCTATTGGGCCGTGCGGGAGTGACTGCGCAGTAGCTCTGATTGAGTTGGCATTTGCGCAGTGTTGACGGGTAATTGGCTCTGTGAAGACCTGTTTGCGCGACTCTCTAGGAATTGAAGCAAGATGCCCTCATCGTGCACTTTACCAACAGCTTATGGAAGAATTGAGGTTGGCGAATTTGGAAATTCGGCCGATTGTCCGAGGAAAACAAGAAGATTCGTAGTAATCCTCCTGTGTGGTGTCTCTAGGTCAAAGAAGGGAAACTGGTTAGTGGCTGGACAGCAGGGATAGAAGTTGCGATCTAGAAAGTCGAATGGAATGGTAGAAGAAGAATCGTTGAAGAGGAAAAGAGACTGCCGTTGGAATCTGTTGTGGGAAACTTCCATTACATTCTCAGTGCTCGGGCGAATGTGAGTTGAATATGCGAACGACACGACGAAAGGACTATTAAGGAAGGTGATGAATATTGTTGTTGTTGGGGAAAGCAAGTTAGGTATATGCGATAGGGGGTTTCTGCTTGAAGGACAGGAGTAGGAGACAGAGAGTTGCTTCGGGGGCTGGGATGGAGGATATTGTTAGGCCGTTGGATGACATCATGAGAGTAATGGGAGCAATCCTATTTTCTAGTGTCAGTGATGGAGGCATCGATGTTGGCAGACCGTAGGAGTGAGGTCCTGAATTTGCAGGGTATAGGTTCAGCAATAAGAAATACTTATGAATAAGGGTGGGAAACCTCTCATATGTGGTTTTTTTGCCAAGGGGGGGAGTTGGAAGTGATTGGTTGTCGGGCAAATTGGTGTCCAATTGCTGGCTGGACAAATACTGTAAGGAAAAATGCCAGGTAACATTCATGACAACTGGGACCTCTCTATGGAAGAAATGACAGTGTGCTAGGGATGGGGGGTTCACTTATCTAGTGTGGGGGGGTGGGAGCCACTGGCAACTGCAGTGGATGGGTGCAGTTGGACTTTAAACTAGGAATAGTTAGTAGTATGGGTTTTGGCTGGAAATCAGTGAAGTCCCAGGTAGTAATATTACGAGTTTAGGGGATACTAGTAATATTAAGAACGAGATGATATTGAAAAGCAGGGACTTGGGTGATAAGGACTCAAGTAATAGGTTTAGTAGAAAATAGAAATGAGAGGAAGGAGGGGTAAGGAGAAAGGAGAGTCTTTCAATGTTTATTATGCTAATTGCCGTAGTTGCTAGGAATAAGATGGACGAGTTGAGTATTAGTTGCATAGTGTATGGTAACATTGATGTATTTGCCTTAAATGAAGACGGGGTTTAATTACAAAAAAGTCGGGGGAAATGCTGCGGAATGTCATATTCCAGGGTTTTATAATTGTTCCAAGAAGATAGAAGTATTGGGAGGGGGGTGTGGTGGGGTGGCATTGTATGTCCGAGATGCTTGAACTCGTAGCATAAAAAACGGGGTGGGTATTATGTATGAAGTAACACTTACAGAGTTCTGTTTGGATAGAATTTTCAGAGGGGCATGAACAAACTTATTTTAGGTGTGATTTACCGTCCACCCGAACTTAGATAGGGACCAAGGTAAAACTACTAATGGGAGGAATTGTTAAGGCACAAGCACGATAATGTAGTAATATAGGGAGACTTTATTCTTTAGTCATGTTGTGATTGGAATTTCTTGACTGGGAATTTAGAATCGTACGAACTTCTTTGAAGTAGTTCAGGATTGTTTTTTGAAGCAGTATGTGACAGAACCTACAAGGGGAAATAACCTGCTTGACTTAGTTATGGCAAAAAGGGAATCCCTTGTTAATTAATTAGAAATTTCAGATGGATACTGGGTGCTAGCGACCAAAATCAATTACATTTAGCTTTGAATGGAAGTACGAAGTAGCGATACTTCTGTAACAGTCCCAGATTTTCGCCGCTTAGCAGATTACGATGGGCTTAGAGAAAATTATATCTGTTGGACTGGGGTAACGTTGAGAGTAGCCAATATGGACTGTTTTCTGAAAACACTATTACATGCTGCTCAAAGAGGCCGTTTATCCCTTATAAAGAAATTAGATCAATAGTAATGACCCAAAAATGGATGAATAATAGGCTTAATATCTACTAGGGCTAAAGAAAGGAAGTATAGGGCGTATCAAAAGTGGTGAGGGTCATCTTATGAATCAGTATTATTGACATTAAGAGGGACATTAACAAAAGGGGATAAGAAAGCTAAAGGGACTATGGAAATTTAAAGTTGTAGGGTTCTAAAAACTAATAACCCCAAAAAGTTTTTTCCAGGTCTATAGAACAAAGTTAGAGATAAGATAGGTCCCCTTAAAAATAACTATGGGCACCTTCTGACAATGAGAATGAAATGTGCTTGATTTTTAAATATTATTTTCTCTCAGTTTTTACACAGGGAAGACTCTAACATATTCAGTAATTAATTTTTTCCGTGGGCTAGAGAAGATAAATTATGTAACATCACAGTCACTAGTGATATGGTTGTGAGGGCAGATTGACAGACTGAAGCAAAAAATAAGTCGCAGGGTTCTGAGAGGTTTTTCAAGAGTTCTTAAGGAATGCAAAATGGAACTCTGTGAACATTAACTAATATATTTAATTTTCTCTTCAAACAGGTTTGTAGGTCTATATGTGGTAAGATGCTATGTAACTCCTATTTTTAAAACAGGGGAAAGTCGTTACCGTTCAATTACGCCCAATAGCCTGACAACTCTCAATTGTAGGCAAATTATAGAGTCAATTATAGCTTAGATTATAAGAGCCATCTCGTTAAGCATTGCTTGATTTATGATACTCAGCAATGGATTCCACAAGAGGACGGGTTTGTCCTAAACTAATTTATTAACTTTCTTCAGTAAAGCTTTTGAGGCTGTTGACCCACAATAAAGAATGTGATTTGATTTACTTTGAATTTTAGTAAGATTTTGATAGAGTTCCGCACCATGACTGTTAAAGAAAGTGGCAGCTCATGGCATTGGGGGAAGAGTGCTCTCGTAGGATCGAGTCATGGCTCACTGTCAGGACAGAGAGAGAGTGTGTCCATAAATGGGGTTAAATCCGAGTGGGGATCTGTAACATGTGGCGTTTCCACAGGGATCCAGTCTTGGGCCGTTGTTTTGTTTTTTAATATTTATCAATGATCTTGAAGAGGAATTACTTGTATATATGAGAAATTCGCCGATGGGACACAAAGGTTAGGTTGGCATAATGGATTCAAGTAGATGTTAGGGAACTTCAGGAGGATTTAAACAAACTCTATTTTTGGCTCAGAAAAGTGGCAGAGCCAGTTCTATTGTAGTAAATGCAAGGTTCTGAAGCTTGGGAGTGCCCTAACCCTAGTACTTATAAATTAAAAGATGTAGACTAAGCCATACAGATTGCGAAAAGCACTTGGGGGTTGTTGCGTTGAGCAGCAACCTTAAATACTCCAAGAACATGCAATGCCTAAGCGTACGTAATAAGGCATATTGATTACTGGGGGATTTATATCAAGATGTGTAAGCAACAGAGTCCAGAGGTCATACTGCAGCTTTATACATCATCTAGTTAAGGCCTCACCTTGATTAATGCAGATCTCAGTTCTGGTCTCCGTATTACAAAATGGACATAAATTCCGTTTGTGAACATTCAGCGTAGGATGACTAATTAAACATAGACATCAGAAATCTTCCTTATGAGAAAGATTGAAGACTCTTAAGTTACATTCACTTGTTAGACGAAGAATGAGGGAGAGACTGATCGAAGTGTATATGTGGAAGATGGTATTAATAAAGGGGATATATAATAAGGTTTTGAGGGATGTCTCCATGAGAGAAACGCGCAGTATGGAATTTAAAATTAGATAAAGTTTAGATTTAGAAAGACATAGGAAAGTGATTGGTTTGGGAAATAGGGTAGTTGATGAGTGAACAGTCTACATAGTTGGGTTATTGAGGTGGGAATTTGGGTTGTTTCAAATCTAGGTTGGTTAAGTCATGTGTGGGAGGGGTTGGGATTTAGTGGGACTATTACATCAGAGCTTATTCTTGGGTTGGCATTGAAAAATTGGGTTGGGCAAATGTTTTGTTAGTGGGCATGAATTGTTAAGGACCTGCTAGTATGGGCCTGCAGGCCTGTAGAGTTGTTCTCCTTTCTTATGTTTTATGTTTTAAGTTCTGGTGAAACTCTCCAGATGGAACGAAAATATGGAAACAGACCTCGCATGAATCATATACTGCTTTATGTCAAGAAGGCCAACAGTGGCACTTCCTCCACTCCATGGAATATTACCCCATTCCAAACTAAATTTCTCTTTTTCCCCCAAACTACTCTTAAATCCAATCACAATTCGCCTTGAGGCCAAACATGATGCACTTATGCTGATACTGATAACTTAGTCACACAGGCACACACTCTAGTTTTTAGTTAGTTTTAATATCTTTATTATGCACCCTGATTACTCATCATGGGGCGGTAGTCAAAAGATTACAGAGGTGGTACATAATGGTCCAGGGACTGTGGCCTCAAAGTTTTGAAGGGCCTGAGCAAGTTACAAAGGTAATGAACTCAAATTTACAAAGGTAATGAAATCACAATTTACGAAGGTAAATGAAGTCCAGGTAGGTATGGCTTACAATCATGACAAGTTTACAAAGGTATTTACAGATTAAGAGGTACGTAAAATGGCCGCCAAAATTATGTACCGTTGATGGTTTGATTACAAGTCCACTGGTGAAGGCTAGTAGTGCTGATGTTGTCATACAGAGTGATGGTTTCTTAAGTAAATTGGAGCACGCTTAATATTGGGCCTCTACCCTTCGACAGAAAACGGTTTGCCATACTCCTTGCACTGAAATGCGTACATGACTGTATCTTAAGATTGACAGTTTAATTGTAACTGATTCATCTGTCAGCATAAATGCTCTCAAACATTAAGCATAAATTGTGGCATGCTGTGTCAGAAGCCAGACACAGGTATGGTAAGATTTGTGGACAGTGGAGTCAGAGTGCACATGCTGTTGGATTCCATCTCCATTGGTCTTCGAATGTTGATAGAACTGATAAATTGGCCTAAGCTGTATGCTTTCAAAGTGGGAGTAGATTTCAATCTTGGGTTGTCGGTAGTAGTTTGAGAACAATAATGGAGTAATAGAACTTCAACTGAATTTTATTGACTAAAGACTCAGGGATACTGACACCACAGTCATCTAAAATATTATATCAGCTGGGAGGAGCCACATGTGTATGGTTACTCTGTAGGCTGAAGAAATACTTCCTAACATCACTGTGATTCATCTGTGTCTTCAACTTCAACTGTGTCCCTTGTTGCTGTTGTCCAATCTCTGGAACATACTGTCTTTGTCCACCTTGTCAATTACTCTCGTATTTGTAAGTCGTTATTCTTGTCCCCCTATCTCTCTGTCCTCCAGTGTCGTCAGGTTGATTTCCCTTAAACCTCTCCTCGTAGGACATACCTCTTAGCTTTGGGGACTGTCTTGTTGAAACCTTTGCACGTTCTCTAGTTTCTTTACATTCTTGGCTAGGTGTGGGTTCAAACTGGTGGCCGCATACTCCAATATGGGCCTAACGTAAACGTGTACAGGGCCCTGAAACATTTCCTTATTAAGATGTCGGAATGTGTTCTGAGGTTTGCCAGGTGCCCCATATGATGCAGAAGTTATTTGGTTGAAGTGCGCTTCAGGAGTGTGCCTGGTGTTATACTCTCCCCAAGATCTTTGTTTCTGTGTGTGAGGTTCGTAGTCTCTGGGCCCACTCAGACTTGATACTCCGTCTGCGGGTCTTCTTGCCCTTCCCAATCATTCATGGACTTTGCACTTGGTGGGATTGAACTCCAGGAGCCAATTGCTGGACCAGGTCTGCAGCCTGTCCAGACCCTTTGTAATTCTGCAGGGTCTTCGATCGAATGAATTCTTATCATCAACTTCAGTCATCTGCAAACAGGGACACCTCGGAGTCTATTCCTTCAGTCATGGTCGTTCACAAATACATCATAGAAACAGCACTAGTCCTAAGGACTGACCCCGGTGGAACCCCGCTGGTCACAGGGTGCCACTCTGACACCTCGCCACGTACCATTACTCGCTGCTGTATTCATGTCAAATATTCCCTGATTCCATTGTAGTGCTTCCCTGTTATCCCTGCTTGGTTTACTCACCTATTTGTAATCACCTATTTGTGGTTTTTTTGCATGGGTCGTTCTTAGCTCTGGCCCCGCCTCTTCACCGGTCTTGATATCTGGGCCCTCTCTCTCCCCGCTTCCATGTGTTTATCAAACCTCGTCTTAAAAACTGTTTTTGTATGGTTCTGCCTCCATCTACATCTTTTCTAGGCTATTCCACTGAATTACAACCTTTGGACTGATGAAATACTTCCTACTATCTTCTCTGACTCCATTTGTGTCTTCAACTTCCAATTGTGCCTCTTGTTTCTGTGGTCCCCTACCTGGAACCTCCTGTCTTTGTCACTTGTCTATTCCAGCAGTATTTTATATGTCGCTATTCATGTCTCCCTGACCCTCCTGTCCCCAGGTTGTCGTACAGGCCGATTTCCCTTAATCTTTATTCATAGGACATTCCCCTTAGCTCTGGAACTAATCTTGTCGCAAACCTTGTACTTTTCTATAGTTTCTTGACGGGCGTTATCAAGTGCGGGTTCCAAACAGGTGACTGCCATACTCCAGTATGGGCCTGACATAAACGGTGTACAGTGTCTTGCAATGATTCCTTACTAAGGTATCGGGAATGCTGTCTCAGGTTTTTGCCAGGCGCCATATGCTGCAGCAAGTTATCTGATTGATGTGTGCTTCCGGAGACATGCCCGGTGTTATAACTCACCCCAAGATCTTTCTCCTTGAGTGAGGTTTGCAGTCTTGGGCCTCCTAGCCTATACTCTGTCTATGGTCTTCTGTTGCCCTTCCCTATCTTCATGACTTTGCTTTGGCAGGATTAAATTCGAGAAGCCATTTTGCTGGACCAGTGTCCAGTCTGTCCAGGTCTCTTTGAAGTTCCTGCTGGTCTATCAGATTTTAATTCTCCTCATTAACTTCACATCATCTGCAAACAGGGACCACTTCTGAGTCTAACCCTTCCATCATGTCGTTCACATATACCAAAAATTGCACTGGTCTAGGACGACCCCTGTGTGGACCCCGGCTCGTCACTAGGTGCCCACTGTGATACATCATATACGTACCATGACTGTTGTTGCCTCCTTAAGGTATTCTCGAACCATTGCAGTGCACCTTCCTGTTATATGCTGCCTGATGCTCTAGCTTCTGCACTAATCTCTTGTGAGGAACTGTGTCAAAGGCCTTCTTGCAGCCAAGAAGATGCAATCAACCCACCCTCTCTCTCGTGTCTTTCTTCTGTTATTGTATCATAAAACTCCAGAGGTTTGTGACACAGGATGTGCCTTCTGTGTATCCGTGTGTATTCGGCATTTATACTCTTGTTCCATTCCAGGTGCTCCACACTCTCCTCTGATAATCTTCTCATAATTTTGCATACATATACACGTCATGACACAGGTCTATTAGTTTAGTGCCTACTTTTCTGTCACATTTATTTAAAATGGGAAACTACATTTTGCAGTTTCCATACCTCGGGGTTAGTTGCCCAGGTTCCAGGGACGTGTTGAAGATTGTGGTAAGTGGCATGCTCAAACTTATCTGCTCCCTTTAAGGACCCACTGGGGGATTGTACGGTCCCATTGCCTTTGAGGTATCGATGTCCCTTAGTCAGTTTCTTCACCTCCTGCCTCATATGTATGGTATGTCGTCCAACACTTGTTGGTTGTATTCCTTGCTGGTGATCACCATCTGGTCTGTCCCCCCAGAGTCCTTCCTGTCTCTACTGTAAAATACTTCCTTAAATCTCGTGTTGAGACTCCTACATACCTTCTTGATCGATTTCTTGTGAGTTCTCCACTCTTTCCTCGTGCCTTATCACCTGGTCCTTGACTGTTGTCTTCCTCCAAATGTGGGCCTATACAACTGTTTCGGTCAGATTTGACTTTCGATGCTATGTCGTTTTCATACTGTGTGGGCCTCCATCATTTCTGTGCATTACTCGTTTCTGGCTTTTTTACTAATCTTGTTTTCTGGGTCCTATGCCTCAGATACCTTTTCCATTTTCGTTGGCTCTTAGTTTTTGCCTCCCTACAACTTCGGGTAAACACAAGGACTCGTTTTGGTCTTCCTTTATTTCTGTTTCCCTTGGGAACAAAACTTTCTCTGCCTACCTTGCACTTTGTTGCCACATATTCCATTCATCTGTTTACTGTTTTCTACCATTTCTCTGTTCCACTGAACCTCCTGCAGGAAGTTTCTCATACTGTGTAGTCCTCCCCTTTTATAGTTTGGCCTGTCCCCTTAGTCCTGTTACCTTCTACACTTTGTAAATCTACTATATTGTCAAAACTCAGGACCACGTGATCGCTAGCTCCAAGGGGCCCTCTAGTAAGTGATGTCCTCAATGTCTGAAAAACTGCTCAGGGTGAACACAAGATCCTAGTCTTGCTGGCCTCATCCTCCCCTCTCTCTCTGGTTGTGTCCCTGACATGTTGATGCATGAGGTTTTCAAAGTACCACATCCATCATCTTGGCTCCTCCATGTTTCTGGGACCCCCATGTGGCTCAGGTTTTCCCAAGTCGATCTTCATGTGGTTAAAATCGGCCCTTATACCAGTAACTATTGCTCTGCTCGAGTGAGGAATCTTCTTGCCACCTCAGCCCTGTGTGTCCACCAATCCCCCCTGTGTTTTCTTCGTACTCTCTCTTGGCCTCTCAGTTCTTGTGGTGGGTTATACATCACTACATGACTACTTTATGTTACTCCGGAATGATTGTATCCTACAATGTAGTTCTTCTTTCTCCAATCATGTCCTTGCACTTCCATTTCCTCAAATCCCCATCGTGTGTTTTATGATCCAGTGCAACCCCTCATCCCACCTCTAATCCTTCTATCTTTCCTCAGGGATCTGATATCACTGTTGGGAAGATTGTGTTTGATATTGTCTCAGCGAATAGTTTCGTTTCTGTGCACTGTATGATGTTGGGGATTTTTCACTGATTCTTTCGTTCCATCCGCCATGTTTATTCGTTATTCCATCGCGTTTGTGTACGCCATTTCTTACCAGCTCTTCCTCCCTTTTTTGGAGAGCTCTAACTCCAGTCTTTCTCCCTGGTTCGTTCTAACCATGATCTTGGTTTTCCGTCCTATTGGGCCAACCCATTTTTTTTTTTATTACCTCAGTCAGAAAGGCTCCTAGAGGAGGGGAGATGGGTGCGAGGGGCGAGGAGAGAATGGTAGAAAGAGGGAGAGGAGGATGAGAGAAAGGGTAGAAGAGGGAGAGAGGGAGAGAGTATGGGGGTGAGGGATAAGACCAAGGGGGGAGAGAGGGAAATGTGAGGGGGGAGAGAAGGGTTTAGAAGGCAGAGGAGAGAAAGAGAGGGGAGAGGGGAGTGGAGTGATGAGAAGAGAGAGAGAGTAGGGAGTTGAGTAAGGTGGCGAGGGGTTAGGCTATGAGAGAGAGAAATGGAGAGATGGAGAGAGATGCCTATTGTGAAGTGAGGAGGCGGTTGAGATTGGGTTATGGGAGGAGGTGAGGGAGTGGTGATGAGAGAAGAGAGAGAGGAATAATATCACTAACCACCCCAATTTCCTAGAAGAGAGAGAGAGAGAGGGAGAGAGAGGGGGGGAGAGAGAGGAGAGGGGAGAGAGAGTGAGAGGGAGAGGAGAGAGGGAGAGAGAGAAGGAGAGGGGATTGGTGAGAGAGGGGAGAGAGAGAGAGAGAGGCGAGAGCGAGAGAGAGAGAGAGAGGGAGAGAGAGGAGGGGAGAGAGAGGGAGAGAGAGAGAGGTTGTGTGTGGTGTGTGTGAGGTGTGTGTGTGTGTGTGAATGTGTGTTTGTTGTGAGTGTTGTGTGCATGTGTGTGTGTGTGTGTGTGTGTGTGTGTGTGTGTGTGTGTGTGTGTGTGTTGTGTGTGTGTGTGTGTGTGATTTGTGTGTGTTTGTGTTGTGTGTGTGTGCACGTATGTGTGTTTGTGTGTGTGTGTGTGTGTGTGTGTGTTTGTGTGTGTGTGTGTGTGTGATGTGTGTGTGTTTGATTGTGTGTGTGTGTGTGTGTGTGTGTGTGTGTTGTTTGTGTTGTGTGTTTGTGTGTGTTGTGTGTGTGTGCGCGCATGTGTTTATCACCTAATTCACCTAATTGTGGTTTGCAGGGGTCGAGACTCAGCTCCTGGCCCTGCCTCTTCACTGTTCGTACTGGATATCTCTCTCTCTCTCTCTCGCCTCCTGAGCTTTGTCAAACCTCTTCTTAAAACTTTGTTTTGGTTCCATGCCTCCACTACTTCACTTGAATGGCTATTTCCACTTGTGACAACTCTATGACTGAAGACATACTTCTAACGTCCCGCCCTGTGACTCGTCTGAGTCTTCAGCTTCCAGTGTGGACCCCTTGTCCCTGTGTCCCCTCTTCTGGAACATCTATCTCTGTCCACCTTGTCTATTCCCCGCAGTATCTTGTTTATGTCGTTATCATGTCTCCCTGACCCTTAGGTCCTCCCAGTGTAGTCAGTCCGATTTCCCTTAAACTTACTGTACGAACCATTCCCTTGAGCTTGGGACTAGTCCTTGTTGCAAACCTTTGTACTTTCTCTAACTTCTTGATGTGCTTGACCAGGTAGTGGTTCCAGACTGGTGCTGCATACTTCAGTATGGGCCTAACATAACAGTGTACTGTGTCTTGAACGATTCCTTATTAAGGTATCGGAACGCTATTATCAGGTTTGCCAGGCGTCCGTATGCTTGCAGCTGTTTATTTGGTGAAGTGTGCCTCCGGTGATGTGCTCGGTGTTATGGTCACCCCAAGGTATGTCTCCTGAGTGAGGTATGTAGTCTTTGTCCAATAGCCTATACTCTGTCTGCAGTTTTCTTGCCCCTCCCCAAATCTTCATGTCTTTGCATTGGCTGGATTGAATTCGAGAAGCCAGTTGCTGGACCACATGTCCAGCCTGTCCAGGTCTCTTTGCAGTCCTGCCTCATCCTCGTCCGTATTTAATTCTTTTCATCAACTTCACATCATCTGGAAAACATGGACACTTCAGAGTCTATTCCTTCCATCAATGTCATTCACATATATCAAAAAATAGCAACTGGTCCTAGAACTGAAACCTGTGAGGACCCCGCTCGTAACAGGCGCCCACTGTGATACCTCTTCACGTTACCATGGACGGTTGCTGCCCTCCCTCCTGTCAGGTATTATCTTATCCATTGCCAGTTTTGCCCTCCCTTTTTACGTGCGCCTGGATCCTCCAGCTCTGCACTATTCTCTTGTGGGGAACTTTGATCAAAGGCCTTCCTGCAGTCTAGAGAAAACGAAATCTACCCACCCCTTCTCTCTGTGTCTTACTTTCTGTTACCTTGTCCATAAAACTCCAGAGAGGTTTAACAAGATTTGCCTTCCATGAATCCCCATGCCTGGTTTTCATTTATATCTTGTTCCTTTCCAGTTGTTCGGACCATCTCCTCCTGATAATCTTCTCCATGCTTTGCACACATACATGTCAGAGGACACAGGGCTTTGTAGATTAGCTGCCTCGTTTATGTTTCCTTTCTTAAATATGGGGACTTACATTAGCTCTCTTTTCCATTTTCAGGTTTGTGCCCAGTTAAAGGGATGTGTTGAAGATTGTGGTTTTAGAGGCACGCACAGATCTCTGCACCTTCTCTTAAGGACCCATGGGGAGATGTTGTCCGGTCCCATCGCCTTTGAGGTGTCAAGGTCACTTAAGAGCTTCTTCACCTCCTCCTCAGTTGTTCGTATGTCATCCAAAACTGTTGGGTATATTCCTTCTTTGATGTTCCCTTCTGTGGCTGTCTTCCCACAGGCCTCCTGACTCTACTGTAAAACTTCCTTAAATCTCAGTTAGCTCCTCACATACCTCCTGATCATTTCTTTGACTGAGTTTTCCACCTTCTGTCCCGTAATTGATCACCTGGTCTTTAGACTGTTGTCTTCCTCCTGATGTGGCCTATACAAACTGTTCGGGTCAGTCTGATTCTTCGATGCTAAGTCATTTTCATACTGTCGGCTGGGCCTTCCCTCCTTACCTGTGCGTACTCATTCCTGGCACTGCAACTGATTCCCTATTTTCGTGTGTTCTCTGCCTGCTGTACTTTTTAATTCTCTATTGCACTTTGTTTGTGCCTCTTTCACGTAGGGTTAAAACAGGGGCTCGTTCTGGGACTTCCCGTTGTTACTGTTGCCTTGGGGAGGAATAAACCTTTCCACTGCCTCCTTCCATTTTGTTGTTACATATCCATCATATCATTTTCTGGCTTTCCTGCCAGGTTCTCTGTCCCACTGGACCCTCCCACAGGAAGTTCTTCAAACCTATGTTAGTCACCTCTTTTATAGTCAGGCTTTTCCATTCAACTCCTGTTATTCTCTCCTCTTGCAGCTCTACTATGTATTAAGCACAGAACCACGTGGTCGCTACGCTCCTAGGGACTCTCATACTTGAGGCCTCAATATCTGACCTGCGAAGGGTGAACACAAGGTCCATCTTGCTGGTTCATCCTCCCTACTCTCTCTCTGTCCGGTAGTGTCCTTAACATGTGGTGCAGAGGTTTTCCAGCACCACGTCCAACATCCTGGCTCTCCATGTTTTGGGCCCCCTTGTGGCTCCTGGTTTTCCCAGTTCAATCTACTGTGGTTGAAATCCCCCATAACCGCAACTTTGCTCTGTGGAGTGAGCTCTTCTTGCCACTCAGCATAGGGTGTGTCCACATTGCTCCTGTGCTCTCTTCATATTCCTCTCTGGCATCCTTGCAGTTCTGTGGTGGATTATACATCACAGCAATGGGACCAATTTGTGTTCCCCAGACTGAAGTGTACCTGCTATGTATTCTCTTTATCATGGTCTCATCTATTCCTTCCATTTCTCGAATTTCCATCTGTTTTTTACGAGGATAGCAACCCCACATCCCCCCCCTGCCCCTTCTAGCTTTCCTCTTGATCTGGTATTCCTGGGTGGGTAGATTGCATCTGTTATTGTCTCGTGAGTTTTGTTTCTGTAACTGCTATGAAGTATGGGGACTTCTCAGTGTGATTCTTTCTTGCCATTCCTCATGTTGATTCGTTAATCCATCTGCATTTGTTTACCAAACTTAAATTCTGTTTAATACTGTAACTGTGGTGCAGGGGGTGGAAACAGAGGATCGGTGTATGAGGGTTGGTTTGGATTGTTAAATTTCCCTTGGGGGTGTCGGGGGGCTGGAGTCCTTCTGAGGTGTTTTGGGGGGGCGTTGCCCTTCCATTTGACCCGGGTTATTCTCTCTCCTTTTTTTTTCCTCCCATTTCCTTTCGTTTTTGAACTCTTCTTTCATTGTTTTTTCCTTTCGTCCTGGTTTTCCGATCGGGTAACACCCCGGGGAAACCCTGCTTCCTCTCAGCCGTGCTTTCCCCGCAGGATCTGGCCCGGGTTGTTCTGCCTTGAAAAATTACTTTGAGGGCCGATTCCTTTTTTTTGTGAACCCCCAATTTCGAAAATTTGCCCCCGGGGTCATGTCCCCCTCGCCTAACCTTCTGTATTTAAATCGCTTTTTTCCCCCCTGCTTTCTTTCATCATGTTTCCCCTTTTAACTTGTCTACCCCATAGAAAAAAACGGATTCTCCCTTTTCCCCCCCACTGTGACTCCCATTGCACCCTCTGAGGGGTTTTTTTATTTCCCTTTCCCCGTGGAGTGTTCAGTGTGTGTGCCGTGCGTGTGTGTGTGTGTGTGTGTGTGTTTTGGGGCATTTTGGTGTGTGTGTTTTGGTGTGTGTGTTGTGTGTGTTTTGTGTGTTGTGTGGGTGTTGTGTGTGTGTGTGTGTGTGTGTTGGGTGACTCAACCAATCAATATTTGCCCCCAAAAAACTTTTTTTTTTACAGTTGTGCCCGGGTGTAAAAATTGAATTTGTATTACTTTTAAAATTTGTTCTGATTGTAGCCATGTAAAAAACGAAAAGAAACCATTCTTACAGGATTCTTTACCTTTGTAACTTGTGATTCATTCCCTGTCCCAGTCCCTGGCCCTTTAGGTCCTCTTTTAATCTGAAATCCCTTTGTAACTTGCATAAATTGACCAGACCTCCCTGGGTTCATTCCCTTTTGAAAATTGTGGTTCATTCCCTTTGTAAATTGAGTTCATTACCTTTGAAAATTGTGAGTTCATTACCTCTGTAACTTGCTCAGCTATCAAAACTTTGGAGTCCAGTCCCTGGACCAAATATGTACCTCTGTAATCTTTTGACTACCGCCCACAGGATGGGTATGGGGTGAACATCAAAATGGTATACAATACCGACAGGTTGTTAGGTAAGACACATATGCAACAGTTAGACAACTTTATTCCGAACGTTTCGCCTACACAGTAGGCTACTGTGTAGGCGAAACGTTTCGGAATAAAGTTGTCTAACTGTTGCATATGTGTCTTACCTAACAACATGGGTATGGGGTGCATAATAAACATATTAAACTAACTTAGAGGGTTTATAAATCTGTATTGGAGACAGTGGAGCACGTAGCGCCAGTAATACCTATACTATCGTACTGCACCAAACTTCTGTTTTAATAATTTTTATCTCGTTTTAAAAAATTTAAAATTCGCTTATAAATACATTGAAAACAACATACAACAGATTTTTCCTGTAATATATTTGTCAGTTGCAAATTATTTTAGCGTAAGGTTCATGAAGTCGTACGTCTGGCAGTGAGCATATGGGGAGAACTGCAGCTCTGCAGCTCCTGTGGACAAGCAGCCACTGAGTGGTGGGAAAGCGAGGTAGGGATCGTCCTAGGAAAGGATTGAGAGGGGGTAAAGGGGCTTTTGTGTGCAAGGTGCCTGGACATACAGCAGGCATGTGGGGCTCTAATGAAACTAAATCACATTCCTTGACTTTGCTGGATTATCCTAGGTTAAATCTACTCTACATAATGTGCTATATATGTGTGTGCATACACCGTGTTGCGAATTATTATTATGCGAGTAAATTACTTGAAGAGGGTTCACAGGGTATTTCCTGAATTATTACCTGCAAGTAATTTGGGTGAGGTCAGTGGGACTTAGTCACAGTAGGTCGCCAAACTATCACTCCCTTGATACCCACTCCCTACCACTCCCACAAAAAAGCTAGACCTAACATTAAATTAATAATTACAGTATTAAAACAAGCTACTCTGGTAAATTAAAAAAGGTGTAGACTGTATAAGATTAGGCTTGCTGGGTACACAGAATGTAATTATTGTACATAAATTAAAATTGTGTTATTAGAAAGGAAATTCGTATTACCACTTACCATTTGTCACAGGAAGACACTTAATGCTGATGGAACACACCCTAACCTTACCCTAGCAGCTAGAATTTACGATGGCCAAAACAAAAACTACTGTACATCATGAGTATGCATCATTTAGCTGAAGTGTACTCCTGGGAGAATTGGTGTCCTCTATTTTCCCGTCCTGGTTGCCGAATTGTAAGGGTTTTCCACACTATTCCAGTTCTTCAGCAGGAACGTGTCAGCAATTTCTAAATTAGTTGACCTTCGAGAACGCCTGATTACAGTGCATAGTTCAGTCAAGTGTTCACACATTATATTCATTATGGCGTCTCCCTCTGTAGCGTCACTCTCCCGGCTGTTCTGCTTCCCCCCCACTCGAAATTTCTCGAAGGGTCCAAATAGCATCATATTTTGATACCCAATTATTATATTGTTCATTTATATGTTCTACATTTAGGAAATTATGTGAAAAAAAATCCACACATGTGCTCTTAAAACGTGCTAAAAAAACTGTTTACGTATACTCTGTATGAATTACCTAAATAAAAAAGTTATGTTTAAACTCTATCTTTAGGTTACAATGTTGGGAGGTCGAGTAATGGTGTTGGTGTTAATGGTGCTGAGTGCAACTCTAGTACAGCCTTTGGTAAGTAATATACTAACCTCAGTTACTATTATTATTATTATTATTATTATTATTATTATTATTATTATTATTATTATTATTATTATTATTACATGGGAGTCACACAGTGCCAGGAAAATGGGAGTTTCTCAAATATTTGCATTGCAGTTTTTCCCATGCAGGTGAGCGCTGAATGCTCAGGGGAGTGTCAGAGGCGGGATTCAGCAGGTCGGTGTCGCACAGTGTTCTCCTGTAAGACGAAGGTACAGGCACCTGTAACGAGCTCCTCTATCTTCAACGTTCCCTGCAGGAGACAATGCTACAGACTTGTCCACGGCAAATGTCGTCTCAAATTCTCATGCCTGCTTGGTTAATTTCCTTCACTATGCCCACTAAGGAGGTTACCCTATATATATATGTGTGTGTGTAAGGTTTTACATAGCATAAACTGGGCGATGTTTACCCTAATCAACTGAAATGTGAATATTCACTAGTGAGTAGATAATATCCTCCTTGTGTTCCAGTGGTGATTTCTAGTTTCTTTTCCTACCGCTGCAATGATGTCGAAGAATTTTAACTTTATAAGTGTAGTCTGGACACATATCTAGAACACAAACTAACGTACATGAAAGTAATGTACGAGAATGTGAAATGTGTACTATGTATTTCAGTATCACAAACTATACATGTACATGGAAAGTTTCGTCCACAGGTGCACCCACGTAGCTGAGAATGCAGCCTACATTAAGTAGTTATTGTTTAGTACAAGTGAAGTAGAGATTGTTCATGATGTACAGGCTGGTGCTGCCAGGCTGGTTGCTGCCAGGCTGGTTGCTGCCAGGCTGGTTGCTGCCAGGCTGGTTGCTGCCAGGCTGGTGCTGCCAGGCTGGTTGCTGCCAGGCTGGTTGCTGCCAGGCTGGTTGCTGCCAGGCTGGTGCTGCCAGGCTGGTGCTGCCAGGCTGGTTGCTGCCAGGCTGGTTGCTGCCAGGCTGGTTGCTGCCAGGCTGGTTGCTGCCAGGCTGGTTGCTGCCAGGCTGGTGCTGCCAGGCTGGTGCTGCCAGGCTGGTGCTGCCAGGCTGGTTGCTGCCAGGCTGGTTGCTGCCAGGCTGGTTGCTGCCAGGCTGGTTGCTGCCAGGCTGGTTGCTGCCAGGCTGGTGCTGCCAGGCTGGTTGCTGCCAGGCTGGTTGCTGCAGGCTGGTTGCTGCCAGGCTGGTTGCTGCCAGGCTGTTGCTGCCAGGCTGGTGCTGCCAGGCTGGTGCTGCCAGGTGGTTGCTTGCCAGGCTGGTTGCTGCCAGGCTGGTTGCTGCCAGGCTGGTTGCTGCCAGGCTGGTTGCTGCCAGGCTGGTTGCTGCCAGGCTGGTGCTGCTAGGCTGGTGCTGCCAGGCTGGTGCTGCCAGGCTGGTGCTGCCAGGCTGGTTGCTGCCAGGCTGGTTGCTGCCAGGCTGGTTGCTGCCAGGCTGGTGCTGCCAGGCTGGTTGCTGCCAGGCTGGTTGCTGCAGGCTGGTTTGCTGCCAGGCTGGTTGCTGCCAGGCTGGTGCTGCTAGGCTGGTTGCTGCCAGGCTGGTGCTGCTAGGCTGGTGCTGCCAGGCTGGTTGCTGCCAGGCTGGTGTAAGTGTCTATTCTTAGGCAGAAAATAAATCTGCATTGCTAATATATTAATGAATGTGGGAATACAGATATATCTTCCAAATTTCTATTCCTTCCTCTTCCCCCTTTTTTCTCTCCTACATATAATTTTTCTCTCTCTTTGGCTTTGGAGATATTCAGAAAATTTCATTTACCCTGTGTATGGTATAGGTTATCTCGAGAAAGTGTAATTTCCAAATAGTATTACCTCCAGCTATGCTGGAATGAAACCTACAACGAAGAACCTTCATCTTCGTTGTCTTACTGACACAGTAGGTAACCCAACCCAGCCCAACCCAACCCAACCCAACCCAACCCAACCAACAACTGTGTAACTTTCATATAAAATAGAGTAACAGAACACTGCTGATGTATCCAGTTTTGTTAAATTAAATATAATAGTAGTATTTTCGAACAGAGCGATGTTTGCTAAATGTGTAAGTTGGAGCCCCCATAAAGAACTAGGATTGCAGCCTTAAAACGAAAGTGCTCGTAATATTCCTTGCACTCAGATGTATTAACGTGTCTTAGTTGATACCATAATTGCAGTTAATTCTGTTAGCTATAAATGTTCACTATTGTAATATGCTTGAATTAGCGTCCAGGTGCAGCTATGGTAGAATTGTTGGTATTCTGTGAATAATAATTAGTTTATTACTACTAACTTAGCTAACAAATACTGGGGCCACTCCCAGAATCCAATAGCAAAATGTGCCTCAATCTTTTTTTCTCACTACCATGAGATGTTGCACAAAATAACACCATCAAACCAGTGAAACCTTCAACTAGTTACTATACAGCCAATAAAAATATATAAAGCAACATAATAGAATTATTATTATTATATAATCATAACCAAGTGCTAAACCCATAAAGGTGTTTTTATCATAAGGTGCTAAACCCACAGGGGTCATGCAGCGCTGAACGCAATAGAAATAAATAATAAATTCCTTACCACACAAACGTTCACAAGAATGATAAAAGTAATACTCAAATTATTTTATACCATTACCCGGTTCATGGAGGTGAGGTTCTTGGAGGCCTGGCGAGTACTGGTGAGCACCGGCCCCCGGTTCATGGAGGTGAGGTTCTTGGAGGCCTGGCGAGTACTGGTGAGCACCGGCCCCGGTTCATGGAGGTGAGGTTCTTGGAGGCCTGGCGAGTACTGGTGAGCACCGGCCCCCGGTTCATGGAGGTGAGGTTCTTGGAGGCCTGGCGAGTACTGGTGAGCACCGGCCCCGGTTCATGGAGGTGAGGTTCTTGGAGGCCTGGCGAGTACTGGTGAGCACCGGCCCCCGGTTCATGGAGGTGAGGTTCTTGGAGGCCTGGCGAGTACTGGTGAGCACCGGCCCCCGGTTCATGGAGGTGAGGTTCTTGGAGGCCTGGCGAGTACTGGTGAGCACCGGCCCCCGGTTCATGGAAGTGAGGTTCTTGGAGGCCTGGCGAGTACTGGTGAGCACCGGCCCACGAACTGGACCTGATGGAATTTATTGCGGAAAATGTGAACTCATTACAGTTGTAACCAGACATGAACATGTAAATAATTCATTACCCCTGTGACATGTTTAGCTGTCAAAACTTTGCAGCCCAGTCCTTGGATCTATTACGAACCTCTGTAATGTTGAGGTACACTCCCTGGATCCATTTTGTGGCTCTGTAATGTTAAGGTACAGTCCCTGGATCCATTATGTGGCTCTGTAATGTTAAGGTACAGTCCCTGGATCCATTATGTGGCTCTGTAATGTTAAGGTACAGTCCCTGGATCCATTTTGTGGCTCTGTAATGTTAAGGTAGTCCTTGGATCCATTATGTGGCTCTGTAATGTTAAGATATAGTCCCTGGATCCATTATGTGGCTCTGTAATGTTAAGGTACAGTTCCTGGATCCATTATGTGGCTCTGTAATGTTAAGGTAGTCCTTGGATCCATTATGTGGCTCTGTAATGTTAAGATATAGTCCCTGGATCCATTTTGTGGCTCTGTAATGTTAAGGTACAGTCCCTGGATCCATTATGTGGGTCTGTAATGTTAAGGTAAAGTCCCTGGATCCATTATGTGGCTCTGTAATGTTAAGGTACAGTCCCTGGATCCATTTTGTGGCTCTGTAATGTTAAGGTACAGTCCCTGGATCCATTATGTGGGTCTGTAATGTTAAGGTAAAGTCCCTGGATCCATTATGTGGCTCTGTAATGTTAAGGTACAGTCCCTGGATCCATTTTGTGGCTCTGTAATGTTAAGGTACAGTCCCTGGATCCATTATGTGGGTCTGTAATGTTAAGGTAAAGTCCCTGGATCCATTATGTGGCTCTGTAATGTTAAGGTACAGTCCCTAGATCCATTATGTGGCTCTGTAATGTTAAGGTAGTCCTTGGATCCATTATGTGGCTCTGTAATGTTAAGATATAGTCCCTGGATCCATTATGTGGCTCTGTAATGTTAAGGTACAGTTCCTGGATCCATTATGTGGCTCTGTAATGTTAAGGTACAGTCCCTGGATCCATTATGTGGCTCTGTAATGTTAAGGTACATTCTTTGGACCCATATGTGGCACAGGATGGATATGGGGTGCACAATAAACTAGCCACTTCGGTGGCAAAATCTAATCTAATCTAATTATGTGGCTCTGTAATATTTTAGCTACTACCTGCAGGATGAGTATGTGGTGCATAATAAAGATATTAAACTGACTGCTGTGCCTACCTGGGTATTGATGGAGGTTGGGAGACAGAGGAATGCAGGCATGGTGCCTGCATGGTGGTGGCAAGGGAAGATCAAGGAAGGGAAAAGCAAGTATGGTGCCTGCGTGGGAGTGGTGATAGAGGGGAAGGAGGAAAAAAAATACTTTTATGCTTGGTTAGGGAGAGAGAGGGGGGGGGATGGAGATGGATGGAGGTGATGGAGGGAAAGAGGAAGTATGCTTGCCTGGGAGTGGTGAGGGAGGGAGGATACCAGGATAGCCATGTGTTTTAGTTAGTTTAATATCTTCATTAGCCAGTTGTGACGCATGCAAAATCAAAATGAATGTGCGTCGTACAACTGAGAGGTGTGCTGCGCAGTAGACACTGCTTACCCAGTAAACATTGATATGTCTGTGCTGTGGGGGTCGAGAGATAGTCTAGAGATTTCCATATAAATAGAATTGATGGTTTTACTTATTACCCTTCAACCCCGATCTACCTACAACCCATCATGGGACATCATCTGCATCTCCTTCCATTTACCCTTCATTTATACAACTTATTTTTCAACTTATTCTATTCCACCCTTAACTGAATTATACATTTCATACTCCCTTTCACTGCCTTCAAATTTCTGTTTCGTATAACATTTCGACAATTACCAGTCTTCGCCTGCTTATGAGGCCATCCTTCACACATAGGTTTTTATGTTTATATTATTATAATAAAAAGAAGCACTAAACCACAAGGGCTACACAGCTTTTATCTTTGTAAATGTAAATTATCCCCCATCCCCAGCCTTTTCCACAATCCCCTCACGTAAGTAAACTTATTTAGATAAGGGATAAATTTTATATCAATCAACAATCTTTATTAACAGGTACAGTATATTTTATATATATCATACATTAATGTACATGTAGCAAAGTTATGGAAAACATTCATTATCAAATTACACGAAAAGACAATTATAATTTATACTGTAGGAAGAAGATAATGATCTGCGAACACATCAGATAACATGCTGTCCAGAGTAGGTACAGTACTTATAGTACACTGTTTATAATTATTAGGTACACTATTTATAATTATTACAAACAGAAGCTTGTAGGCACTTGCAAGCCAACAACAATGATAAATGTTCTGGATGTTGTTGAGGAAAGATGAGATTCTTGGTTATAAATATTCATGAGAGGCAGATGAAGTTATTCATGGGTGATACCAGTGATGACTGTTACAGGTGCTCTTGAGGATGACTGCTAGTGACGACTGTTGCAGCTGTTGACTGACTGCTAGTGACGACTGTTCCAGCTGTTGACTGACTGCTAGTGAAGACTGTTGCAGCTGTTGAGTGTCTGCTAGTGAAGACTGTTCCAGCTGTTGACTGACTGCAAGTGAAGACTGTTGCAGCTGTTGACTGACTGCTAGTGAAGACTGTTGAAGCTGTTGAGTGTCTGCTAGTGAAGACTGTTGAAGCTGTTGAGTGTCTGCTAGTGAAGACTGTTGAAGCTGTTGAGTGTCTGCTAGTGAAGACTGTTGCAGCTGTTGAGTGTCTGCTAGTGAAGACTGTTGCAGCTGTTGACTGACTGCTAGTGAAGACTGTTGCAGCTCTTGAGTGTCCACTAGTGAAGACTGTTGAAGCTGTTGACTGACTGCTAGTGAAGACTGTTCCAGCTGTTGACTGACTGCTAGTGAAGACTGTTGAAGATGTTGACTGACTGCTAGTGAAGACTGTTCCAGCTGTTGACTGACTGCAAGTGAAGACTGTTGCAGCTGTTGAGTGACTGGTAGTGAAGACTGTTGAAGCTATTGACTGACTGCTAGTGAAGACTGTTCCAGCTGTTGACTGACTGCTAGAGAAGACTGTTGCAGCTGTTGACTGACTGCTAGTGAACACTGTTGCAGCTGTTGAGTGTCTGCTAGTGAAGACTGTTGCAGCTGTTGACTGACTGCTAGTGAAGACTGCTGCAGCTGTTGACTGACTGCTAGTGAAGACTGTTGCAGCTGTTGAGTGACTGCTAGTGAAGACTGTTAAAGCTGTTGACTGACTGCTAGTGAAGACTGTTGAAGCTGTTGATGATGGGTAGTGAAGACTGTTGCAGCTGTTGAGATGCATGAGCTTTAAGCGTTTTACGCTGAGTGAAGACTAAATTAAAAAAAGGGAAAAAATTTATTTTTGGAAAAGTTGTTGGTTCGGGTTTGGGGAGGGTGGACTAATGGTAGGTTTTTTTAAGGTTTTTAAAATTACCCAAAAGGGTGTGGCCCCTTGCGGGGGAAAAAAACGGTGATTTGTTCGGGTTTTGGAGGGTGGATTTTGGGTTTAAAATTTTGAAGGGTGGGGGGTTATTTTTGGGTGAAAGTTTTTCGGTTTTTGGAGGGTGATCTGGTAAAAGTTGTTGCGGGTGGGGATGACTCTGGTGGGAAGGTTGTGTTGCGGTGTAAAGAGGGTGGATTTGGTAAAGGGTTTGTGTTCTGCTGGGGGTGGAGGGTGCTATTGGTAAAGGTGTTTGAAGGTGAGGGGGTGAAGGGGGAAAGGGTTTTGGGTGTTGCGGGTTGGGGAAGGGGAAAACTTTGGTGGGGGGGTTGTTTGCAGTTTTGGGGGGGCCTAGGTAAAGGGTTGTTTTGCGGGTTTTGGAGGGTGCTTTTTGGGGTGGGGGTTTGGTTAAAGGTGGGGGAAAGGGTGACTATGGTAAAGGTTGTTGTTGGCAGGGTTTTGGAAAGGGTGATATTGGTAAAGGTTTTGTTTTGGGCGGGTGGGGGGTTTTAAACTTTGGTAAAGGTTTGTGGCGGTTGGGGGAGGGTGGTTACTTGTAAAAAGGGGTTTTTGTGTGCTGGGTGGGGGGTTTTGTATTGGTAAAAAGGTTTGTTGGGGTTTTGGGGAGGGGAAATTTTGGTTGAAGGTTGTGTTGCAGGGGCGGGGGGTTTTGACTACTGGTAAAGGGTTTTTGGCTGGTGGGGGAAATGCTATGGTGAAGGGTTTTGTTGCGGGTTGTGGGAGGGGGGACTATGGTGAAGGTTTTTGGTTGTGGTGTGGGGGGTGAAAACGGGTGAAGGTTGTGTTGCTGGTGGGAGGGTGGGAAATATTGGTGAAGGTTGTTGGGGTGTGGAGGTGCTATTGGGGGAAGGTTGTGTTGCAAAGGGGGGTGGGAGGGGTTTAAACTGGTAAAGGGTTGTGTTGTTTGGTGTGGGGGGTTTACTTTGGTAAAGGGTTGTGTTGAGGTGTGGGGGTGATTTATTGGGTAAAGGGTTGGTTATGGTGTGGAGGGGGACTACTGGTGAAGGTTTTGTTGCTGGTTGGAGGGGTGACTAGGTGAAGGTTGTGTTCGGGTGTGGAGGGTGATAGGGTGAAGGCTGTGTTGCGGTGTGGGGGGGGAATACTGGTGAAGTTGGGTTGCGGGGTGGGGAGGGTGACTACTGGGGGAAGGTTGTGTTGCGGGGTGTGGGGGTGTATGGTAAAGGTTTGACTGGGGGTGGGGGGGGTGCTTGGTAAAGGTTGTGTTCCTGGTTTTGGAGGGGGGCCCTACTGGTAAATTTTTGGGTTTTGCTGGTGTGGAGGGTGACTAGGGTAAAAGGTTGTGTTGCGGGTTTGGGGAAAGGGTTGAATTGGTGAAGGTTTTTTTGGCGGTGTGGAGGTGATTTTTTTGGGGGAAGGTTGTGTTGCGGGGTGTGGAGGGTGACTACTGGTAAAGGTTTTTGTTAGGGGGTGGGGGGTAAATTGGGTGAAGGTTGTTTTGTGGTGTGGAGGGGGGGAACTACTGGTGAAGGTTGTGTTCTGGTGTGGGGGGTGATATGGTGGGGGGTTTGTTGGGGTGTGGAGGGTGACTCGGGTTTAAAGGTTGTGTTCGGTTGTGGGGGGTTTGCTACGGTTTTAAAGGTTTTGGGGTTGCTGGGTGGGGGGTGACTACTGGTGTAAGGGTTTGGGGAAAAGGTGTGGAGGGGGATATTGGTGAAGGTTGTTTTGGGGCGGTTTTTTGGGGGGGGGCCCCCTATTGGTGAAGGTTGTGTTGCGGGTTTTGGGAGGGGAAAATGGTAAAAGGTGTGTTGCTGGTGTGGAGGGTGATTTTTTTGGTAAAGGTTGTGTTGCGGGTTTGTGGAGGGTGATACTGGGGGAAGGTTGTGTTGGGGTGTGGGGGGGTAAATTTGGGTGAAGGTTGTGTTGCTGGTGTGGGGGTGGACTATTGGGGGAAGGGTTTGTGTTGCGGTTTTTTGGGAGGGTGACTACGGGGAAAAGGTTGTGTTGCGGTGTGGGGGGTAAAATACGGGTGAAGGTTGTGTTGCTGGTTGGGGGGTGCCCTACTGGTGAAGGTTGTGGGGGTGTGGGGGGTTTGACTACTGGTAAGGTTGTGTTGCAGGTGTGGAGGGTGACTACTGGTGAAGGTTGTGTTGCTGGTGTGGAGGGTGACTACTGGTGAAGGTTGTGTTGCTGGTGTGGAGGGTGACTACTGGTGAAGGTTGTGTTGCTGGTGTGGAGGGTGACTACTGGTGAAGGTTGTGTTGCTGGTGTGGAGGGTGACTACTGGTGAATTTTTGGGGTTGAGGGTGTGGAGGGGATTTACTGGTAAAGGTGTTTTGTGGGGGGGGAGGGTGACTACTGGTAAAGGTTGTGTTGCGGTTTTTGGAGGGTGATACTGGTGAATTTTTGTGTTGCGGGGGGGGGAAAGGGGCTAGGTGAAGGTTGTTTTTGCGGTTTTGGGAGGGTGACTACTGGTGAAGGTTGTGTTGCGGTGTGGAGGGGGGACTACGGGTTTAAATTTGGGTTTTGCGGGTGTGGAGGGTGTTTTATGGTGGGTGTGTTGCTGGTGTGGGGGGGGGTGAAAATGGTGAAGGTTGTGTTGCTGGTGTGGAAGGGTGACTATGGTAAAGGGGTTGTGTTGCGGGGGGGGAGGGTGATACTGGGGGAAGGTTGTTTTGAGGTGTGGGGGTGATTTACTGGGGGAAGGGTTTTGTGTTGTGGTGTGGGGGGTTTTAAACTCTGGGGGAAGGTTGTGTTGTGGTGTGGAGGGTGATACTGGTAAAGGTTGTTTTTCCGGTTTGGGGAAAGGGGTATTACTGGGAGGTTGGTTGCGGTGTGGAGGGTGACTAGGGGAAAAGGGGTTGGGGTTGCTGGTGTGGAGGGTGACTACTGGGAAGGTTTTGTTGCTGGTGTGGAGGTGAATATTGGTAAAGGTTGGGGTTGCGGTGTGGGGGTGCTACTGTAAAAGGTTGTGTTGCGGGTGTGGGGGTAAATACTGGTAAAAGGTTGTGTTGCGGGGGGAGGGGGGGGGACTATTGGGGAAGGTTTTTTTTTTTTTGTTTGCGGTTTTGGAGGGTGACCCCTGGTAAAGGTTTGGGTTTTGCGGTGTGGAGGGTGATATTGGGGGAAGGTTGGTAGCGGTGTGGGGGTTTAAACTTGGTGAAGGTTGTGTTGCGGTTTTGGAGGGTGATATGGTGGGGTTTGTGTTGCGGTTTTGGGGGGTGACTCTGGGAAGGTTTGTTCTGGTGTGGGGGGTGATTTACTGGGGGAAGGTTGTGTTGGGTTTTGGAGGGTGACTATGGTAAAGGTTGGTTGCTGGTGTGGGGGGTTGACTACTGGTGAGGTTGTGTTTTGGTTTGGGGGGTTGACTTTTGGTAAAGGGTTTTGTGTTGCTGGTGTGGAGGGGACTATGGTGAAGGTTGGGGTTGCAGGTGTGGAGGGGGGATACTTTTTAAAGGGTTTTGTGTTGGGGGTGGGGGGTTTATTTAGGGTTAAAGGGTTTGTGTTGGGTTGTGGAGGGGGGCTCCTGGTGAAGGTTTTTTTTTCTTTTTTTGGAAAGGGTTGAATTTACTGGGTGAAAATTTTGGTTTCCGGTTGGTGGAGGGTAAATTAATTTTAAGGGTTTGTTGTGGTGTTGGAGGGGGGACTATGGTTGAGGTTTTGTTGGGTGGGAGGGTGCCCACTGGTGAAGGTTGTGTTCCCCGGTTGGAGGGTTTTGACTTTTGGTGAAGGTTGTGTTGGGGAAGGGTGGAAAAGGGTGATTTAGGGTGAAGGTTTGTTTTTTCTGGTGTGGAGGGTGACTATTGGTGAAGGTTGTTTTTGCGGTGTGGGGGGTTGATTTACGGGGGGTTTTGGGGTTTTTCGGTGTGGAGGGTGTACGGGTAAAGGTTGGGGTTCGGGTGTGGGGGTGACTATTGGTGAATTTTGTTTTGCGGTTTGGGAGGGTAACTAGGGTAAAAGTTGGTTGCGGGTTTTGTGGAGGGTGATTACGGGTTTAAAGGGTTTGTTTTTCGGGGTGGGGGGTGATTTGGGGGGAAGGTTTTTTGTTCTGGTGTGGGGGGTTGAACGGGTAAAGGGTTTGTGTTCGGGTGGGGGTTAAATATTGGTGAAGGTTTGTTGCGGTGGGGGAGGGTGACTAGGGTTTAAAGGGTTTTGTTGCAGGTGTGGAGGGGGGACTATGGTAAAGGTTGTGTTCGGTGTGGAGGGTGCCCTACTTGGTAAAGGTTGTTTTGGGCCGGGGGGGGGTGACTAGGGGTGAAGGTTGGGGTTGCGGTGTGGAGGGTAAATATTGGTAAGGTTGTGTTGCAGGTGTGGAGGGTGACTTTTGGGAAGGTTGTTTTTGCAGGTGTGGGGGGTTTGGATTTTTTTGGTAAAGGTTTGTTGGGGTTGATTTATTTGGGAAGGTTTTTGGGGAGGTGTTTGGGGGTACAAGGGGGTTGGGGCCAGGTTGGGGGTGCCCCTTTGGTAAAGGTTGTTGCGGTGGTGGGGGGCCCCAAGGTGAAGGGCTGTTCGGGGGAAGGGGGACTTTGGTGTTTTTGTGGGGCCGGGTAAAGGAAAAGGGGTTCGGGTTGGGGAAAATTTTTGGGGTGTGGGGGGGCATTTGAAGGTTGGTTGCCATTTTTTTGGGTCTTTGGTGAGTGTGTTTTCAGGGGGAGGGTGAATCTCGGGGAAGGGTTTTTGCTTTTAGTGGGGGGTTTTTTCGGGTGAATTTTTCGGTTGGGGGGTCCCTTAGGGAATTTTTCCGGTGTATTTAATAAGGTAATTTTCCTGGTTAGGGTACATTTAAAAGGGTTGGTTCCGGGTTTGGGGGGTGTTTTTATTTTGGTTTGCGGGAAAAAGGGTTTCGGTAATTTTCTGGTGGATTTCCCCTTTGGTGAAGGGTTTTGTTTTTTTGGGGTGGGGGGGCTATTCCGTAAAAGGGTTGTGAAGGTGTATCAGGGGGGTTGGGCCTTTGGGGGTTTTGAAGGTTTCATTTAATCATCCGGGTAATTTTTCTGGGTGGATTGATACAAGTTTTTGGTTTGGGGGTTGGGGGGGAATGGGGGAATTTCCCCCCCAGGTTTTGGAGGGGGGTTTGCCCCTTTTTGGGGGGGCCGGGGAAATTTGTTTGCTTTGGGGAAAAGATTTAATTTTTTCGGGTTTACCTATCTGGTAATTGTTTCTGGGGGGGGGTTGACTTTTAAGGTTTTCTGGGGGATAAAATTTTTAAAGGTTGTGGGCAGTTTTGGAAGAGGGACACGGGTAAGGTTGGGTTTTTATTTGGGAAAGGGGGTGCTTGGTGAATTTGTTTTGTGGTTGGGGGGGGAAAAAAAAAGGGGGAAAGGCTTTTTGGGGTTGGGGAAACCCGGGGAAGGCTTTTCCCCTTTGGGGGGTGCCGGGGATTTTTCGGGTTGGGGGGTGGACTACTGGTGAGGTTTGTGTTGTGGTGTGGGGGGTGACTAGGGTGAAGGTTGTTTGGCGGTGTGGAGGGGGGTTACGGGTAAAGGGTTTGTGTTGCGGTGTGGAGGGTGATAGGGTTTGAAGGTTTGTTTTTACTGGTGTGGGGGGTTTGACTATGGTGAGGTTGGTTTTTTTTTTTTTTTTTTTTCCGGTGTGGAGGGGGGACTACTGGTAAAGGGGTTGTGTTTTGGGGGTTTGTGGAGGTGTTTTAATGGTAAAGGGGGTTTTGGGTTGCGGTGTGGAGGGGGGACTACTGGTGAAGGTTGTGTTGCTGGTGTGGGGGGTTGGGACTATGGTAAAAGGTTTGTGTTGCGGTGGGGAGGGTGACTACTGGTGAAGGTGTGTTGAGGTGGGGAAAAGGGTGAAAAGGGGTAAAGGGTTTTGTGTTGCTGGTGGGGAGGGGGGGGAATTTTAAATTTGGTGAAGGTTGTTTTGCTGGTGGGGGGGGGGAAACTACGGTAAAGGGTTTTGTTGGGTGTGGAGGGGGGGACTACTGGTGAAGGTTGTGTTGCGGTGGGGGGAGGGGACTATGGTAAAAGGTTGTTTTCCCGGTGTGGAGGGTGACTACTGGTAAAGGGGTGTGTTTGGTGTGGAGGGGACTACGGGGTGAAGGTTGTGTTGCGGTGTGGGGGGGTGACTATGGGGGAAGGTTGTGTTGGGGTTTGTGGAGGGTGACTACTGGTGAAGGCTTTTTGTTCGGTTTGGGGGAGGGTGACTATGGTGAAGGTTGGGGTTTCTGGTGTGGAGGGTGATACGGGTTTTTGGAAGGTTGTGTTCTGGTGTGGGGGTAAAATACTGGTGAAGGTGGGGTTGCGGGTTTTGGAGGGTGGACTACGGGGGAAGGCTTTTTTTTTGGGGGTTTTGGAGGGTGACTAGGGTTTGAAGGTTGTGTTTGGTGTGGGGGGATACTGGTAAAGGGTTTGTGTTGCTGGTGTGGGGGGGTGATACTGGTAAAGGGTTTGTGTTTTGGTGTGGAGGGTGTATGGTGAAGGTTGTGTTGCTGGTGTGGAGGGTGACTACTGGTGAAGGTTGTGTTGCTGGTGTGGAGGGTGACTACTGGTGAAGGCTGTGTTGCGGGTTTGTGGGGGGTTTGTATTATGGTAAAGGGTTGTGTTTGGTGTGGGGGTGACTAGGGTGAAGGTTGTGTTGCTGGGGGTGGAGGGGGGGCTATGGTGAAGGTTTTTGTTGCGGTGTGGAGGGTGACTACTTTTGAAGGTTGTTTTGCTGGTGTGGAGGGGGGACTACTGGTGAAGGTTGTGTTGCAGGTGTGGAGGGTGAAAATGGTAAAGGGTTTTTGGTTCGGGTTTTGGGGAAAGGGGACTACTGGTGAAGGTTGTTGTTTGTGGTTGTGGAGGGTGACTACTGGTGAAGGTTGGGTTCTGGTGTGGAGGGGGGCTACGGTAAAAGGTTGTGTTGCGGTGTGGAGGGTGACTATGGTGAAGGTTGTTTTGCTGGTTTTTTTTTGGGGGGGGGGTGACAAATGGTGAATTTTTGTTTTTTGGTGTGGGGGGTGACAAATGGTAAAGGTTGTGTTCGGGGTGTGGAGGGGACTACTGGTGAAGGTTGTGTTATGGTGTGGGGGGGGTAAACACTGGTTGAAGGTTGTGTTGCTGGTGTGGAGGGTGATATGGTAAAGGTTGTTTTTCGGTGGGGAAAGGGGGGATACTGGTAAAGGTTGTGTTGTGGTGTGGGGGGTAAATATGGGGGAAGGGTTTGTTTTTCCCGGTGTGGGGAAGGGGGGACTACGGGTGAAGGTTGTGTTCTGGTGTGGAGGGGGGAAACTAGGGTTTTAAAGGGTTTTGGGGTTGCGGTTTTGGAGGGTGATACGGGTTTGGAAAGGTTTTTGTTGTGGTGTGGAGGGTGATACGGGTTTAAAGGGTTGTGTTGCAGGTGTGGGGGGTTTGATTACGGTGAAGGTTGTGTTGCTGGTGTGGAGGGGGACTTCTGGTAAAGGTTGTGTTGCTGGTGTGGGGGGTGGACTCCCGGGTAAAGGGTTTGGGTGTTGCTGGTGGGGGGGGTGACTCCGGGTTTAAGGTTGTGTTGCAGGTTTTTGGAGGGTGCTTCTGGTAAAGGTTGTGTTACGGTGGGGAGGGGGGACTACGGGGAAGGTTTGTGTTGCTGGTGTGGGGGTGACTACTGGTGAAGGTTGTGTTCGGGTTTGTGGGGGGGTGACTATGGTAAAGGGTTTGTGTTACTGGTGTGGAGGGTGACTAGGGTAAAGTTTGTGTTGCGGGTTTGTGGGAGGGTAAAATATGGTAAAGGTTGTGTTGAAAGGAAAGTGTGGGGGTGCTACTGGTGAAGGTTGTTTTATGGTGTGGGGGGTTTCTATGGTGAAGGTTGTTTTTACGGGGTGTGGGGGGGTGACTACTGGTGAAGTTTGGGTTGCTGGTGTGGGGGGTGGACTAGGGTGAAGGTTGTTTTGCTGGTGTGGAGGGTGACTCCCGGTAAAGGTTGTGTTGCAGGGTGGAGGGTGACTAGGGGTAAAGGTTGTGTTACTGGGGGGAGGGTGATACTGGTAAAGGTTGTTTTTGAAGGTGTGGGGGGACTTACTGGTGAAGGTTGTGTTGCTGGTGTGGAGGGGGGATTTACTGGTGAAGGTTTTTTTGCAGGGTGGAGGGTGACTACTGGTAAAGGGGTTGGTTGCGGTGTGGGGGGTGACTACGGGTAAAGGGGTTGTGTTGTGGTGTTTACCTGGATTTTTACCGGGGGGAGAGTTTCGGGGGTAAAGGGCCCCGGGGCCCGGGTTTCTGTAAACCAGGCCTCCTGGTGGTCGGGGCGCCTGATAAAACCGGCTTTTGCTGCTGGCTGCACGAAAAACCCAAAAGGGACGAGCCACACCCCGGGGCTGATCAGGAACTGATTTTAGGTGCTTGCCCAGTGCCAGTTTGAAGACTGCAGGGGTTGTTGGAAATTTCCCCCTTTAAAGTGTGCTGGGGGGCTTTGGGAAACAGTCTCGGTCCCCTGAACTTTTTTTTAGGGTTCTTAACGTGCTAGTGACACCCCTGTTTTTCTTTGGGGGGGGATGGTGCATCGTCTGCCAAGTTTTTTTGCTTTTTTAAGTGAGTGATTTTCGTGTGCAAGTTGGGTTTACTGTCCTTTTGGATTTTCCAGGTGTATATAATCAGTTTCTCCCCCTTCCTGCTTTCCCGGGGAATACAGGTTTAAACCTAAAAGCGCTCCCAGAAAATTGGGTTGTTTTTCCCCGTTATGCCGCCGTAAAAGTTCTCTGTACATTTTTTTTGGTCGGAAAATTTCACCTCCCTTAAAAATTTGTGTTGAGTGCAGCAATATTCCGGCCTAGATAGAAAAAGGGTGCCCTAAAGAGTGTCATCATGGGCTTGGGCCTCCCTATTTTTGAGGTTTTTATTACCCTTCCTGTCTTTTTCAAAGCAGATGCGTTTTGTTACAATGTTAGGCCCTTTAAAGGTAGATCCCCCGACTTAATCACCCCCAGGTCTTTACGTTGGTGTTTGCTCTTTTTTGGGTGGCCAGAATTTGTTTTTTACCTGATGAAGTTTTTAATTTTCCTCATTTTTTACCATATCTGAGTATTGAAATTTTCTCATCTTTTGAACTTCATTATTGTTTTTTTGCAGCCACTAAAAGTTTTGGGTTGTGTCCCCCTGGACCCTTGCTTTCCCTTGCAGGAAGAAAACCCGTCATGCAGATTCGGGGGTCATTGCAAAAAGGGAAAACACGGTGTGTGGGGTGACATCCTTGTCTATTTTTTTGGGGGTTTTTGAGGATGAGGAAAAAAGATGGGAGAGTACTGTGCCTTGTGGAACAGAGGGTTTTTCACGTAGCTTCCCCGGGGCTTTACTCTGTTGGGGATACTTGGTTTAAGGTTGTGTTGCTGGGGGTGGAGGGTTTTAAATACTGGTGAAGGTTGTGTTTTCTGGTGTGGAGGGGGACTTTTGGTGAAGGTTGTGTTGCAGGGGGTGGAGGGTGGGTACTGGTGAAGGGTTTTGTTACTGGTGTGGGGGGTGACTTTCTGGTGAAGGTTGTGTTTTAGGTGTGGGGGGGGACTACTGGTGAGGTTGTGTTGCTTGGGGTGGAGGGGCTACTGGTGAAAGGGTTTTGTTTTCAGGTGTGGAGGGGGATTTTGGTGAAGGTTGTGTTGCTTGGGTGTGGGGGGGGTTTGGAAAATGGGGGAAGGTTGTGTTGTGGTGTGGAGGGTGATACTGGTTAAGGTTTGTTGCAGGTGTGGAGGGTGGCTAATGGTGAAGGGTTTTTGTTTGCGGTGGGGAGGGTGAATATGGTGAAGGTTTTTGTTGCTGGTGTGGAGGGTGACTACTGGTGAGGTTGTGGTTTTGGTGTGGAGGGTGATACTGGTGAAGGTTGGGGGTTGCGGTTTTGGAGGGTGAATTGGTGAAAGGGTTGGGGTTGCAGGTGTGGGGGTGATACTGGTGAAGGTTTGTTATGGTGTGGAGGGTGACTTTTGGGGAAGGTTTTGTTGCAGGTGTGGAGGGTGAAATACTGGTGAAGGTTGTGTTGCTTGGGGGTGGAGGGTGATACTGGTGAAGGGTGTTAATGGTTTTGGAGGGTGATAATGGTGAAGGGGTTTTGTTACTGGTTTTGGAGGGGGATTCCCGGTGAAAGGGTGTGTTATTTGGGGTGGAGGGGGACCCACTGGTGAGGTTGTGTTTCTTTGGGGTTTTGGGGGTGGGTATGGTGAAGGTTGTGTTACTGGTGTGGAGGGTGACTACGGTGAAGGCTTGGGGTTACTGGTTTGGGGGGTGAATACTGGTGGGAAGGGTTTTTGTTGCTGGTGTGGGGGTGACTACTGGTGAAATTTGGTTTTCTGGTGTGGAGGGTGAAACTGGTGAAGGTTGTGTTGGGTGGTGTGGAGGGTGATATGGTGAAGGGGGTGTTGCAGGGGGGGAGGGGTGGTACTGGTGAAAAGGGTGTGTTGCTGGTGTGGGGGGGTGACTATGGTGAAGGGTTTTGGGGTTTTGGTGTGGAGGAAGGACTACTGGTGAAGGTTGTGTTGCTGGGGTGGAGGGTGGTATGGTGAAGGTTTTTGTTGGCAGGTGTGGGGGGGGGGGGTGACTACTGGGGGAAGGGTTTTGTTGTGGTGGGAGGGGGGCTTTCTGGTGAAGGTGTTTTTGCAGGTGTTTGGGGGGTTGGAATACTGGTGAAGGGTTTTGTTACTGGTGTTTGGGGGGATGGGTACTGGTGAAGGTTGTGTTTTGGTGTGGAGGGGGTACTGGTGGGGGTTGTGTTACTGGTGTGGAGGGTGATACCCGGTGAAGGGTTTTGTTGGGTGGGTGGAGGGTGGGCTATGGTTGGGAAGGGGTTTTGTTGCTGGGGTGGAGGGTGGGTACTGGGGAAGGTTGTGTTGTGGTGTGGAGGGTGATACGGGGGAAGGTTGTGTTGCTGGGGTGGAGGGGGGATTTCTGGTGAAGGGGTTTTGTTTTGGGGTGGGGGGATGATATGGTGAAGGGTTGTTTTTAAAGGGGGGGAGGGTGACTACTGGTGAAGGGTTGTGTTGCAGGTGGGGGGGGGATGACTACTGGTGAAAGGGTTTTTGTTGCTGGGGTGGAGGGGTGACTAATGGGGAAAGGGGGGTGTGTTGCCGGTGTGGAGGGTGACTAATGGTGAAGGTTGTGTTCTGGTGTGGGGATGCTACTGGTGAAAGGTTTTGTTTTCGGGTGGGAAGGGGATACTGGTGAGGCTGTGTTTGGTGTGGAGGGTGACTAAAGGTGAAGGGTTTTGTTGAGGTTTTTGGGGGGGTGGGCTACTGGTGAAGGTTTTGTTTCTGGTGTGGAGGGTGGGTTCTGGTGAAGGTTGTGTTGCTGGTGTGGAGGGGGTTTCTGGTGAAGGTTGTGTTGCGGTTTTGGAAGGGGGACTCGGTGGGGTTTTGTTGCATTTAAGGGGGACTTTTAAAATTTTGTTTTTGGGGGATGCCCGGTGAAGGGGTGTTTCGGGTAGGGGAACCCGGGCCCGGGTTTGTTATTTTTTACCAGGGTGTACGGTGGGAGGGGAGGGTGAAGGGAAATTTTGTTCTTGTAGGGTGTAAGGGGGAAAGGGGGTGGCCAAGGGGTTTGTCTACTGGGGAAGGGTGTTTTTGGGGGGGGGGGGGATGGAGGAAAGGGATTTTGGATTTGTTATTGGGGGACCCGGGGTTTGGTTTTGGGGGTAGGGGACCTTTAAGGTTTGTTCTTGTAGGGGTGGGGAAAAGGTTTTGGGCAGGTAGGGTTCCTTTAAGGGTTTTCCCGGTTAAATTCACTTTAAAGGGGTTTTCCTTGTGGGGTTCATTGAAAAAAGGTTGGGTTTCTGGGGCCCAGGGTGACCACCGGGGAAGGGGTTTCCCAAAAGGGGGTTTTCTTAATTTGTTAGGGGTGGGGGGACTTGGGGTTTGTTTGGGGTTTGTTTTTTGGGGGTTTTACCTTAAGGTTTAAATTTTGGGGGGCCCTCCCCAGGGCCCCTGTAAAACCCCCTTACCGCCTATTTTTCCCGGCTGGGTTTTTGGGTTGCAAAAATTTTCACAACTCATCTATACAATTTATTTGTCGACCAAGTGTTAAAAACTAAAAATCTTGCATACAAAATAACAAAAATTATGCTAATTCAATCACTTGGTTGTTACACACTGTCATTATGTTCACAAAAAAGTTCCTGGGATGAAACTCGGGAACTTTTGTTCATGCACAGAATATTCTGACCACTGACCTCAGGGTAAATATGTTTGTACTATACATGTGTGTGTTTTTATAGTTTCATACGTGACTCATGAAATCTTAATAACATGTTTGCAAACAGGTCACAGAATGTGTAGAGCTCAAACCCATGGCAGGAGAGTCCTAAAACTCACAGAGCCACCTGGTTCAGTCACCAGATAATTTTAGGACTCGCCTGCCATTGTTCGAGCACCATCCTTTCTTTGATTTTATTTCATTAATGACTAGGTGTGTTTAATTGTGACTGAACATGATTATTATTATAATCAAAATGAAGCGCTAAGCCACAAGGGCTATACAGCACGACTGAACATGAGTATTTGATGATGCATGTCTGTGGCAGGAGACGGTATGAGAGGAAGCTCACCGAGGAAGCCAGAGGAGGGTGGGTTGGGGAGGACGTGGGTGTTCGTATGGCTCTGAAGCACATCCCACACCCGCCAGAGGGAGGCTGGGTGCAGCAGATGCATGTCCTCCTGTGGCAGCATCAGTCGTCGACGGAAGTACACAGGGAAGAAGTCAAAGTCCGGTGACCTGTACCACTGCAGGAATGGAAATACTGTACAGTGTACTTATAAATTCCAGTCACTGCCATTATATTTAGCAAATAAAATAAAAATAGAAGATTAGTTAAATTTTTTCATCTGTTTTCCATGAACCAAATTACAAATAATGAAGGTTGCAATGGACTATGTTTAGAAGAGACAGTTAAGTGAATAAATGTATGTGAGAGAAAGACTGTGGAGAGGGGTGGGTATGAGAAGAAGAGAGTGGGATATGAGATATGGAAGAAAGAGATAATGGTGGCTGTGTGAAAAAGAAGAAGAGGATTCACACAGTTGAGTTACTTAACTGTTTTAATTTTTTTAAGGTTATAATGATGACTAATTTCTACTGTAATTTACAGCTAGGCTTTAAATATTGAAATATTACAAAGACCACAATGGAAATAAGTCACTTTGACTTTTTTGGGTTATCCTAAGTAATTTATACATTGTTAAACTGTGCATGATAATTGTACTTATGTGTACCTGTACCTAAATAAACTTACTTACACGTGAGGAAGACAGGAGTGTATGTGAAGAACTGGGGAAACAAGAATATAGGAGAGGGACCTGATGTTGGTAGTGAGACAGAGGACATAGTGGAGACAGTCTGTGGGAAAGTGAAGGGTGACCGGCTCACCTCGTCCAGGGAGGCATTATACTTGCAGGGATCCCACACCAGCAACGCCACGCCAGAGTACAGGGGTGAGCCCCAGAAGTCGAAGTTGGGCTTAGTTACAACCTGAGAGTTGATGATTCTCAAGGTTGTCCTCGTACCTACGTCTTCCTCGAACCCCTCGGTGGGTGCGTGGTTGAAGCGTATTACTGCATCGTGGGAGTCTAGGGAACATGAAACACATTACTGCATCATGCCAGTCTGGGGGACACAGTCCAAAACTAAGATTATACCTGTATATTGTTCACCGGAAGAGAATAAAAAGAAAATAACTAAATTACCAATAACAATCATAAATTCAATCCTTCCTGCCAAAGCAGAGTGACCTAACCTAAAGAAGTAAATACAGTACATTCAGTAAGTACCTCCCTGGACGTGCATAGACATCATAATGTAATAATCCACTGATTCAAAGTGCAGGGACTCTATTTTCTCCCTTCAAAACTCAAATCTAGTTAACCGATTTACCTGCATCTCTTAATAGATATTACCTTGCTCACACTCTTACAGGATTTCAAATCATTAAAACTGCTTCTCGTCTTCACTCAAGGACGCTCAATCGTGCCTACTGGACGGTCACAATCCTACTTCTTACACCTTCCTTCCAACCCTTCTTGGGATGTATCTGACATCTTCCATACATCTAAGATTAACATAGGTCTCATCATAATTAACCCACCTTGCTGAATCATATTTTTTAAATTATTAACAACCCCTGTTCTACGATTTTAATTGTTTCTTTTATACCACCATATTGTATTCAAATTACTTGTAATCTTATTCTCTACATAATTACAGTGCCTCGTGTCTCTCTGCTACAACATAAACCATCATCCTTCACACTCATAAGTGTGCGTGTGCATGCGTGTGTACTCACCTATTTGTACTCACCTATTTGTGGTTGCAGGGGTCGATACTTAGCTCCTGGCCCCGCCTCTTCACTGATCGCTACTGGGTCCTCTCTCTCTCTGCCTCCTGAGCTTTGTCATACCTCTTCTTAAAACTATGTATGGTTGCTGCCTCCACTACTTCACTTGCTAGGCTATTCCACTTGCTGACAACTCTATGACTGAAGAAATACTTCCTAACGTCCCTGTGACTCGTCTGAGTCTTCAGCTTCCAGTTGTGACCCCTTGTCCCTGTGTCCCCTCTCTGGAACATCCTATCTCTGTCCACCTTGTCTATTCCCCGCAGTATCTTGTATGTCGTTATCATGTCTTCCCTGACCCTTCTGTCCTCCAGTGTCGTCAGTCCGATTTCCCTTAACCTTTCCTCGTACGACATTCCCTTGAGCTTTGGGACTAGCCTTGTTGCAAACCTTTGTACTTTCTCTAACTTCTTGACGTGCTTGACCAGGTGTGGGTTCCAGACTGGTGCTGCATACTCCAGTATGGGCCTAACATACACAGTGTACAGTGTCTTGAACGATTCCTTATTAAGGTATCGGAACGCTATTCTCAGGTTTGCCAGGCGCCCGTATGCTGCAGCAGTTATTTGGTTGATGTGTGCCTCCGGTGATGTGCTCGGTGTTATGGTCACCCCAAGGTCTTTCTCCCTGAGTGAGGTCTGTAGTCTTTGTCCACCTAGCCTATACTCTGTCTGCGGTCTTCTTTGCCCCTCCCCAATCTTCATGACTTTGCATTTGGCTGGACTGAATTTGAGAAGCCAGTTACTGGACCACATGTCCAGCCTGTCCAGGTCTGTTTGCAGTCCTGTCTCATCCTCGTCCGATTTAATTCTTCTCATCAACTTCACGTCATCTGCGAACAGGGACACTTCAGAGTCTATTCCTTCCATCATGTCGTTCACATATATCAAAAATAGCACTGGTCCTAGAACTGACCCCTGTGGGACCCCGCTCGTAACAGGCGCCCACTGTGATACCTCTTCACGTACCATGACTCGTTGCTGCCTCCTTGTCAGGTATTCCCTTATCCATTGCAGTGCCCTCCCTTTTACATGTGCCTGATCCTCCAGCTTCTGCACTAATCTCTTGTGGGAAACTGTGTCAAAGGCCTTCCTGCAGTCTAGGAAAACGCAATCTACCCACCCCTCTCTCTCGTGTCTTACTTCTGCTACCTTGTCATAAACTCCAGGAGTTTTGTGATACAAGATTTGCCTTCCATGAACCCATGCTGGTTTTCATTTATAATCTTGTTCCTTTCCAGGTGTTCGACCACTCTCCTCCTGATAATCTTCTCCATGACTTTGCACACAATACATGTCAGAGACACAGGTCTGTAGTTTAGTGCCTCGTTTCTGTTTCCTTTCTTAAATATGGGGACTACATTAGCTGTCTTCCATTTCTCAGGTAGTTGCCCAGTTTCAAGGGATGTGTTGAAGATTGTGGTTAGAGGCACGCACAGCATCTCTGCTCCTTCTCTAAGGACCCATGGGGAGATGTTGTCCGGTCCCATCGCCTTTGAGGTGTCAAGGTCACCTAAGAGCTTCTTCGCCTCCTCCTCAGTTGTTCGTATGTCATCCAACACTTGTTGGTATATTCCCTCTTGATGTTCCCTTCTGTGCTGTCTTCCCACACCCCATCCTGTCTCTACTGTAAAAACTTCCTTAAATCTCCTGTTCAGCTCCTCACATACCTCCTGATCATTTCTTGTGAGTTCTCCACCTTCTGTCCTTAATCTGATCACCTGGTCTTTGACTGTTGTCTTCCTCCTGAAGTGGCTATACAACAGATTCGGGTCAGTCTTGATTCTCGATGCTATGTCATTTTCATACTGTCGCTGGTCCTCCCTCCTTACCTGTGCATACTCATTCCTGGCTCTGCGACTGGTCTCCCTATTTTCATGTGTTCTCTGCCTTCTGTACTTTTTCCATTCTCTATTGCACTTTGTTTTTGCCTCCTTACACCATCAGGTAAACCAGGGGCTCGTTCTGGTCTTCCCGTTGTTACTGTTGCCCTTGGGAATAAACCTTTCCACTGCCTCCTTGCATTTTGTTGTTACATATTCCATCATTTCATTTACTGGCTTTCCAGCCAGTTCTCTGTCCCACTGGACCTCCCGCAGGAAGTTCTTCAACCCTATGTAGTCCCCTCTTTTATAGTCAGGCTTTTCCCATTCAACTCCCGTTATTCTCTCCACTTGCAGCTCTACTATGTATTCAAAGCACATAACCACATGGTCGCTAGCTCCTAGGGGACTCTCATACTTGATGTCCTCAATGTCTGAGCTGCCCAGGGTGAACACAAAGTGCAATCTTGCTGGTTCATCCTCCCCTCTCACTCTGGTAGTGTCCTTAACATGTTGGTGCATGAGGTTTTCCAGCACCACGTCCAGCATCCTGGCTCTCCATGTTTCGGGACCCCCATGTGGCTCCAGGTTTTCCCAGTCAATCTCCCTGTGGTTGAAATCCCCCATAACCAGCAACTTTGCTCTGCTGGAATGAGCTCTTCTTGCCACCTCAGCAAGTGTGTCCACCACTGCTCTGTTGCTCTCTTCATATTCCTCTCTTGGCCTCCTGCAGTTCTGTGGTGGATAATACATCACTGCAATAACCACTTTGTGTTCCCCAGACTGAAGTGTACCTGCTACGTAGTCTCTTTCTCCCGTCTCATCTATGCCTTCCATTTTCTCGAATTTCCATCTGTTTTTTACGAGCAGAGCAACCCCCCCTCCCCCCTGCCCCTTCTATCTTTCCTCATGATCTGGTATCCTGGTGGGAAGATTGCATCTGTTATTGTCTCCGTGAGTTTTGTTTCTGTAACTGCTATGATGTCTGGGGACTTCTCATTGATTCTTTCTTGCCATTCCTCATGTTTATTCGTTAATCCATCTGCATTTGTGTACCAAACCTTCAACTTCTGTTCTAATACTGTAACTGTGGTGCGGGGGGTGGAAACAGAGGGATCGGTGTGTGAGGGTTGGTTTGGATTGTTCAGTTGCCTTGGGGGTGTCGTGGCTGGAGTCCTTCTGCAGGTGTTTCTGGGGGGTGCGCTTGTCCTTCCATTTGATCCTGGGTTATTCTGCTCTCCTTTTTCATTTCCTCCCATTTCTCCTTTCGTTTTTGAACTCTCTCTTTCATTGTCTTCCTTTCGTCCTGTGTTCTGTCTCGATCGAGGTACACACTCCGGAACTCCTGCTTGCCTCTCAGCCATGCTTTCTCCTGCAGGATCATGGTTCGGGTTGATTCTGCCTTGAAAATTACTTTGAGAGGCTGATTCCTTTTCTTTGTGAACCACCAAATTCTCCGAAAATTTGCCACCTGGGTCATGTCCCCCTCACCTATCACCTTCATGATATCTTCAATCGCTTTTTTCTCCTCCTGCTTTCTTTCATCACAAGTTTCCCCTTTAGCTTCGTCTAGCCCATAGACAAACACGGATCTCTCCCTTTCCACCTCCCACTGTGACTCCCATTGCATCCTCTGATGTGTTTTAGTTCCTTCCCATGGAGTGTTCCTTCCTTCAGTCCCTTCCCTAGTTATGACCCCTATGCTTCTTGGTTTGTCCTTCCTGCTCACCTGTTCCTGGCCCCCACAGGTATCTGGTAAGGTCCTTGGACATGTCCTAGTTCCTTCAATGTGTGTGTGTGTGTGTGTGTGTGTGTGTGTGTGTGTGTGTGTGTGTGTGTGTGTGTGTGTGTGTGTGTGTGTGTGTGTGTGTGTGTGTGTGTGTGAGAGAGTGTGAGTGTGAGATTCAACAATCAATATTTGCACCAATAACTCATTACAGTTGTGACCGGGTTGTGGAAGTGTGAATTGTTCATTGGTCTGTAATTTGTTCATGATTGTAGCCATGTATTAACGTAAGTAACCATTCTTACAGGATTCATTACCTTTGAATCTTGTGAGTTCATTACCTTTGTACCTAGTTCAGCTATCAAAATTTTGGGGGCCCAGTCCCTGGACCCATTACGTACCTCTGTAATCTGTAAATACCTTTGTAACTTGTCATGATTGTGACCAGACCTGCCTGGAGTTCATTACATTTGTAAATTGTGAGTTCATTACCTTTGTAAATTGTGAGTTCATTACCTCTGTAACTTGCTCAGCTATCAAAACTTTGGAGTCCAGTCCCTTGACCAATTATGTACCTCTGTAGTCTTTTGACTACCGCCCACATGATGGGTATGTGGTGACTACCGCCCACAGGATGGGTATGTGGTGACTACTGCCCACATGATGGGTATGTGGTGACTACCGCCCACAGGATGGGTAAGTGGTGACTACTGCCCACAGGATGGGTAAGTGATGACTACCGCCCACATGATGGGTATGTGGTGACTACTGCCCACAGGATGGGTATGTGGTGACTACCGCCCACAGGATGGGTATGTGGTGACTACCACCCACATGATGGGTATGTGGTGACTACCGCCCACAGGATGGGCATGTGGTGACTACTGCCCACATGATGGGTATGTGGTGACTACTGCCCACATGATGGGTATGTGGTGACTACCACCCACAGGATGGGTATGGGGTGCATAATAAACATATTAAACTAACTTCACACCCAGACTAAATCTCAACACAACTTGCTATACTCGAATAAATTTCTTTTTTTTTTCATCCACTAACACAGCATTTCTCAACCAGTGGGCTGCAGAATGTCATGGAGTGGCATGATTAATAGTGAACTCAACTCACATAGTGTCCGTGGTTCGATACCCAGCACGGGCGAATATGCTGTACTCGTTCCCTTACACCTACTGCCCTTGTTCATCTAGCACTAAGTAGGTACCTGGGTGTTATTCAACTGTTGTAGGTAGCATCCTGGGGAACATGATTAAAGGATCCCAGTGGAAGTAAGACAGACAGTCCTTTGTGTCGCACTGACATTCTTGGGTTATCCTGACTGGGTAACCTTTCCCGGCTTAAAAATCTAAAAAAAAAAAAAAAAAAAACTTACCTTATATCAAACGTTGGGGCACTGGGGGTAAATTATCCCAAATGGGATAAAAATGAAAATCTCCGGGGTAATGCAGGATCAATAAACATAAATAATATTGCACAAAAAATTATTTAATAAGTTAGTTTAATATGTTTATTATGCACCCCATACCCATCCTGTGGGCGGTAGTCAAAAGATTACAGAGATACATAATTGGCCCAGGGACTGGACTCCAAAATTTTGATAGGCGAGCAAGTTACAGAGGTAATGAACTCACAATTACAAAGGTAATGAACTCACAATTTACAAAGGTAATGAACTCCAGGTAGATCTGGTCACAATCATGACAAGTTACAAAGGTATTTACAGATTACAGAGGTACATAATGGGTCCAGGGACTAGGCCCCCCAAAGTTTTGATAGCTGAACTAGGTACAAAGGTAATGAACTCACAAGTTACAAAGGTAATGACTCCTGTAAGAATAGTTACTTACGTTTATACATGGCTACAATATTGATAAAATATTGATTGTGTCACACACACACACACACACACACACACACACACACACACACACACACACACTCATACACACACTCATACACACACACATGTGCACACACTCACACACACACACACACATACACACACACACACACACACACACACAGTGAAGAGGCAGGGCCAGGAGCTGAGTCTCGACCCCTGCAACCACAATTAGGTGAGTACAATTAGGTGAGTACACACACTCATACACACACACACAAGCGGGGTTCCACAGGGGTCAGTCCTAGGACCTGTGCTGTTCTTGGTATATGTGAACGACATAACGGAAGGGATAGACTCAGAAGTGTCCTTGTTTGCAGATGATGCGAAGTTAATGAGAAGAATCAAATCGGATGAGGATCAGGCAGGACTACAAAGAGACCTGGACAGGCTACAAGCCTGGTCCAGCAACTGGCTCCTTGAATTTAACCCTGCCAAATGCAAAGTCATGAAGATTGGGGAAGGGCAAAGAAGACCACAGACACAATATAGTTTAGATGGCCAAAGACTGCAAACCTCACTCAAGGAAAAAGATCTGGGGGTGAGTATAACACTGAGCATATCTCCTGAGGCGCACATCAATCAGATAACTGCTGTGGCATACGGGCGCCTGGCAAACTTACGGATAGCGTTCCGATACCTCAGTAAGAATTCGTTTAAGACTCTGTATACCATTTACGTCAAGCCCATACTGGAGTATGCAGCACCAGTTTGGAATCCACACCTAGTCAAGCATGTCAAGAAATTAGAGAAAGTGCAAAGGTTTGCAACAAGACTAGTCCCAGAGCTTTGGGGATTGTCCTACAAAGAAAGGTTGAGGGAAATCGGCCTGACGACACTGGAGGACAGGAGGGTCAGGGGAGACATGATAACGACATATAAAATACTGCGCGGAATAGACAAGGTGGACAAAGACGGAATGTTCCAGAGAAGGGACACAGACACAAGAGGTCACAATTGGAAGTTGAAGACTCAGATGAATCAAAGGGATGTTAGGAAGTATTTCTTCAGTCATAGAGTAGTCAGGCTGTGGAATAGCCTAGAAAGTGATGTAGTGGAGGCGGGAACCATACATAGTTTTAAGGCGAGGTATGATAGAGCTCATGGGGCAGGGAGAGAGAGGACCTAGTAGCAATCAGTGAAGAGATGGGGCCAGGAGCTGTGACTCGACCCGTGCAACCATAAATAGGTGAGTACAAATAGGTGAGTACACACTCTCACACACACGCACGCACACGCACGCACACACGCACACACACGCACACATAACACTTAATAAGGAATCATTCAGGACCCTGTACACCGTGTACGTTAGGCCCATATTGGAGTATGCGGCACCAGTTTGGAACCCACACCTAGCCAAGCACGTAAAGAAACTAGAGAAAGTACAAAGGTTTGCAACAAGACTAGTCCCAGAGCTAAGAGGTATGTCCTACGAGGAGAGGTTAAGGGAAATCAACCTGACGACACTGGAGGACAGGAGAGATAGGGGGGGCATGATAATGACATACAAAATACTGAGAGGAATTGACAAGGTGGACAAAGACAGGATGTTCCAGAGATTGGACACAGTAACAAGGGGACACAGTTGGAAGCTGAATACACAGATGAATCACAGGGATGTTAGGAAGTATTTCTTCAGCCACAGAGTAGTCAGTAAGTGGAATAGTTTGGGAAGCGATGTAGTGGAGGCAGGATCCATACATAGCTTTAAGCAGAGGTATGATAAAGCTCACGGCTCAGGGAGAGTGACCTAGTAGCAATCAGTGAAGAGGCGGGGCCAGGAGCTCGGACTCGACCCCCGCAACCTCAACTAGGTGAGTACATACACACACACACGCGTGCACACGAACACACACACACACACACACACACGCACACGAACACACACACACACACACACACACACACACACACACGCACACGAACACACACACACATGCGCACACGTACTCATATACAACAGGCCTAGTGTCTAATCGACATGTGCCTAGGACAAAATGGTAACTAACACATATACACACACACACACACACACACACACACACACACACACACACACACACACACACACACACACACACACACACACACACATGCACGCACACACACCACACACACACACACACATGCACCACACACACACACACACACACACACACACACACACACACACACACACAACACACACACACACACTAACTAACACACATGTTGGATGTGGTGCTGGAAAACCTCATGCACCAACATGTTAAGGACACTATCAGAGAGGGGAGGATGAACCAGCAAGATTGGACCTTGTGTTCACCCTGGGCAGTTCAGACATTGAAGACATCACATATGAGAGTCCCCTAGGAGCTAGTGACCACGTGGTTCTGTGCTTTGAATACATAGTAGAGTTGCAAGTGGAGAGAGTAACAGAAGTTGAATGGGAAAACCTGACTATAAAAGAGGGGACTACATAGGGTTGAGGAACTTCCTGCAGGAGGTTCCGAGGGACAGAGAACTGGCAGGAAAGCCAGTAAATGAAATGATGGAATATGTAACAACAAAATGCAAGGAGGCAGTGGAAAGGTTTATTCCCAAGGGCAACAGAAACAATGGGAAGACCAGAACGAGCCCCTGGTTTACCAGACGGTGTAAGGAGGCAAAAACAAAGTGCAATAGAAAATGGAAAAAGTACAGAAGGCAGAGAACACATGAAAATAGGGAGATTAGTCACAGAGCCAGGAACGAGAATGCACAGGTAAGGAGGGAGGCCCAGTGACTATGAAAATAACATAGCGTCGAAAATCAAGACTGACACGAAACTGTTGTATAGCCACATCAGGAGGAAAACAACAAAGACCAGGTGATCAGACTGAGGACAGAAGGTGGAGAACTCACAAGAAATGATCAGGAGGTATGTGAGGAGCTAAACAGGAGATTTAAGGAAGTTTTTACAGTAGAGACAGGAAGGGCTCTGGGAAGACAGCACAGAACGGAACATCAAGAGGGAATATACCAACAAGTATTGGATGACATACGAACAACCGAGGAGGAGGTGCAGAAGCTGCTAAGTGACCTTCATACCTCAAAGGCGATGGGACTGGACAACATCTCCCCGTGGGTCCTTAGAGAAGGAGCAGAGATGCTGTCCGTGCCCCTAACCACAATCTTCAACACATCCCTTGAAACTGGGCAACTACCTGAAAAATGAAAGACAGCAAATGTAGTCCCCATATTTAAGAAAGGAAACAGAAATGAGGCACTAAACTACAGACATGTGTCTCTGACATGTATTGTGTGCAAAGTCATGGAGAAGATTATCAGGAGGAGAGTGGTCGAACACCTGGAGTGGAACAAGATTATAAATGAAAACCAGCATGGGTTCATGGAAGGCAAATCCTGTGTCACAAACCTTCTGGAGTTTTATGACAAGGTAACAGAAGTAAGACACGAGAGAGAGGGGTTGGTTGATTGCATTTTCCTAGACTGCAGGAAGGCCTTTGACACAGTTCCCCACAAGAGATTAGTGCAGAATCTGGAGGATCAGGTGCATATAACAGGGAGGGCACTGCAATGGATCAGGGAATACCTGACAAGGAAGCAACAACGAGTCATGGTACGTGAACAGGTATCACAGTGGGCGCCTGTGACGAGCGGGGTCCCACAAGGGTCAGTTCTAGGACCAGTGCTATTTTTGATATATGCGAACAACATGATGGAAGGAATAGACTCTGAAGTGTCCCTATTCGCAGATGATGTGAAGCTGATGAGAAGAATTAAATCGGATGAGGATGAGGCAGGACTGCAAAGAGACCTGGACATGTGGTCGAGAAACTGGCTTCTCGAATTCAACCCTGCCAAATGCAAAGTCATGAAGATTGGGGAGGAGCAAAGAAGACTGCAGACAGAGTATAGGCTAGGTGGCCAAAGACTACAGACCTCACTCAGGGAGAAAGACCTTGGGGTGACCATAACACCAAGCACATCACCGGAGGCACACATCAACCAAATAACTGCTGCAGCATACGGGCGCCTGGCAAACCTGAGAATAGCGTTCCGATACCTTAATAAGGAATCTTTCAAGACACTGTACACTGCGTATGTTAGGCCCATACTGGGGTATGCAGCACCAGTCTGGAACCCACACCTGGTCAAGCACGTCAAGAAGTTACAGAAAGTACAAAGGTTTGCAACAAGGCTAGTCCCAGAGCTCAGGGGAATGTCGTACGAGGAAAGGTTGAGGGAAATCGGACTGACGACACTGGAGGACAGAAGGGTCAGGGGAGACATGATAACGACATACAAGATACTGCGGGGAATAGACAAGGTGGACAGAGACAGGATGTTCCAGAGAGGGGACACAGAAACAAGGGGTCACAACTGGAAGCTGAAGACTCGGGACGATTTCACAGGGACTTAGGATGTATTTCTTCAGTCATAGAGTCATCAGGAAGTGGAATAGCCTAGCAAAATGAAGTAGTGGGAGGCAGGAACCATACATAGTTTTAAGAAGAGGTATGACAAAGCTCGGAAGCAGAGAGGGAGAGGACCTAGTAGCGATCACGAAGAGGCGGGGCCAGGAGCTTTTGACTCGACCCCTGAAAACCACAAATAGGTGAGTACACACACACTCATACACAGACTTACACCATGCACACATACTCTCAACACACACACACACACACACACACACACACACACACACACACACACCACACATGCACAAACACACACACGCACAAAACACACACCACACACACACACACACACACACACAAAAACACACAGTAGCGGGGGTTCCGTGGGGTGAAGACGTGGGTAACAAGCTCCGAGATCCTTAGCGTTGTATGGCGTGCAATAACAGTTAGCAGAAAATCAGTGGTAGTGGAACGTCAGTGAACAATACTACGAGTGATAATTAAAGTTATTAGTTAAAGAAGTGAGAGGAAAGCTGAAATCATAATATTTCAAAGCGCAAAACCGTTGGGGGTCTTAGGCGCTGTTGCCACATTGGTAGGGGTAGGCCTGAAGAAGTGACGTCACGACAAGTTGTGTGCCATTATACATATAAGTGAAGTGTATATAATGTGAAGCGTATACTATCATCAGTGAAGAGTGAAATCGCGCGGGGAAAGGGGGATGTATGAGAATATATGGTTATAATCATCCCCGGGTGAAGGATCTCTAAAATAGGGATTTAAGGCCTACGACGACGACTTCGCCATCAGCAGCTGGCAACTGTCACCGCAATTTATTCGCCTATTTGTGGTTTGCATGTTGACAGCCCTGGTGGCCTTGCATACTGTTTAAAACTGGTCACTCACTCCTGCAAGCTATTCCCAAATTAGAATAGAAATAGCAAAGACATAGAGAATATAGTGTTGACGAGTGGGGAGAAGGTAGGTGGGACAAGCTTTTAAGGGCAACATTGTAAGACGGCCTAGGGTAGGTCCCAGGAGGGTTGTTTTCAGGTCACAAGAAGTTGCGGCCAGTTCATTAAAAACCGCACAAGATTCTCTCTCTCACCAAAACACACCCACACACACACACACACATGCACACACGCACACAGGCAGTGTTACTACCGGTAGTTATTAGCAGAAAGAATACTTAGGAAGCTAGGAAGTCCTCTCTCAATGTAAAACAAGGAAAATGATAATAACCAGCAACAATTAATACGTAAATCCAGAAAGGGCAATAAGTGGAGAGAGTGGGATAATTGGGAAAGATAAATGAGACAAAATTTTTCCTAAAACGACGGATCTTTCAACCACACAACCTACCCCCCTTAAACCCTCCCTCCCTCACACACAAGCACACGCAAAACAAGGGTAGACACACACACTCACACACACACACACACACCACACACCACACACACACACACACACACACAACACATTACATACACACACACAAAACACACACATACATACATAAACACATACAAACAAAAACACACTGGGAAAACCTGGAGCCACATGGGGGTCCCGAAACATGGAGAGCCAGGATGTTGGACGTGGTGCTGGAAAACCTCATGCACCAACATGTTAAGGACACTACCAGAGTGAGAGGGGAGGATGAACCAGCAAGATGGACCTTGGGGTTCACCCTGGGCAGCTCAGACATTGAGGACTCAAGTATGAGAGTCCCCTAGGAGCTAGCGACCACGTGGTTCTGTGCTTTGAATACACAGTAGAGCTGCAAGTGGAGAGAATAACAGGAGTAAATGGAAAAGCCTGACTATAAAAGAGGGGACTACATAGGGTTGAAGAACTTCATGCGGGAGGTCCAGGGGGAAACAGAGAACTGGCAGGAAAGCCAGTAAATAAAATTTGATGGAATATGTAGCAACAAAATGCAAGGAGGCAGTGGAAAAGGGTTTCATTTCCCAAGGGCAACAGTAACAACGGGAACACCAGAACAAGCCCCTGGTTTACCCGACGTGTAAGGAGGCAAAAACAAAGTGAAATTTAGAGAATGGAAAAAGTACAGAAGGCAAGAACACACGAAAAAAGGGAGATCGTTGCAGAGCCAGGAAATGAGTACGCACAGGTAAGGAGGAGGCCCAGCGACAGTATAAAAAATGACATAGCATCGAGAAACAAGACTGACCCGAAACTGTTGTATTTGCCACATCAGGAGGAAGACAACAGTCAAAGACCAGGGGATCAGATTAAGGACAGAAAGGGGGAGAACTCACAAGAAATGATCAGAGGTATGTGAGGAGTGAACAGGAGATTTAAGGAAGTTTTTACAGTAGAGACAGGAAGGGCTGTGGGAAGGGCAGCACAGAAGGGAACATCAAGAGGGAATATAAACCCAAAAAGTGTTGGATGACATACGAACAACTGAGGAGGAGGTGAAGAAGCTCTTTTGACCTTGACACCTCAAAGGGTGGGACCGGACAACATCTCCCCATGGGTCCTTAGAGAAGGGGCAGAGATGCTGTGTGGTGCCTCCTAACCACAATCTTCAAACATCCCTTGAAACTGGCAATATCCTGAGAAATGGAAGACAGCTAATGTAGTCCCCATATTTAAGAAAGGAAACAGAAACGAGGCACTAAACTACAGAAACCCGTGCTCTGACATGTATTGTGTGCAAAGTCATGGAGAAGATTATCAGGAGGAGAGTGGTCGAACAACCTGGAAAGGAAGAAGATTATAAATGAAAACCAGCATGGGTTCATGGAGGGCAAATCTTGTATCACAAACCTCCTGGAGTTTTATGACAAGGTAAAAAGAAGTAAGACACGAGAGAGAGGGGTGGGTAGATTGCGTTTTCCTAGACATGCAGGGAAAGGGCCCTTTTACACAGTTCCCTACAAGAGATTAGTGCAGAAGCTGGGGGATCAGGCACACGTAAAAGGAAGGGCACTGCAATGGATAAGGGAATACCTGACAGGGAGGGCAGCAACGAGTCATGGTACATGAAGAGGGGATCACAGTGGGCGCCTGTTACGAGCGGGGTCCCCCAGGGGTCAGTTCTAGGGCCAGTGCTATTTTTGATATATGTGAACGACATGATGGAAGGAATAGACTCTGAAGTGTCCCTGTTCGCAGATGACGTGAAGTTGATGAGAAGAATTAAATCGGACGAGGTTTAGGCAGGACTGCAAAGGACCTGGAGAGGCTGGACATGTGGTCAGTAACTGGCTCCTCGAATTCAATCCAGCCACATGCAAAGTCATGAAGATTGGGGAGGGGCAAAGAAAACCCCAGACAGAATATAGGCTAGGTGGACAAAGATACAAAACCTCACTCAGGAGAAAAAACCTTGGGGTGACCAAACACCGAGTACATCACCGGAGGCAACACATCAACCAAATAACCGCTGCAGCATACGGGCGCCTGGCAAACCTGAGAATAGGTTCCGATACCTCAATAAGGAATCGTTCAAGACACTGTACACTGTGTATGTTAGGCCCCTACTGGAGTATGCAGCACCAGTCTGGAACCCACACCTGGTCAAGCACGTCAAGAAGTTAGAGAAAGTACAAAGGTTTGCAACAAGGCTAGTCCCAGAGCTCAAGGGAATGTCGTATGAGGAAAGGTTAAGGGGAAAACGGACTGACGACACTGGAGGACAGAAGGGTTAGGGGAGACATGATAACGACATACAAGATACTGCGGGGAATAGACAAGGTGGACAGAGATAGGATGTTCCAGAGAGGGGACACAGGGACAAGGGGTCACAACTGGAAGCTGAAGACTCAGACAGTCCCCAGGGACGTTAGGAAGTATTCTTCAGTCATAGAGTTGTCAGCAAGTGGAAAAAGCCTAGCAAGTGAAGTAGAGGAGGCAGGAACCATACATAGTTTAGAAGAGGTATGACAAAGCTCAGGAAGCAGAGAGAGAGAGAGGATCCAGTAGCGATCAGTGAAGAGGCGGGGCCAGGAGCTGAGTCTCGACCCCTGCAACCACAATTAGGTGAGTACAATTAGGTGAGTATTTCACACACACAACACACACACACACACATACATACACACACACATACACACACATACATACATAAACACATACACACAAACACAAAACACACAACCACACACACACACACACACACACACACACACACACACACACAACAAACACACCACACACACACACCACACACACACACCAAACACACACACACCACACACACACCACACACACGCACACACATGCACCACACACACACACCACACACACCACACACACCACCCCACCACACACCACACACACACCACACACACACACCACACACACACACCACACACACAAACACAAAACACACACACACACCACACCACACACACCACCACACACACCACACACCACAAAACCCCACACACACACACAACACCAAACACACACACGCACACACACACGCACATACACACACACACACACACCACACACACACAACACATCACACACACGCACCCACCACCACACACACACACACACACACACACCACCACACACACACACCACACACACACCACACACACACCACACACACAAACCCCAAACACACCCCCACACCACACCACCCCACAAAACACACAACACACCCCACACACACACCACACACACACACCCCCACCCCAAACACCACACACACACACCACACAAAACACACCCCAAACCACACACACACACGCACACACACACACACACACACACACACACACACACCACACACACACACACACACACACGAAGGCCTTTGACACAGTTCCCCCACAAAAAGATTGTGCAGAAGCTGGAGGATCAGGCACCGTAAAAGGAAGGGCACTGCAATGGATAAGGGAATACCTGACAGGGAGGCAGCAACGAGTCATGGTACGTGAAGAGGTATCACAGTGGGCGCCTGTTACGAGCGGGGTCCCCCAGGGTCAGTTCTAGGACCAGTGCTATTTTTGATATATGTGAACGACATGATGGAAGGAATAGACTTTTGAAGTGTCCCTGTTCGCAGATGACGTGAAGTTGATGAGAAGAATTAAAAACGGACGAGGATGAGGCAGGACTTTCAAAGAAAACCTGGAGAGGCTGGACATGTGGTCCAGTAACTGGCTTCTCGAATTCAATCCAGCCAAATGCAAAGTCATGAAGATTGGGGAGGGGCAAAGAAGACCGCAGACAGAGTATAGGCTAGGTGGACAAAGACTACAGACCCTCACACAGGGAGAAAGACCTTGGGGTGACCATAACACCAAGCACATCACCGGAGGCACACATCAACCAAATAACCGCTGCAGCATACGGGCGCCTGGCAAACCTGAGAATAGCGTTCCGATGCCTTAATAAGGAATCGTTCAAGACACTGTACACTGTGTATGTTAGGCCCATTACTGGAGTATGCAGCACCAGTCTGGAACCCACACCTGGGTCAAGCACGTCAAGAAGTTACAGAAAGTACAAAGGTTTGCAACAAGGCTAGTCCCAGACTCAGGGGAATGTCGTACGAGGAAAGGTTGAGGGAAAAACGGACTGACGACATGGAGGACAGAAGGGTCTCAGGGGAGACATGATAACGACATACAAGATACTGCGGGGGAAAAGACAAAGGTGGACAGAGACAGGATGTTCCAGAGAGGGGACACAGAAACAAGGGGTCACAACTGGAAGCTGAAGACTCAGACGAGTCACAGGGACGTTAGGATGTATTTCTTCAGTCATAGAGTCATCAGGAAGTGGAATAGCCTAGCAAATGAAGTAGTGGAGGCAGGAACCATACATAGTTTTAAGAAGAGGTATGACAAAGCTCAGGAAGCAGAGAGAGGATCCAGTAGCGATCAGTGAAGAGGCGGGGCCAGGAGCTGAGTCTCGACCCCTGCAACCACAATTAGGTGAGTACAATTAGGTGAGTACACACACACACACACCCTCCACCACTTGACACAAACACGTACCCCCCCTCCCCTAACCACCTCTCCCCCTTCCCAACCCACCTCACCTTAGCCACCTACTCCTCCCCCAAACCACCTAACCCCTCCCCAAACCGTCTAACCCCCCCAACTACCTCCCTCCCTCCAATTAATATCCTCCCCCCCCCCCCCATAACCATCCATCCCCTCTCTCCCTCAAACCATCTAACCCCCCCCCCCAACTATGTCTACCCCTCCAAAAACCATCCCCCCCCCCCCCCACAGCCATCCATCCCCTCTCCTAACCACTTTCCCCCTCACCCAAACCCAGGATCAGGAAAAGGGGGCTCCAAGGAAAATCTGGGGGGGAGGAAGGGGAGTAGAGTCAAAAAAAGGGGGAAGACGGGGGAAGGGACTGAGAGCGGGAAAAGGAAGTGGAAAAGAGGTTAGAGCAGAATGCAGAGGTGGAAGCAACAGGCCACGCAGCAGAAATCAAGATAGAGAGATTAGAAAGGAGCTGAGACATCTAAAAACAGCACAGAGAAAAAGTATTACGAAGTACAGGGCAAGGGCTACATCAACACAGACAAAGGTCTAAAGGAAGCAGGGAAAACTAAACTGAAGCGAGGTCCTTAAAACTACGGGGGCCAAAAAAAAGGGGACAGGGAGCCACTAGGACAGAATGAGGGTTTGGGAAGACATTAAAGGGGAAAAGGACAGTGCAAGGCCCTTACCAATCCTGGGGGGCCAGGGAGGTGGCGGAAGGAAAAACCAAGAAGCATGGGGGCAAAAATGGGAAAGGGATGAAGGAAGGAACTCTCCAGGGGGAAAGAACTAAAACACATCAGAGGATGCAATGGGAGTCCAGTGGGAATGGAAAGGGAAAGTCCGTGTTTGCCCTAGGGGGTAGACGAAGCAAAGGGGAAATTATGATAAAAGAAAGCGGAGGAAAAAAAAAGCGATTAAAATTATCATAAGGTGATAGGCGAGGGGGAATGCCCAGGGGGAAAATTTTTCGGAAAATTGGGGGTGGTTCACAAAAAAAAAGGAAATTTCCCCCTTTAAAAGTAATTTTCAAGGCAGAATAAACCCGAACCGATCCTGCAGGAGAAAGCACGGCTAAGGCAAGCAGGATTCTGGAGTGTGTACCTCGATCGAGACAGAACACAGGAGAAAGGAAAAGCAATGAAAGAGAGAGTTCTAAAACAAAGGAGAAATGGGGGGGGAAATGAAAAAAGGAGAGAGAAAAACCCAGGATCAAAGGGGAAGGACACACCCAGGGGACACCCCCAAGGGGGCAATGAACAATCCAAACCAACCATCACACCCCGACCCTCTTTTTTCCCCCCCACCCACAGTTCAGTATTGAACAAAAGTTAAAGGGTTTGGTACCCCAAAATGCAGAGGGATTAACAAAATAAAATGAGGAAGGAAAGAAAGAATCAATGAAAGTCCCCAAATAAAAGCATTCAAAAACAAAACTAGGGAGACAATAACAGATGCAATTTTCCCCCCAGGATACCAGATCATGAGGAAAATAGAAGGGGCGGGGGAGGAGGTGGGGTTGCTCTGCTTAAAAAACAGAGGAAAATTCGAAAAAAGGAAAATGGAGGAAAAACGGGGAAAGAGACTCAAGCAGGTAACTTCAGTCTGGGGAAAAAAGTGGTCTTTGCAGGATGTATAATCCACACAACTAAAGGGGGGGCCAAAGAGAGGAATATGAAAGAGCAACAGAGAAAGGGTGGACCACTTGCTAGGTGGCTAGAGAGCTCACTCCACAGAGAAAAAGTTGCTGGTTAGGGGGGTTTCAACCACAGGGAGTTGAGGGGAAACCGGAGCCACAGGGGGGGTCCCGAAATATGGGCCGGGAATGTTGGACGGGTGCGGGGAAAACCTCATCCCCAACATGTTAAGGACATCCCAAGTGAGAGGGGAGGATGAAAGAAGATTGGACCTTGTTCCCCCTGGGGCTAGATATTGGGACATCAAGTATGAGATCCCCTAGGAGCTAGCCCCCCCGGGGGGTTTGTGCTTTGAATAATAGTGAGCTGCAATGGAAGAAATAACAGGATTTGAAGGGGGAAAACCTGATATAAAAGAGGGGATACATATTTTTGAAGAACTTCCTGCGGGAGGTCCAGGGGAAAAGAAACGGGCAGGTAAGCCAGTAAATGAAAGAGGGAAAATATGTAACAACAAAATGCAAGGAGGCAGGGAAAGGTTTTTTTCCCCCAAAGGAAAACAGTAACAACGGGAAGACCAGAACGACCCCCTGGTTTACCCGACGGTGTAAGGGGGAAAAAACAAAATGCAATGAGAATGGAAAAAGTACAGAAGGGAGAGAACACAAAAAAATAGGGGGAGATCTTTTTAGACCCAGGAATGTACGCACAGGTAGGAGGGAGGCCCAGCGCAGGAAAATACTTTGCATGAGAATCAAAACTGACCCGAAACTGTTTTTAGCCAATAGGAGGAAGAAACAGTCAAAGCCAGGTGATCAGATTAAGGACAAAAGGGTGGAGAACCACAAAAAATGTCGGGAGGTTTGTGAGGAGCTGAACGGGAATTTAAGGAAAGTTTTTACAGTAGGACAGGAAGGGCTGTGGGAAGACAGCCAAAAGGGGAACTAAAGAGGGGATAACCAGCAAGTGTTGGTGAATATGAAAAAACTGAGGAGGGGGTGAAGAAGCTTTAAAGTGCCCTTTGACACCTCAAAGGCGAGGGGGCCCGGAAACATCCCCCCATGGGTCCTTAGAGAAGAGCAGAGATCTGGCTTTGCCTCTAACCCAATCTTAAAAACAAAACCCCTTGAAACTGGGCAATCCCTGAGAAATGGAAGAAGCAAAATGTACCCATTTTTAAAAAAAGGAAAAAGAAACGGGGCACTAAACACGGGGCCCTGTGTCTCTGACATTATTGTGGAAAAGTCATGGAAAGATTATAGGAGGGAGGGGTCAACCCCTGGAAAGGAACAAATTATAAATAAAAACCAGCATGGGTTCAGGAAGGCAAATCTTGTATCAAAAACCTCCGGGATTTTTGACAAGGAAACAAGTAAGCACGGAGAGGGGGGTGGGGGAATTTGCATTTTCCTAGATGCGGGAAAAAGGCCCTTTTTGACACAGTTCCCCACAAGAATTAGTGCGAAGCTGGGATCAGGCGCAGTAAAAGGGAGGGCACTGCAATGGATAAGGGAAAAACTGACAGGGAGGCAGCAAAAAAGTCATGGTACGTGAAGAGGTATCACAGTGGGGCCTTTACACGGGTCCCACGGGGTCAGTTCTGGGACCAGAGCTTTTTAAAAATATATGTGAACGACATGATGGAAGGAATAGATTGAAGTGTCCCTGTTCGCAGATGACTGAAGTTGATGAGAAGAATTAAATTTTGGAGAGGATGGGCAGGCTGCAAAGAGACCGGCAGGGGACTGTGGTCCAGCAAAATGGCTTTTCGAATTTAATCCCGCCCAAATGCAAAAATCATGAAGATTGGGGGGGGCAAAGAAGCCGCAGACGAGTATTGGTAGGTGGAAAAGACACAACCTCATCAGGGAGAAAGACCTTTGGGGGGCCATAACACCCAGCCATCACCGGAGGCACACATCAACCCAAAAAACTGCTGCCATACGGGCACCTGGCAAATGAGAATAGCGTTCCGTACCTTAATAAGGAATCGTTTAAAACCGTCACTGTGTAGTTAGGGCCCCTACGGAGTATCCAAACTTTTCCCCCCAACTGGGCAAGCAGTCAAAAATTAAGAAGTACAAAGGTTTTCAACAAAGGGTAGTCCCCGAGCAAGGGGAAAGTCGATGAGGAAAGGTTTTGGGAAATCGGCTGACGACACTGGAGGAAAAAAAGGGGGGGGAGACATGATAAAGACATACAAGTTTTGCGGGAAAAGACAAGGTGGGCAGAGATAGGGTGTTCCAGGAGGGGACACAGGGGAACGGGGTCACAATGGGGAAACTGAAAAACTCAGGATCAAGGGGGCGTTAGGGAAATTTTTCTTCAGTCTAGAGTTTTCGCAAGTGGAATAGCCTGCAAGTGAATAGTGGAGGGGCAACCATACATATTTTTAAAAAGAGGGATGCAAAGTCAGGGAAACAAGAGAGAAGGATCCAGTAGCGATCATGAAGGGCGGGCCCGGGGCTGAGTCTCGACCCCCGCAACCACAATTAGGGAGTACAATTAGGGGATACACCAACACAAATGGAAGGTATAGACGAGATTGGAAAGGGATACATATAGGTCAGTTCGGGGGAAACAAAGGGGTCTACATTAGTATAACCCACAAAAGAAGCAGGAGGGGCCCGAGAGGAATAGTGAATGCAACAAGGGCAATGGTGGAACACTAGTAGGTGGCAAGAAAGGGGCCCACTCAAGTGAGCGAAGTTCTGGTCTGGGTGACTTCAATCACAGGGAGTTGATTGGGAAAAATGGACCACAGGGGGCAGAAACCGGAGAGCCAAGATGATGGATTGGTGCTGGGAAAACACATCACCAACTGTTAGGGTATTACCAAGGAGAAGGGGGATGAACCAGCAAGATTGGCCTCGGTTTACCTTGAGTAGCTCAGACATTGAGCACATCACATATGAAAGGCCCCCTTTGGGCTAGTGACCACGTAGTTTTGACTTTAAATACATCGTGGAGCTAAAAGTGGAGAGGGTAACAGGAGTAGAAAGGGAAAAGCAATTTTTAAAAAGGGGGGACCACAGGTGAGGTCTTCCTGCAGGAGGTTAGTGGGAACAGGAGTTGGGAGGAAAATCAGTAAACGAATGATGGGTTTTTAACAACAAAATGCAAGGAGGCAGAAAAAAGGGTTTTTTCCCAAGGGTAACAGAAAAAAGGGAAGGCAGGACGAGCCCCTTTGGGTTTTCCCCAAGGTGCAGGGGGCAGAACTAAAGTGCTCTAGAGAATGGAAAAAGTTTTAGAAGACAAGGACTAGGGGGAAAAAAAAAGAATTAGTCGGACCGAATCGATATGACAGATAAGGAAGGGGCGCATGGCAGTATGAAAATGCATTTGCTGAAAGTCAAGTCTGACCCAAAATACCTCAGCCACACAGGAGGAAAACAAAAGCAAGGCTTAATCAGGGTGGGGAAAAAAGGTGGGAGCTCACAAGAAATGACCCGGGGTTTTTAGAAGCTCAACTGAGATTTCAGGAAAGTATTCATGGGGGTGAAGGGACAAGGAAACAAAACAGTGGCTACCAACAAAGGGAATATACCAACAAGGTTGGATAATTAAAAATGAGGGGAGGTGGAGAAGCCCTAAAAAGCCTTGAAACCCCAAGGGGGTGGGATGGACATTTTTTCCTCCGTGGGTCCTTGAGAGGGAGCAGGGGGACACTATTGTGCCACTAACCAAAAAAACTTCAACATTCCCTTGAAACTGGGGGAACTACCTGAAGTATGGGAAAAAGGAAAATGTAGTCCCCCTCTTTAAGAAGGGAGACAGAAAAGAGCATTAAAAATTTTAGACCATGTCCCTGACTGTATAGTATGCAAAATCTTGGAGAAGATTATCAGGGGGGAGAGTGGTGGGGCACCTGGAGTGGAAAAAAGATTATAAATGACAGCCAGCACGGATTTTATGGAAAGGGAAATCCTGTGTCAAAAATATAGGTTTTATGACAAGGTAAAATGAAATAAAAATGAGAGGGGGGGGTGGGTTGATTTCATTTTCTTGGCTGCAAGAAGGCCCTTCGACACAGGTTTCCCCACAAGGATTAGTACAGAAGCTAGAGGGAAAAGGCCTAAACAGGAAGGGCACTGCAATGGGTCAGAGAATACCTAACAGGGGGCAAAGCGAGTCACAGTCCGTGATGAGGTATCACGTGGGGGCCGTGACCACGGGGTCCTACAGGGTCAGTCCTGGGCCGGTATTTTTGGTATTGTAAGCATACGGAAGGGATAGACTAGGGATAAATCAGAATTTCCTTGTTTGCAGATGAGTGGGTTAATGAGGAGAATTAAATCAGAGGGACCGACAGGGTACAAAGAGCCTGGGCAGGGGTTGTGGTCCCGAAAATGGCTCCTAGAATTTTAACCCCCCCAAAAACAAAATCATAAAAATGGAGGAGGGCAAAAGCCCGCGACAGAGTATAGGCAGGTGGGCCCAAAAGGGTGAAACCTCACTCAAGGGAAAGACCTAGGGTGAGTATAATACCGATACATCGCCAGAAGCATCATTAACCCAAAAAAACTGCGATCAATGGGCGCTTGGCAAACCTGAGAAAAAGCATTCTGGTACCCAGTAAGGGAAAGTTTGACTTTTTACACTTGGACGTCAGGCCCTATGGAGTTGCGCACCGTTTGGAACCCCACCTGGTAAAAAAGTAAAAAAATTAGAGAAAGTGCAAAGGTTTGCAACAATTTGTTCCAGACTAAAGGGGAAATTTCCCATGAAGAAGGTTAAGGAAAATCGGTTGACAACACTGGAGGGTCGGGGGGACTGTAACAAACATACAAAATACTGCATGGAAAACAAGGGGACAGGACAGGTGTTCCAGAGATGGGACACGAAAAAAAGGGGGGCCCAAATTTGGAAATGAAGATCAGTGAGTCAAAGGGTGTTGAAAGATTTCTTCAGTCAGATGTTAGGAAGTGGAATAGTCTGGGAAGCGATGTAGTGGAGGCAGGAACTATACATAGTTTTAAGACGAGGTATAATAAAGCTCATGGAGCAGGGGGAGAGACGACCTAGTAGCAGTCGGTGATGCCGCGCGCACACACACGCACATGCACACACACACACACACACACACACACACACTATACACACAAACTCACACAACAGGCCTAGTGTCTAATCGACATGTGTCTAGGACAAAATGGTAACTAATAAACACACACACACACACACACACACACCACACACACACACACACACTCACACATGCACACCACACACACACACACACACACACACACACACACACACACACACACACACACACATGGGCGCCTGGCAAACCTGAGAACAGCATTCCGATACCTTAGTAAGGAATCATTCAAGACACTGTACACCGTGTATGTCAGGCCCATACTGGAGTATGCAGCACCTGTTTGGAACCCGCACTTGATAAAGCACGTCAAGAAACTAGAGAAAGTACAAAGGTTTGCGACAAGGTTAGTTCCAGAGCTAAGGGGAATGTCCTATGAGGAAAGATTAAGGGAAATCGGCCTGACCACACTGGAGGACAGGAGGGTCAGGGGAGACATGATAACGACATATAAAATACTGCGTGGAATAGACAAGGTGGACAAAGACAGGATGTTCCAGGGAGGGGACACAGAAACAAGAGGCCACAATTGGAAGTTGAAGACACAAATGAGTCAGAGAGATAGTAGGAAGTATTTCTTCAGTCATAGAGTTGTAAGGCAGTGGAATAGCCTAGAAAATGACGTAGTGGAGGCAGGAACCATACACAGTTTTAAGACGAGGTTTGATAAAGCTCATGGAGCGGGGAGAGAGAGGGCCTAGTAGCAACCGGTGAAGAGGCGGGGCCAGGAGCTAGGACTCGACCCCTGCAACCACAAATAGGTGAGTACACACACACACACACACACACACACACACATGGTAATGCTTTATTTACAGCTAGCAAAGTCAGAGTATTTCTCCAGAATGGTCTGTATTATACCACTGTGGATAAAATACTTTGCCATTTCTTGAACATTTCTGAGTGAGTTGTCTCTAAATTCATTAATTTTATCGCACTCCAGTGCATAATGATGCAGGGTGTGACAATAGTCCATCTGGCAAAGTTTACATTTCGTTTGGTCTACATCTGGCGGTGGTGATTTAACCTGCCAAAGATACTTCTAACCCAGTCGGAGCCGGGCAGTAGTGACATCCAAGAGTCTGCTTATTTTGTTGGATGCACCATAGACATGTGGCTCTTCCTGCATGATAGAATGATGATAGATGGACTGACTGGTGTCAATCTCCCTGAGTCTTAAGTCAATAAAATTCAGTTGAAGTTCTTTTCGTATTATTGTTCTCAAACTACTACCTGACAAGCCAAGATTGTAATCTACTCTCTCTTCGAAAGCATACAGCTTAGCCAATTTATCAGTTCTATCATACATTCGAAGACCAATGTGAGATGGAATCCACAGCATGTGCTCTCTAACTCCACTGTCCACAATCTTACCATACCTGTGTCTGGCTTCTGACACAAGCATGCCACAATTTATGCTTAATGAGTTGAGAGCATTTATGGATGACAGAGAATCAGTTACAATTAAAGTGTCAATCTTAGATACATAATGCATTTCAGTGCAAAGAGTATGGCAAACAGTTCTGTCTGAAGGGTAGAGGCCCAATTATTGATGCGTGCTCCAATTACTTTAAGAGAGCCATCACTCTGTACGACAACAGCAGCACTACTAGCTGCACCAGTGGATTGGTGAACAGAACCATCAACGTAAATAATTTGCGCGTGTGCTGTGTGACTAAGTTATCAATACAGCTTAAGGCATCATGTTTGGCTTCAAGGCGAAGTTTTGGTTGTGATTTAAGAAGTATTTTTTGGGGAAATGGAGAAATGGTAGTTTGGAATGGGGTAATATCCCATGGAGTGGAGAAGTGCCGCTGTTGCCTTACTTGACATAGATCATGTATCTGATTCATGCGGAGGTCGGTTCCAGTCTTTTCGATCCATCTGGAGGAGTGTTCACCAGTGCTGAGGAAAGTTTGGAGGGCTTCTGTGCAGGGGTTTGAATGGGCTTGCCTGAGCATATTAACCCCAATTAGGATATTTCTTTCAGTAACACGATCTCTGATGCTTGGAATATCAAGTTCTTTTTGCATATTTAAAATTTTGGCAGTACGAGGGCATCCTAAAATGATCCTCATTGCTTTGTTCTGCAGTTTTTCCAGCCCTCCAAGCTTCCAGTCAGACAAAAGAGCAGGATGCAGCATCAAGTATTAAAACCTCAGTAACTGTGCAAATATATACAGTGGACCCTCGGTTTTCGTTAGTCTCAGTTTTTGTGAATTTTGGTTATCGGCAACTTTTTCGTCAAAATATAGCCTTAGTTTTCATGATTTCCCTTGGATTTTGGCAGTCGTATGGAACATGTCCCAGTGGCTGTGCACACACAAAGCCTCCCACAGATTCGTTCAGAGTAAGTCTGGCATTGTTTATCGGCGAGTGAGCATCCCCCCCGTGGAGTTTACCTGGAGAGAGTTCCGGGGGTCAACGCCCCCATGGCCCGGTCTGTGACCAGGCCTCCTGGTGGATCAGAGCCTGATCAACCAGGCTGTTACTGCTGGCTGCACGCAAACCAACGTACGAGCCACAGCCCAGCTGGTCAGGAACCGACTTTAGGTGCTTGTCCAGTGCCAGCTTGAAGACTGCCAGGGGTCTGTTGGTAATCCCCCTTATGTATGCTGGGAGGCAGTTGAACAGTCTCGGGCCCCTGACACTTATTGTATGGTCTCTTAACGTGCTAGTGACACCCCTGCTTTTTATTGGGGGAATGTTGCATCATCTGCCAAGTCTTTTGCTTTCATAGTGAGTGATTTTCATGTGCAAGTTCGGTACTAGTCCCTCTAGGATTTTCCAGGTGTATATAATCATGTATCTCTCCCGCCTGTGTTCCAGGGAATACAGGTTCAGGAACCTCAAGCGCTCCCAATAATTGAGGTGTTTTATCTCCGTTATGCACGCCGTGAAGGTTCTCTGTACATTTTCTAGGTCAGCAATTTCACCTGCCTTGAAAGGTGCTGTTAGTGTGCAGCAATATTCCAGCCTAGATAGAACAAGTGACCTGAAGAGTGTCATCATGGGCTTGGCCTCCCTAGTTTTGAAGGTTCTCATTATCCATCCTGTCATTTTTCTAGCAGATGCAATTGATACAATGTTATGGTCCTTGAAGGTGAGATCCTCCGACATGATCACTCCCAGGTCTTTGACGTTGGTGTTTCGCTCTATTTTGTGGCCAGAATTTGTTTTGTACTCTGATGAAGATTTAATTTCCTCATGTTTACCATATCTGAGTATTGAAATTTCTCATCGTTGAACTTCATATTGTTTTCTGCAGCCCACTGAAAGATTTGGTTGATGTCCGCCTGGAGCCTTGCAGTGTCTGCAATGGAAGACACTGTCATGCAGATTCGGGTGTCATCTGCAAAGGAAGACACGGTGCTGTGGCTGACATCCTTGTCTATGTCAGATATGAGGATGAGGAACAAGATGGGAGCGAGTACTGTGCCTTGTGGAACAGGGCTTTTCACCGTAGCTGCCTTGGACTTTACTCTGTTGACTACTACTCTCTGTGTTCTGTTAGTGAGGAAATTATAGATCCATCGACCGACTTTTCCTGTTATTCCTTTAGCACGCATTTTGTGCGCTATTACGCCATGGTCACACTTGTCGAAGGCTTTTGCAAAGTCTGTATATATTACATCTGCATTCTTTTTGTCTTCTAGTGCATCAAGTGCATCTATGAAACATTTCATAATAATCCATTGCTGTTTGTGCTTGCAACTGTTAAATAAGCCACCATGGGCCGAAAGAAAGCTCCTAGTGCCAGCCCTTTGGTAAAGAAGGTGAGAAACACAATCGAATTAGAGAAAGAAATCACAGAAAAATATGAAAGTGGCGTACATGTGGCCAAGCTTGCCAGGATGTCCAAGAGACATGTTGTGGAATGTATTGTGGCATTGGGGAATTCCATGGGGGTTGGATGTGGAAGAGTTGATGGAGGACCACAGTGAAGAGCTAACCATTGAAGAGCTACAAGACCTTCATCTGCAACAGCAACAGAGCACAGCTGAGGAAATTGTTTCAAAGGAAGAAGAGAGAGGGAAGAAGGTGCCTTCTTCAAACATTAAGGGCATGTGGAAAGTGGAGTGAGGTGCAAACACTTGTGGAAGAACATCATCCAAACAAAGCTGTTGCAGGCCGTGTCTGCGACAAGTTCAATGACAATGCCTTGTCCCATTTTAGGCAAATCTTAAAGAGACACCAGAAACAGAGCTCTCTGGAACAATTTTTTGAGCAACAGGGGTCCAGTGACTCTCAAGCTGGTCCTAGTGCCATTAAAAAATAAAGAAAGGAAGTAATCCCCGATAAGGACTTGGTACCTAAAGTCTTTATGGAAGGGGATTCCCCTTCCATACAATAGTAACTTCTCCTCCCATCTTCCATACACCAACAAGAGTCTTCAATAAAGGCAAGTGTGATGTTATTATAGCTTTATATTGATTTGTCATTCTTTTCTGTATGTAAATCTATATTTAATCTCTAAACAAATTATTTTTTGTTAATACTTTTGGGTGTCTGGAATGGATTAATTGGATTTACATTACTTCTTATGGGGAAAATATTTCACTTTTCGTGAATTTTGGTTTTCGTCAGACTCTCTGGAAAGGATTAATCACGAAAACCGAGGGTCCACTGCATATTATAATCTTTCATGGTATATGTTTGTGTTTTGGTATGTGTGTAAGGGAGAGACGGCATAATGCCGTGACTAGCACTGTATCTATAGAGATATATTGCAATCCACTCGACTGTTATCTATGGTAACTGTTAGAATAATAAATTCATGTGAGGATGCCTCCCAGTGGGAACTAACCTATAAAGTTGCCCATCTTTGATCCCTTCATGGAGCCAGCGTTGCTGACCACAGCACAGGTGTTGAAGTAGCGACCCTCAAGGAGGCCACTGCTAGGGAAGTGTTTGGCTAAGCCCTGTGAGGTGAATGGTTCATCCCCATCTCTAAGAGACCTGAAGGAGGAGTGGCGGAAGGCACACATCAGCTGCTCCCGTGTTGGATTCCCTCGTATTCTTGGACCTTTATATGCAACGCCATACTTGTTCTCTTGTTGCTGCACAAGTGGTAGGCTTTTATTAATTCAACTATTAATACATAATCATCTATATTTAGAAACTTCTAGAGCCATGGGATTTATTTATTCCTGTACAGAAGACGGGAAGCCCTTGGCTTATCAAAGTCCCTTTATCTAAGGGTAAGAGGACTTGAATAACTATAGACCAATTTCTAACTTACCTCTGATCTCTAAAATCTTTGAAAAATTATTTCATAGACAGATCTGTTCCTACCTTGTCTCACACAACATACTAAACCCATGTCAGTATGGATACAGGAATAATAAAAGCACAAATGATGCTATTATACACATGCTAGAACTAATATACACTGCTCTCGAGAAGAAAGAAGTCCAGCTGGGAATCTTCATTGATTTACATAAAGCTTTTGATACTGTCGACCATGATTTGCTGCACACTAAATTAACACACTATGGTATAAGAGAGCACTCCCTCAACTACCTAAAGTCATACCTTAGTAACAGATACCAATATGTGTACACAAATGGGGCAAACTCTTCCACTTAATCACAGTTAAACAAGGAAGTGTCCTTGGACCACTCCTCTTTCTCATTTACATCAATGACCTACTGAATGCATCACAACTACTCAAACCCATATTATTTGCAGATGACACTACATACGTCTTCTCTTACCCAAACCCAGTCATACTGGCCAACACTGTCAATGCCGAATTGCATAAAATATCTGAATGGATGATGACTAATAATCTTACCCTCAATACTGACAAAACCTATTTCATTCAGTTTGGAAACAGAGCTGCAAATGTTCCACTTAACATAATGCTAAACGGATCACCCATCACAAGACTCACAGAGGGCAAATTCCTAGGAATCCATCTTGAGAGTAGCCTCAAATTCCAGACACATATACAACAAATTTCCAAGAAAATCTCTAAGACAGTAGGCATACTATCAAAGATACGGTACTATGTTCTGCAATCAGCTCTCCTTGCACTGTATCACTCACTCATCTACCCTTATCTCACATATGGGATTTGTTCATGGGGATCAACAACACTAAATCACCTAAGGCTACAAATAACCCAGCAAAAGGCTGCAGTCAGAATGATAAATTCCCACTCCCGACAGCATACTCCACCAATATTCAAAAGTCTAAAACTGCTCAACGTAAAGAACATCCACACTTACTCATGTGCCTACTACATACATAGAACACTACACTCAAACATAAACCTTCCAGTCAAACTTCTCACCAACTTAAACAGGACACACGACCATAACACAAGACACAGATCTCTTTTTGATGTACCCCATGTCTATATCACACTGTGTAAAAACTCTATGCACATAAAGGGCCCCAAAATCTGGAATTCACTACCAGTAAATACTAAAGTAACCCAGTCTGAACATCAATTTAAGACTTCTCAAAAACCACTTACTCACTCTAAACTAAATACTCAATATTTAGCTCTACTCAAAAATCTCCCAATCACCTAAATCTTTAAACTTCAAAACGTGATGCCCAAAGTTCATACAAAGATTAAAACTACATTGTAGTATAAATACCTACCCAAAACATGACTGCCTTACACCCAATTGCAGAATTCTCATACTGTAAACTACTTTCAACAACTATTCCCATAATATAATTTCAATATTTACTATTGAAAATATTGTAATTTGAGTAAAATTACTGTGTACAATAATTAAACAAGATGTACAATTTAAACAAACTATGTTCAATTTCTTTAGTATTATGTAGTCTGTAAGCCATTAAATTAAGTCTGCCCATAATACCTAGGCATGATAGTGACTCTCTTTGCACTGCAACTCATTGTTGTGATTTCATAATCTCAATATAATCTTGCAAGGAAATAAAAATTGATTGATTCATTGAGGTTGTGTCCAAGCGGTAACCCATCTAGTCAATGGCCAGGCTCAACTGTGTTTAACCTGACTTAGTGGCTGATGCTGACATCATCTAGAGTGCCTCCTTAGGCTGGATTACACTTGACTTAGTTTACAGAATTCAAACAATCCCTTCAATATGTATAAAACATTCTGAAACATTTCATACCAAGTTATATTACCAGCCTTCATGTCTAAATATTTGTTAAAGTAATACTGATAATACCAGCTGGCATACCAGTATAATATGTCATGAGTAATACCACTTGGTGCACCTCTATTTATAATGCCAGATGGTGTACTTGTATATATCATGAGTAATGCCAGATAGTGTACCTGTATACATGATGAGTAATGTATTGTGTATGAGTAATGACAGCTGGTGTACCTGTATATATCAGGGAAAGCCAGCTGGTGTACCTGTATATATCAAGTAATGCCAGCTGGTGTAGCTGTATATATCAAGTAATGCCAGCTGGTGTACCTGCATATATCAAGCAACACCAGCTGGTGTACCTGTATATATCAAGTAACGCCAGCTGATGTACCTGTATATATCAAGTAATGCCAGCTGGTGTACCTGTATATATCAGGTAATGCCAGTTGGTGTACCTGTATATATCAAGTAATGCCAGCTGTTGTACCTGTATATATCAAGTAACGCCAGTTGGTGTACCTGTATATGCATTCACGACCTGGCTGCCAGGGAGTGTGGACGTGCCTCGCACCTCTCTTCTGACAGTCTAGCAAGCTAACCAGTGACGTCATGGCAGTTAGTTGCGGAGGGGGTGAATGCCATTGGGTTAGAGTATTGGGGGGGCGATTACCCTGAGAATCACAGTTTTGCTCCCCCAAAGATTACCGTGACATTTTATGGTTTTAAACCAAGGATTTGTACTGCTTTGGCTTAAATGGCGCCTCCCGGTTATTTGTGAAACTACTAAAGGGGGCCATGTATGAAGCTGGTTGAGCATTCCAAGATACTTTTAGAGTGTCCCCTGCATGCGGTGCTGGGGGATGCTCCGACAATACCTGGGTAAAACCCGAAACGTGCCCTTCGAGGCGATCAATGGATCCCGCAGTGTTTTCAAGTACGGAGTGGTACACATGGCAAAACATGGCAAGTGGGGGCGGGATTTATGCTGGTCTCCATGAAGGTTTGTTTACCCTTAAGATGTCTCTTCCCAGGCCATACCATCGATGTTCCCTTTAAATGACTTCCGCACGAAGGTCATGGTGTCGATCGGCCCAAAACGACAGACGTGCCACCTCTGTGGACCCCTTTGATCAATGGCTTTTGCGGTGGGCAGTGGGGCGGGCCGGGAGGCCCGGGCCCGGGTGCAGCAAAAATACTTTGGGAGGAGGCTCCCACACATAGACAACAGGAGCTGGTGACGTGGTCCCCTTTTGGAGTGAGGAAACTGGGGAGCCTGTGGTGGAGTCAAAATTTGGAGCTGAGTCTCCGTTGCCTGCATGCGGGTGGACAGCAGGATTTTGGGGAAGACCAGGTGACAGCAAAAAGGTGGGGGAAATTGGTGCAACATTAGCGCAGTTTTGATAACATTTCCCGTCCCCGGATGTGGCTCCACGGGTGCCATCGGCCAGTCTGGAGTTTGCGGGCCAGTAAAGCAGAAAGGGGGCGTTGTTGGTGCTGGTGAGGTTGGTGGGGGCATGTAACCTCGGGTCGGACAACCCCTGTGGACCCCTCGGTCGCAAACATGGAGGAGGACGCTGGGCGGGGGAAGGGGGGCAGAAATGTGGGACTCTGACGACGTCCGATGCCGGCTCAAACCCGGGGGAAGGGGCATCATAACGGGGGGAACAGTTGTGCTAGTGGAGGTGGCAGCGACAGGCGGGTGCCAGGGCAGGGTTCGTGGGGGGAGAGAAAGGAAAACTGGTCCCCAAGCCCAGGGGGGGCTTGCAAAAGTATTGGGGCAGTGGGGGGAGGAACCTTAGCCCCAAAACCGGCAGTGGGGTTTGATGGTTTGTGTTTGGGGGCTCCAGTTTGCATCCCTTGAGGGCGGGGCAGGGCCCCAGAAAGGGTTTTATGCCGTGTGTGTGTAGAAATTTGGATATTATGTTTTAAATAAAAAAAAAGGGCAAAATACCGTGACTGGAACGATACACAAATAACCCCCCAAAAAGAGAGAAGTTTAGACGACTTTTCGGTTTTGATTTGGGCCATTGCAAAGCCCACACAAACCAAAAGGGGAGCAGGACGGCTATAATAGGCGGGAAGGGGTGGGGGTAGTTTAGTAGTACAAGAATGGCTGAAATCCCGACAAGGTGAAATTAAGACACATGCCACACCGGGCATCCCTACGTAGACGTTTCCAAAATTTCCAGCCAGCCCTGGTGGCGAAACGTCCCAAAAAAAGAAACCAACCCGCACATGTGTCTTAATTTCATCAGTATTGTAGAATAGAAGGGGTAGTAGTAGTGGTAGTGGTAGAAGTGGAAATAAGGAGAAGGGCCCAGTCAAATAAAAAGGGAAAGGGGAGCACTGCAAGAGAGCTAGGGGCCCACTGGGGAGAGAAGTGCACGAGGGAGTAAAAGGGGAAGGGGTGAAAAAAATGAAGAAGGAAAAAAACACGAACAGAAGAGAGAAGACAACCCCAAGGAAAAAGGAAAGTGGAAAGGGGAAAAGAGGGAGAAGAAAAAGAAAAAAAAAAAATGAGGAGCAGGTTAAGTCAGGGGTTTTTCTGAATTTTTGGAGCATTTTAAAATGTATGGAGGGGAAGGCATCTACAAGACGAAGCCAGGGCTGGGGTTCATAAAAGGAAATTGTGTATTAGAGGGGATTCAACTAGACGGCGACTTTCGGTTGGAAGTGGGAAGACAGTTTTATCATAACCAGTCAAATGATGGCTAGTCTCTGACGTGACAGAAAAAGAGCATTGTTAGTGTCGGCAAGCCTAACACTATTTTTGTGCCCCCTAATCTGTCGAAAAGATCGCCCCAGTTTCTCCGAATTTTGAAGAGGCAGGGGGGAGCAAGAAATAGAGTAAAACCGGAACATCTGCGAGGGAGGAGGGGGATGAACGAGTTATGCAAAGAGTGTTAGTCTGGGGGAAGGTAAGCTTGATGTTAAAGGGATGGAGAAAATTGTGAATTAGAAAGACCGGAAATGTAGGGAAAGGCAGGGAAAAGAGTTTTTTAGGGGGTAAAGAGTTTGGGAGAGAAAAAATTTCGTTTGGCACATGAGGGCGAGTCTTGAAATGGGGAAAGGGGAGCCAAAAGGGAAAACAATTAGAAGAGGGGAAATTTCTGCTGAAGGAACTGAGGATCAAGTGCGGGGGCACGGAAAAGAGGGGGATAAAACAATTTTCTTTACAGGGGGAAACATGATAGGAAAAGTATGAATGTACTGCCACTGTGCATAGGTTTTTGGGAAAGGAAAAGGAAAACCCTTTTCTGAGCGGTAGACATGGGCATCAAGGAAAAAGGGAACAAGGAATTAGATTCCCATTTAGCTTTAAAATTAAAAAAGGGCCCAAAATTTAAGAGCTTTAAGAAAAGGTTGGAAGAGACTGGGGTCATGAGGCCACAGAGCAAAGATGTCATCCACATAGCGGGGCCAGGTGAAGGGTTTCACATGAGGGGGGAAGAAAAAACAGTCTCGAAGTATTCCATGTAAAGATTGCAAGGGCAGGGGGGAAAAGGAGACCCTAGCAACACCAAGGTTTGAGAATAATATTTCCCCTTTGGAAGAAAAAAAGTTAGAGTCCACACAGAGGCGGGTAAATCAAAAAGAACAGTGGTATGGGAGATGAAGAAACCCCTTTATGGGGGCCCTTTTCTCCAAGGAAATCAAGGACATCATCAAAAGGGGCATTGGGGAAGGGACCAATGTCAAGCCCAAAATCTTACAGGGTTGGAGAGAGTGAAAACCCCTTTTAAGAAATCTTGAGAGTGACAGAGTGGGCAGGAGAAAAAGTACCCAAAAAGGGAGTGAGGGGTTTTTGGCCAGCCAAGAGGCAAGAGAATAAGGACAAACCTTAGAGGAAAATGATGGATGAAAGAATATCGGTTTTTTAGTTTTGGGGAAGGGCCATAGAATTAGGGAAGAGAGGGCAAAAACACAAACATTGAAAAAAGGTCAAAATCGGAGGGCAGAGGTCAAGAGAGTCCCCTTTAATTTTTTTTTTAAAAGTTCTCTTGATGCGATCAAGAGGGTTGGAAACGAGAGGAGTGTAGGTACGTGAGTCAGAGAGCAAGACATCAGCTTTATGGAGATAATCCTCGCGATCAAGGATAACTATCGAATTACCTTTGTCAGAAGATAGTATGACAATGTTAGTGTTGGATTTAAGAAAAGAAAGGGCAAGTTGGTAACGGCGTGGAAGGTGGTGATTCTTAGAAAACAGACTAACAAGAGCAGGAAGGAGAGCGCCACGAAAAGTGGACAAGTCAGGAAGATTACGGGAGCGAGATTGACAAAAGGAATCAAAAGAGCTAATCTGGGAAATACCAGCGGGAGGAGTAGACTGTTCTTCTTCCTACCCTCGATGTGCAACCTTCACTCTGGCTCCGCTATGTGGATGACATCTTTGCTCTGTGGCCTCATGACTCCAGTCTCTTCCAACCTTTTCTTGAAGCTCTTAATAATCTTGCCCCTTCCATTAAGTTTAAAGCTGAATGGGAATCTAATTCCTTGCTTCCTTTCCTTGATGTCCATGTCCACCGCTCAGATACAGGTTTTTCCTTTTCCGTTTACCGAAAACCTATGCACAGTGGCATGTACATTCACTACTTTCCCTATCATGCTTCCCCTGTCAAGAAAATTGTTCTTATCTCCCCTTTTCTCTGTGCCCCCGCATCTGTGATCCTCAGTTCCTTCCAGAGAAATTTCCACTCTTCATAATTCATTTTCCCATTGTGGCTACCCTTCCCATTCATAGACCTGCCCTCTCACGTGCCAAATGCAATTTTTTTTCTCTCCCAAACTCTCTACTCCTGGGAACTCTTCTACCTCTGCCTTCCCACATTTCCGGTTTTTTCTAATCTCAACAATTTTCTCTCCCGTCCCTTAGACATCAAGCTTACCTTCCGCCAGACTAACACTCTTCACACTAGCCCTTTTCATACCTCTCCTCCCTCTACAGATGTTCCTGGTGTCTACTCTATTTTTTTGCTCCTCCTGTCCTCTTCCAATACTTCGGAGAAACTGGTCGATCTCTTTTTGACAGACTTAGGGGGCACAAAAATATGTTAGGCTTGCCGACACTAACAATGCTCTTTTCTGTCACATCAGAGATCATAGCCATCCTATTGACTGGTCTTCTGCTAAAACTGTTTTTCCATGCTTCCAACTCGAACAGTCCCCCGTCTAGTTGAATCCTCTCTAATACACAACTTTCCTTGTATGAACCTTAGCCCGGCTTCGTCTCTGTAGATCCTTCCTCTCCCACTACATTGTAAAATGCTTCAAACTCAGAACACTCGTGACTTAACCTGACTCCTCATTTTTTCTTTTCTTTTTCCCTTTTCCTCTTCCCTTCCTTTTCTACTCTGGGTTGTCTTTCTCTCTTCTGTCTCGTGTTCTGTTCCTTCTTCATTTATTTCACCACTTCCCCTTTCCCCGCACCTCTGTGCGCTTGCTCTCCCCCAGGTGGCACCTAGCTCTTTTGCAGTGCTCCCCTTCCTTTGTATTTGACTGGGTCGTCCCCCTTATTTTTCCCCCTTCTACCACTACTACTACCTCTTTCTACTACTACTTATTACAACTACTGATGAAATTAAGACACATGTGCGGCATCTGGCTGTCTTTGTTGTGGACGTTTCGCCATCCAGCGTTTTGCCATCCAGTGGCTGGCTGGATGGCGAAATGTCTACGATAGGGATGCCCGGGTGTTGCGCATGTGTCTTAATTTCATCTTGTCGGTATTACATACCATTCTTGTACTACTACTACTACCACCACCTCTTCCTGCCTATATATAGCCGTCCTGCTCCACTTCTGGTTAGTGTGACTTTGTCAATGGTCCAAGTCGGACTGAAACGTCGTCGTAAGATTCTCTCTTTTATGTGCGGGTTATTTGTGTACTATTACGTTATGTTGTAATATTATGGGGTGGGGTCTGTGTGGATTGAGTGTATTCTATATTATACCTATGTATTCACACTGTATAAAAATATGTACTGTATCAATGAGATAAGATGTTTTCATTATCTTTGTTTTAGTATGTTCGGTTGAGAATAGGTTTGGGTGAGTAGCGCAAAGGGGGGAGGGGTGAGGCTTCCCACATGTTTGTGCTGGGGAGACTTTTAGTGATAGGTGTCCTTACCTGCAGTGAATTATTTATATGTGCTGAATGTATTTCAGCTCGTGGTGATGTATTGATTGTTTTGATATACAGTGGACCCTCACCTAACGTTGGCATCACATAATGTTAAATCTGCCTAGCGATACATTTTAACGCAAAAATTTTGCCTCGCCTAGCGCTAAAAAACTCGCTCAATGTGATTCATCCAAGACGCATCCATATGCGGCCTGAGCCAGCCTTACTTGTTCTGCCAGTGGCATTGTTTACAAGCCAGCCTCCGCGGTAACATCCAAGCATACAATCGGAACATTTCGTATTATTACAGCGTTTTTAGTGATTTCACCTGCAAAATAAGTGACCATGGGCCCCAAGAATAAGGGTGAGAATTACTATGGATATGAAGAAAGAGATCATTGCTAAGTATGAAAGTGGAGTGCGTGTCTCCGAGCTGGCCAGGTTGTACACAAAACCCCAATCAACCATCGCTACTACTGTGGCCAAGAAAACGGCAATCAAGGAAGCTGTTCTTGCCAAAGGTGCAACTTTGTTTTCGAAACAGAGATCGCAAGTGATAGAAGATGTTGAGAGACTGTTATTGGTGTGGATAAACGAAAAACAGATAGCAGAGATAGCACTCTCAGCGTCATAAGTGAAAAGGTGGGAATTTCATGGGGATTTAATTAAAAAAATGCCTCAACTATGAGATATGAAATTACCCAAAAAGGGTTGGTTTGAAATTTAAAAAGCATAGTGGCATAAAAGTTGATAAGGCAGGGTGAGGCTGCCTTTGGACCCAAAGCAAAAAAAATATGTGCAGGAATTAAGGTAAATGACGTAAAGGACTAAAACCTAACAAGTTTTAATTGTGACAAAACGGGCCTGTTTTGGAAAAAATTTTCCAAGCAGGACCTAATACTCAGGAGGAAAAGGCACTCCCATGACAAAACCATGAAAGACGGTTACTCTGTTAATTGTCCCAATGCTAGGGGTGATTGCAAAGTGAAAGCCTTTATTGGTGTATCATCTAAAACCCAAGCGTTCGGGGCAAAAAAAATATCCTCAAGGCAAATTTTTGGTGTGCTTTTGGGAGGGCAAACATAAGGCATGGGTCACTAGGGACTTTTTTCTATGACTGGTTACACCATGCTTTTCCCCCCACGTGAAAAATTACCAAATTTAAAAAAAAAAAATTGCCCTTTAAGTGCCTCTTGAGAAAAATGTCCCTGGTCACCTACAGACGGGAGAGCGCTTTGGGGGGCAAGCTTTATTAAGGTCAAGTTTTTCCCTCCTAATGCCACTCACTCCTGCAACCCATGACCAGGTCATTGCAAACTTTAAAAAATGCATACAAAAGTTTGTTTAAAAAGGTGCTTTGTAGTACCTCAGAAACTAAATTGATCTAAAGTTTTTTGGAAGATCACTTTAAACCTCAATTGTGAAATTGGGAAGCAGAGGGAAGAGAGATTTGGGAATTTAAGTGAATGTATGGAGCCTTTGAACAAGTGAGAGAGTAATTGGGGGTAGGGGACCTGAATGTAAAGAGGAAAACTTTTAGAGAGGGGGGGTAGGTAATTTTTTGGGGGTGCAGTGTAAATGATATGGACCCTTTTTTGATTGAACTTTGTAAAAAAGGGGGTTTAGTTATGGGTAATACAATTTTAAAAAAAGGGGATAAATAAGTATACAAGAATATGTGGGGCGAAATGACAGTAGTTTTGTTGGTTAGTATTGGTAATAAAAGACTGTTAATAATTTCGGGATGTACATGTTTATAGAGGGGCCAAGATTACGATCACTTTCTTTTGTACTACACGGAAGAAAAGGTAATGGGATAAAAGGGAGAATAAAACATCGGGGAAAGAGATGAAGGTTTAAAAACAAAAAGGGAGGCATTAGGGAAAGTAAAAAACAGAATTGGGGGATAGAGGGCAATGAGAGAAAGGGCAATGGGGTCGAGAGTATGGGGATTTTAAAAATGTATTTTAGGTGTTTCACAGAAGTTTGGGGTTACAGGAAAGTGGGTGCGGGAGGGAAAGGGGAGCATTGGGGGAATGATGGTAAAGGAGTTAGTAAGGGAGAAAAATTAGCTATGAGAAGTTTTTACAAATAGAAGTGTGCAGGGGGAAAGTATATGGAGAAAAAAAGAGAGGTTAAGGAGGGGTAAACAATGTAAAAAAGAACAAATGAAGAGGGGGTGAGATTTTTCAAAAAATTTTTTGTTGAAAAAAAGAAAAAGTTTTGGAGTGAGTTTAAACAATTTAAAAAAGCCTAGGGAACAAATGGATTTGCAGAAAAAATAGGAGAGGAATTTATTAAAGGGGAGAGTTAGAGGTTTGGAAGAGGGGGGAATATTTTGAGGAATTGTTAAATGTTGATGAAGATGGGAAGCTGTGATTTCGTGTATGGGGCAAGGGGGGAAAAAACCTTTGTAGGAGTGGGGAAAGGGCCAGTTTAGGTGGGGGAAGTTCGTGAGCATGGGTAAAATGAAAGGGGTAACAGCCGGGTTTGATGGGAAAAAAGATAAAATTTTAAAAAAGCGGTGGGGATATATTTTTTTGGAGTGGTTGGTGCAATTTTTTAAAAAAAATGTATGGGAGGGTAAGGCCTGGGGTTGGCAGAGAGCATGCATAGTCCTTTGAAAAGGAAAAGGGGAAAAAAAGAGGTGCAAAAATTATAGGGGAAAATTTGTGACAGGTATAGGTTTGGGTAACAGAAACCGCCCAGGGAGGTACTACCCCTCCCAAAGTGAGGAAAAACGAAAGCCTGTAATTTTTTTTACATGATGGAAAGGATTGCGGTGCTTTTTTTCTGTCCATAACATGCAAGTTTTTCAGGTAAGTCTTGCTATTTTTCTACTTACATTTAGGCACACTACAAAATATTGTACAAGCTATAATAACAATCCCCTGGGTTTTTGCTATTTCTTTCTAGTTCTTGTTTTTTTCCTCTTTTCTCCATGGGAAGTAAAACAAATTCTTCCTCCTAACCTGCGGTTGTAAGAGGTGATAAAATCCGGGAGCAGGGGCTAGAAAACCCCCCCTTTTGTATAAATTACAAAATTTAAAAAGAAACTTTTATTTCCTTTTTTGGGGCCACCCTGCCTCTTGGGTACGGCCGGGTTTTGTTAAAAGAAAGAAGAAAAGTCTGTTGATATACCGGCAAAGGAGGAGAGTTTTATTGAAAGAATTAAGATAAGGGGAAAAGGGGTAGCAAGAACAAGGAGGCTTTAGGGGGGAAAGGGGGGGTGTGGGACCGGGTTTTACAGTGAAACATATAATTGAACATATTTAAAAAGGGCTAAAGAGGTCTTTGTGGCTTTAATTTGAAAAAGGCTTAACAGGGGGGGATAGGGGGCTGTGAAGTTTGAAAAACCGAAAAGTTGAAATTGAGAACTTTTTCAGCTAGGGGAATCTTTTTTCAGGAAACTTTCGCCACACAGGGGCTTCATCAGTCCAAAAAAAAAGGGGAAAGGGCAAAAAAGGAGGAGTATGAGGTAATCAGCCCTCAGCCTGAGTCGAGGGTTTCAGTCCACAATCTTGAGAATTACAGAAAAAGGGCCAAAACGTGGCTTATAACTGTATGAGGGTGACTTGAACAGACGGAGGCGGGATATAGGGGTACCCCACTATCAAGTGGGCTTTTGTCCAAAGTTGAACAAGCGTTTGAAGAATTCTTTGTAAGAGATCCCTGTGCGCGTGTTGACAGTTGTGATGAATGGTTTTAAAAAAACCGACAAGTTAAAGTTTTGAGACACTTATGCGCATATGGGAATCTTTTTTCGGGAAACTTTCGCCCACAGTGTTTCATCATCCAATACAAAGAGGAAGGCGTAAGGAGAGGGGGAGTATGAGTAATCTCCCCACCTGGATTCGATGTTTCATCCATCAATTTGTAAATGTACAGCATGGGGGCCGGGAAAACGGGGCTTATAAAATTGGAGGGACTTGAACAGACGGGGGCGGGATCATAGTGGACCACCACTACGAATAGGCTTTGCCAAGGGGGTTGAACAACGTTAAGGGAATTTCTTTAAAAGACCATGTCTGCATTGTCTGCGTTGTGATAAGGGTTTTTGAAAAACCGACAAGTTAAATGAGAAAATTTTTGCAGATATGGGAACTTTATTCGGGAAACTTTCGCCACACAGTGGCTTCATCAGTCCAATAAAAAAGGGAAAGGCGTAAGGGGAGGGAGGATATGAGTAATCAGCCCTAGCCAGTCGATGTGTTCGCCCCACAATCTTGTAGAATGACAGCATAGGCCCGTAGACGGGGTTAAAACTGTATGAGGTGACTTGAAGCAGACGGAGGGGGGATCATAGTGTACCATCCACTAGCGAAGTAGGTCTTTGTCCAAAGGTTGAACAACGTTAAAGAAAAATTCTTTGTAAAAGACCCCATGATGCGCATTCTGACGTTGTGATGAGGTTTGAAAAACCGACAATTTTGAAGTTTAAAATTTTTGCGCATAGGGGAAATTTTATTCAGGAAACGTTTCGCCACACAGGGGCTTCATCACCCAATAAAAGGGGAAGCGTAAGGAAGGAGGAGTTGAGGTAATGCCCCTCAGCCTGAGTCGAGTTTCAGCCTAAATTTTGGGAAAATGACACATAGGGGCCGTAGACGGGGGCTTATATACTGTAGTGAGGTGATTGAACAGAGGGGGGGGATCATAGTGGTCCACCACTATCGAGAGGTCTTTGCCCAAAAAGGTTAACAAGCTTAAAGAATTCTTTGTAAAAGCCCCATATCTGCTGTCTGACAGTTGGAGAAGGGTTTTTGAAAAACCGACAAGTTGAAGATTGGACACTTATGCACATTGGGAATTTTTATTCGGAAACTTTCGCCCACGTGTTTCATCAGTCCAATACAAAGAGGAAGGCGTAAGGAGAGGGGAGTATGAGGTAATCATCCCTCACCGGGATCGATGTTTCAGCCCCATCAATCTTGTAGAATGTACAGAAAAGGGCCGAGACGGGGCTTAATACTGTTTGAGGTGACTTGAAGAAACGGAGGGGGGATATAGTGTACCATCCACAGTCGAATGGGTCTTTGTCAAAGGTTAAACAACTTGGGAAGAATTCTTTGTAAGAAATCCCATGAGCGCAGTTTTCTGAAAAAAAATGCTCAATCTTCAACTTGTCGGTTTTTCAAACCATTCATCAAAACTGTCGACCTGCAGCTCAGGGATTTCTTAAAAAGAATTCTTCAAGCTTGTTAACCGGGACAAGACCTACTTCGACTAGTGGATGGTCCACTATGATCCCGCCCCCGTCGCTTCAATCACCTACTACGAATTTTAACCACGCTGGGCCCCTATGTGTACATTTACAAGTTTGATGGCTGAAACATCGACCCAGGCTGAGGGATGATTACCTCATATCCTCCTCTCCTTACGCCTTCCTCTTTGATTGGACTGATAAAGCCACGTGTGGCAAACTTTTCCTGAAATAAGATCCCATCTGCATAAGTGTCCAATCTTAAACTTGTCGGTTTTTCAAACCATTCATCACAACTGTCAACACTGCAGCATCAGGGATCTTCTTAAAAAGAATTCTTCAACGCTTGTTAAACCTTTTGGACAAAGACCACTTAAGTGGATTACACTATGATCCCCCCTCCGTCTTTTCAAGTCACCCACACAGTATAAACCGTCAACGGCCCTATGCTGTACATTCCAAAATTGAGGATTTAAACACATCGACTCCAGGCTGGGGGGACGATTACCCAACCCTTTTCCTTTACCCTTCCTCTTTGTTTTGGGACTGATGAAGCCACTGTTGGCGAAACTTTTCCTGAAAAAAGATTCCCTATCTGAAAAGTGCCCTAATCTCAACTTGTCGGTTTTTCAACCATTCTCACAACGTCGACACTGCAGCATCAGGGGACTTCTTACAAAAAATTCTTCAACGCTTGTTCAACTTTGGGACAAAGCCCACTTCGACTAGGGATGGACCACTATATCCCGCCTCCGTCGTTCAATCACCCACACAGTAAAAGCCCTCACGGCCCAGCTGTACATTCTACAAGATTGAGGACTAACACTCGATCCACTGAGGGACGATTCCCTCATACCCCTTTCCTCTCCTTACCCCTTTCCCTTTTTGTATTGGACTATAAACCCCACTGTTGGCAACCGTTTCCTGAATAAAGTTTCCCAATGCTGCATAAGTGTCTCAATCGGATGGGGGGGGCAAGTCCCGATTTGCAGGTGTATGGTGTAGGATTTTGTTCGAACAGTAAGTTTTTATGAGGATATTGGGGTCAAGCAAAGGTATGTAGGAAAAGGAAATTTTTTCCCAAAAAAGTAGGCCCTTTTAGAAAAGGGAGGGTTTTATGTCACCGTGGTTTTTTAAATATATTTAAATGGGTTGTAAGAGAAGTAAATGGAGGGGCGGCAAGAGGCGTGGAGTTAAAAGAAAAAATCACACATAAAGTGGGAGTTGTCACAGTTGTCTTGCGATACACTTGCTTTGGGGGATCCTGAAGAGATTTGCAGAGATTGGTGGGTGAATTTTGGGAGGGTGTGCAAAAAAGAAAATTGAAAGTGAATACAGGAAAGAGTAAAGGGTTTTGAGGTAACAAAAAGTTAGGGGATGAAAATTTTGGGTATAATTTGGGGGAGAGGTATGGAGGAGGGAATGTATTTGATATTTGGGGGGGACGGTCACGGATGGGGCATGAAAAATGAGGGGGAATCAAGAAAATTTATGAGGGGAAAAGGGTGAGTGGTGCATAGGAGTCGTGGAGACAAAGAACTTTGTCCTTGGAGGCAAAAAAAGGGGGAAAGATGGAGATAAATTTTTTCCCAAACCTTATAGGGTGTGAAGCATGGGGGTGAATGTTGACGAGGAGAAGGTGGGGCAGTGGGGAGTCATGTCTAGAGCAATGTGTGGGGTTAATAAATGCAGAGATTGTAGTTTGGAAGTTAGGAGGGGGGTGCGGGATTACAAAACGTTTCCAGAGGGTGAGAAGGGGTTTTTGAGGTGGTTGGACATGTGGAGAGAATGGGGCGAACAAATAACTTCAAGAGTGTTCGCGTATGTAAGGGAAACGGGGGGGGGTGGCCTAGGAAAAGGGTTTGGGGGAGGGGGGAAAGGAGGGGTTTTTTGTGCGAGGGGCTTTGGGCTTCCAGCGGCATGCGTGAGGGTTTGGGAGGATTTAAAAGGAGCAAATGGTTTTTAATTTTGACGGCTTTGGAGTGGAGCAAAAAACATTTATGAAGGGGTTCAGGGGGAAACCCAGCTACTGAGTCGGGATGGGAAGACATTCCTGCACCTAGGGGGGATTAATGTGCCGTTTAAAAAAATTAGTGTAAAGCACCCTTCGGCAAGACAGTGAGGAGTAATGATGGTGAAATTTTTTTTTTTTTCGGGCCACCCTCCTTGGGGGAATCGGCCAGTTGATAATAAAAAAAATAAATAATTTTTGTAAACCTTTTAAAAGGTAAGGCTTGGGGGGGAGTAATTAAGAGGGCCTTAACTCTGCTTGAAGAAATGTGGGCCCGAATGGTAGACAAAAGGGGGTTTTTAAGGGTTTGAAGCAACCCGAAAGTGTTGCCGTTGAGAATCGATTGTGGATTGGGGAAGTCCTGGGGTTGGGGGGTTAGTGGGGAGGATGTGGAAGAGTTGGTGGGGGAGGACAATGAAGAACAACCCCTGATGAGCGCTAGATCATCTTCAAAAGGGGGGAAGAGGGCCGACCAGGGAAAAAGCTTCGGAGGAGGGGAAAAGAGAAATTGAAGAAGTTGCCTACTTCAAAGATAAGGAAAAAAGTCAATGGGCTTAAAGTGCAAACCTTTTTGGAGAAAATCACCCCAGACAGCTATTGCAAACTGTTGGTGACTATTACCTGACAAAGTTTTTGAAACACTTTAAAATTCATAAAGGAACGGAGGAAAGACCCCTATGGACAGATATTTGTCGACAGAAGTCCCCGTACTCGAAGCGACCGTGGGTTAAAAAAAAGGGGAAATAACCCCGGAAAAGGACTTGACACCTCAAATCCAAAGGAAGGGGGTTCCCCCTTTTAAACACTAAAACCCCTCAACACTCTCCCCCCTCCATCCCATCAATCTCACCCAATCTTCAATAAAGGGAAGTGCATGTAAAGTGCTTCTTTTCAGTTTGGTTTTTTTAAAATTAATATTTTTGGGTAAAAAAAAATTTTTTTTTTCATACTTTTGGGTGTCTTACACGGATTAATTTGATTTCCATTTTTTCTTTGGGGGGAAATTAATTGCCTAAAGTAATTTTCCCCCAACACTGACTTCAGGAAAGATTAAAGCATTATGCGAGGGTCCCCTGTATTCTAAGCCATGCTGGTTTAGCACACGTTCAAGCAGTATTGTGGTTGTGTAATACACGGGTTTTTGGGCCCCGACAACTGTAATGTTAATGAATATGCCATCTGTCTGTAAGATTATGCAGGTTCTGTGAAAAAACCCGTTTTTCTTAGAAAGGGGGGGGGAAAGGGGGGGTGTTGGGGGCCCACCGGGGTTTTGTGTGGGGGGAAATTATTGGGAATGGGGAAAATAGTGCATCTGTTGCTAATGGTTTATTTTTTACCTTTACTATTTTGTACTGTTTCCAATAAAATATATAAAAAAAAAACCCAATATCGGTATGCCAGTGGTTACCGTATATATCAAGAATGCCAGTGGTTTTTTCGTGTAATTCACTAACCCAGCGGTTTTTACCGTATATATCAAGAACCCAGCTGGTTATTATATATCAAATAATACCAGCTGGGGGTACGTGTATATACAGGGAACCCCAGCTGGTTACCTGTATATATCAAGTAATGCCAGCTGGTGTCCTGTAAATCAATAATGCCAGTGGTGTACATTTATATCTTTAAACCCAAAATGGTGTACCTTTAATCAAGTAATCCAGCTTGGTGTACCGCATATGTAAGTAAGCCAACGGTGTACCTATTAAAAACAAGGGAGCCAACTGGTGTACCTTAATTCAAGTAATGCCAACTGGTGTACCTGTATATATCAAGTAATCCAGCTGGGGTACCTGACATACAAGTAAGCCATGGTTACTGTATATATCAAGTAACGCCAAATGGGTGACCTGTATATATCAAGTAATGCCACTGGTGTACCCGTATATATAAGTATGCCCCTGGTGTACTGAATATCAAGTAACCCCGCTGGGGTACCTGTAATATAAAAAACCCACTGGTGTACCTTTTTAACATTTTATTGAAACAATGTTTTCAGATAAGGGAAAAAATCCACTAACGGGTCTGTCACTGGTTACTAAAAATTGTTTTTTTTTTTTTTTAATATACAAGAAATGGGACAAGTACGGTATTAGTAAAAAAACTTTTGGATACGGGAGACAAACTGGGACTGATCGATGATAGTTGGTATAAAAAATAAAGGAAAACTAATCTAATTCCCGAATTTTTTAAATTAAAACATTTCACTCATTAGAATTTAGTAAAGTAGAGCAGGGGACACTGTCCTCTGTCTTCATGCACTCTCTCCAAACCCGCCAGAAATTAAAATTTAAAAAACGAGAAAACAAATTAAAAAAAATTTACTCACTATAGTGGCACTAGCCAACCGGCCAGTGAGTGGAGGTGGCTCAAAATGCACGTGGAGGCGGCTTGTGCCGTGGGGTTGGCTCATGTGCACTGGGGTTGCTCTGGCACTGGGGGCTGGCTCACCCGGAGGCTGGGGTTTTGTGCACGTGGAGGGTTGGGCCCTGGGACGTGGAGCTGGCTCATGTGCACGGGAGGCGCCAGTCACGGGGCTGCTCATGCATGGGGCGGCTCACTGCACGGGAGGCGGGGCAATTAGTAAGAAGGGTGACTATTCTTTCCTTAAAGAGAATATTCCCCCCTGCATCTGTGCCTTTCCAGGCGGACCATACTCCCTCTTGTGTCTTTCTATGGCCCTTTAGGAGGGGTCCCTGGGGATGGGGGTGGGGGTGGTGATGTTGGGGGTGGGTGGGCGTTAGGGGGGCCCGGGTGGTGGTGGTGGTGGTGTGGCTGGGGTTCTTGACGTCGAGCAAAACCTGGGTTTTCCCCGCTCGAACTCAATCCCCTCGCCCCTTTTTAAAGGGAGGAAGAGTACTTTCAGGAAATTTTAATACTTTGTTTTTTAATATTTTTGATGGATTTGGGAAAAAGCTAGATATTGGTTTTTACTTCTTAGTTGGTGGTTAATTTATTTTGTTAATTTGCAACTTCATGCCACCTGACCCTCTTCCCTATACCGTTTTAAAATTTGCTTAATAAAAAAGTACCACAGAAATTTTATCCTGTAAAGGAGTGCCTTTTCCCCGGCAGTGTAGTTTGGGAGGGGGGGCGGTAGGGGTTTGGGGCCACAAAAACCCATATGAACCATAACAGGGAAGGGAGGACCATACCCAGAACACCAGGGGAGGAATACCCACAAAAGCCCCGACCCACTCCCGCATCGAAGCCCCCCCTCCACCGCCACGCCTGCAACCCCGTCTAAAACCCAAAAGGCGCTCACACACAATAAAACAAGACTACAATAAATGTTAAAAATTTTTAAATTTTCCTGGACCTGTGGCAATAAAATGGGGTAATAGTATTTATAAAATCTCTGTGGGTGATTTTTATTGACTTTTAAAAAGTATTTTGGGGGCCCCTTTTTCTGCAACCCCCCTTTTTAAAAACAAAATCTCAATGTACTGTTTGCAAAGACATAAAAAAAAAAAAAAAAATAATAAACATGACAATCAATATTCTCTGTAATTTTTTTTAAAAAAATGATACGTAAGGAGTTGTTTAAAGAAAAAAAAAGGAACAAATATAAAAGGACTAAAATAAATTTTTGGTGAACAAATAAAATATATCAAATAATGGAGCTTTGGGGGAAAGAAGAGGGAGTACTTTAAAGGTAATTCTTTAAAGTTAGAAATTTTAATATAAAATTTAATAAAAAGGGGGCAAAAATAAAATTTGGTGAACAAAAAGGGGTAATCAAATAATTGCACAAGGTTAATATAAAGACTTTTGGGAGCTATTTTTGACTAGAAAGCATAGACAACTTATTTAATCAAAAAAATAAACAATCAAATTAAAAAAGCACCATCTTCACTAGTTAAATTTCAATAGGTCAAATATAATGAATTTGGTATTGACTATGTACAACTGATTTTTAAATTTAAAAATATAAAAAAAGGCACAAGACTCTCAATTGAATTGCACAAGGTTTTAATAAGTTGTTTACAAAATTAGGTATAATAGATTTTTAAAAAA
>NC_069430.1:10533130-10562041 GCF_026875155.1 Cherax quadricarinatus | reverse complement strand
ATCTCTAACCCCTTTTGTCCCTTTAAAAAAAGGGCCCCTTGGATTAAAAAAGGGGCCCCTTTTTTGAAAGAAATTAAAAGACCTTTCCCGGTCTCCCTTCCTCAGCCCTATTTTACCCCCCAAATCCCCTTTTAAAAATCCCATCTCCCCTTTTTTTCCTTTTTCCCCCTTTCAAAAGACCCGGGTTTAGAAAAACCCCCCCCTCCCCGACCAAATCCCCCCATCCCCCCCCCACCCATCCCCCCCTTTTCCCCCCCTCCCCCCCCCCACCCCCCTTTTTCCCCTTCCTCTTTTTTGGCCTTTGGGTTTTTCCACAGGCGGCTAGTTCCTAGGTGGGGGAAAAAGGGGTCCCGGGGTCCCCCCTTTCGTTGAGGTTTTTGGCGGGGCGAGTTTGCAGGGATCTGCCCCCGGGGGATGTCACAATCCCTCTCTGGTATTCCGGAGCGGGCTTTTGGGTGCCCCTTTGGGGGCGACGGGGTGAAAACTCTGGAAGCCACCTTTGGGATTCCGGGGGTGGTGGCCGAAGGGGGTAGCTTTGTGGGGGATATCCGGCTCCCCTCTCTTTTGTCCCCCGGGGTAGCTCGGCAGATTGAGGTTGCTACCCAAAATTTGCTGGTTTTTCGGCATGATGGGTGGGGGAGGCAGGGGTTTCCAGGCATCTACGCTACTTCGGTGGGGGGCCCTTTTTGGGCACGGGGGAATTTTTGCCCTTTCATTCCTCCTAGGAACTATCTTCCCCGGTCCCCCCCCCCCTTTTTTTTTTTATTTTTTTTTTTTTTTTATTTTTTTTTTTTCTTTTTTTTTTTTTTTTTTTAAAAAACAAAAAAAAAAGGAAGAAACCCTAACCAGGGAAAACTAAATCCAGAACCGGGTCCCCCCGGGCCCCTTCTTGATACCGCCCCCCTTTTTACCCCCACCCTCTTTGAACCACTCTTCGGACACCCTCATGCCTCTTACCTTTCCCCGGTGCTGTTTTTTCGCCCGCTTCGGGTACTGGGGTCTCGACGACCCCCTTTTTTACTCCCTTTGCTCCCTTTGACATGTTTTCCGGGCCCCTCCCCTCTACGGTGCGGCAATTTTCAAATCGGGGCCTTCCCACGCCTAAAGCCAACGAAAATTACCTGCGATGATATTTCTCCCCCCTTTCTCTTTCTCTCAGAAAAAATCGCACGTCCTGCCCCCCCTTTCCCCCACGCTCAGTTTCAGACTGCAAAAGGGGACAATTCTTCATTTTTACGACCGACTTCCTCTCCCGCATATCTTTCCGCCACAGATTGGCAAGGCACTCCTACGCCATGTTGTAAAGATTTTCTTTTCTGCTCTTTAAGACGGTACCGCATCATCACTGTACAGAATGCTACCCAACCAGATCTTTCTTTCTTTCCCATAAATACTTTTTTCCTGTCACATTAAAAAAAACATCATTCCCTAAATTCTTGTAGGGTACCGTCATTCTGCCCCATAAAATGTTCAACAAAATTCCAACATGTGGCAATGACATTTTTGAACAGTGAAACCCAAGTTTTCCCCCAACCCTAAGGGAAAAACCCTTAGTTTTCCTGCCCGCGGGGGGAGACGTACCCTAGCAATGGGCTCTTTTAAAAATTTTTTGACGGGTGAACTCCCTCCTCATTTAAAGTAGCAGGACTCGGTTAAAAGTTCGAAAGGTGATCCCCTCACCGCAACAATGTAGAAATTGCTGGCGTTTGGCCCCATCCAGAAAATTGCAGTCTACCCCGAACCCCCCAGTCGGGTCCCAATACCATTCTAATACTCTTGCAATGACCCCCCCTCTTGCCTTAACCCTTTGAGGGTTTGGGACATCTATCGGCTTACGACCCCGGGGGTTTTTGACATACAGTACGCCTAAATTCTAGCGCCCTCAAATTTTAGTGGGGAAAAGCTGGTAGGCCTTCTATAAAGAATGGGTCTATGTGGTCGTGTGCCGCCCCCTAAAAAAACCTGCAGCACACAGTGCATAAGAGAAAAAAAAAACTTTGACCTTTTTTTTGGAAAAAAAAACAGCGACTTTGCACTGTTTTTTTGTAGGTATTTATTTTTGTATTCTAGTTTTTTTGGTCTCTTTTATGAAGGGAAACATTTAAGAAATTGAGATGATTTTCCCCTTTTTTTTTACAATAAAAGGTCCTTTAAAAATTGAGCTCAAGTAGCAGAAATTTCGTTTTTTCCAAATTTCAAAAGTAAAAAAATCGTCCCCAAGCGTGCAATACACTTCAACGGTATTTAAATATTCTTTCACAGTGCGCCAAAATTTTTTATACCATTTTTTCACAAATGCAGTATTTGCAAAACGAAAAATCTTATTTTTTTCTGAGAATAAAAAATTCAAAGGGGAAAGCAAAAGATTAAGAGGGCCTTGAGACGGAAAATGACCAGAGGTATGTCTTTTTAGTCCCCCGGAATTTTTTCTTTTTTATTTGGACCCTATTCTGAAATGGCATCTTTGAAATTTGTGTAAAAATTGGAAAAAAATTGCAAATTCGACCACGACCGGATAGTTGAATTTCATAAAGGGGTGTTTCTTGCCCCCATTCGATAGAAAAAAAGGAGTTCTAGCAAAAATTTCATGTTTTTGTCGATTTGTACAGGGGAAATTTGGGCCCCGAAAATGGGGCTCAAAGTGGGCAAAAATCGCCGACCCTAAACCCCCGAGACCGCTAATTTGCGAGAGCTAATTCCGAAAGTTTTCCTCAAATTTAAAAACTTTTGGTGTTTTTTGATGGGGAAAGATTTCTCTATCTTTTCATAAGAGAAATTTTTTTTTTTTTTTTTTAAATTTGGCCGCCCGGGCCCTGTCGACCCTCAAAGGTTTTAATTGTCATGAGGCTCACCCTTCGTACCTCCCCTTGTCAAGTCTACTTAAACACGGGAAATCCTTACCCAAAAAGGCAGAAGGCCCCCTTATGCCTGGGGAGTTTCTCATCTCCCCCCCCAAGGGGACTACCCGGTTTTTTATTCCCGTGTTTTAAAACGTCCCCCCCCTTCTGGTATCCATCTTCTGCACCCACCTCTGTGGTTACCTCTCCCAAGCACTCCCGAAATTCTTTTCTGTCCCCCGGGCCCGACGTCCCCACTTCGCCCTCTCAGTCTGATCTTTTCTTTTGTGTTCTCTTCACAAGCCCCAGTACCGGATCTCGTATGACACCTCCCCAAAACGCCTCACTTTCAAAAGTCAAAAACAGGTCCGTTAACACCTCCTACCCATCTTCCACCTCCTCTTTTCCCTTCCCTGTCTCGTACCCGGTTCTCTCCCTCTCACGGCTCTTTTTTCAAGTGTAGAGGTTACCCTCCTCCTGACTGTACCTTCCCCCCGGGTTTTCCCCCCCAAGTTTCTTCCCTTCTCCCCCCCCCAGGTTTCTGCCTTTCTGTCCCCTTCCACCTTCTCCAGTTCCCCCCACCCTTTCGCCCCCCCCTACCTTGGTACAGTCCCCTTTCAGTTCCAATCTTTATCATCCTCCCCCCCCATTTCCATATTGTCTCCCATACGACGTCTTGAATTTTGAAACCTTGAAGCAATTTTCGAATATATTGCAGGACCAAACCACAAAAGGACACTGATCCACCCTCCGCTCCCCCTTTTCCCTACTCCATCCGCCAATCCTTTTTTCACAGCGCCCGTTTTCCTTCGCTGCTTTAACGTTTTCCACTGCCTCCGCATTGGGGGCTTTTCTAACCCCTCTAGTCCGTTGGGAACCCCCACCTGCGGATTTCAGGTATCTTTATCATTTCCAATCATGGCCTATTTACAGTGGAATAACGCGGCCTCAGGGGTAATCGGAGTGAGCTTAGGTTCCCCTCCCATTTTCCCCTGTTGGTTTTGCTTCAGGAAAACCCAAAATTAAAACTCGCTGTTATCTCTCCCCTTAGGCTTTTTTTTTATTGTATTCTTTAATCCTTTTCCTGATGGGCCCCTTTAATGAAAGTGCCCTCTTTACGCACTATATTTCCCCTACCCTCGCTATTTGTCCGTATTGCTGCATTTTCCCGCAGCCCGATCCCCTTGATAGGGGGATCGCTCTGTTCTTTATATCTCTTCCCCTTTTCGGGGTTACTATTTGGAATTGCCTTTTTTTGTTTCGTCATTACCCCCACCGATTTTTTTACTTTGGGGATTTTAAAGCCCCCCATTTTTCCCTTTGGGGGGGCCCACGTGATTCCCCCGGGGGAATTTTAGTTAGGGCTTTTTTTTTGCCACCCACCCCCCCATTTTTAAATACAGGGACTCACACCCATTTTGTCCTCGGGCACCTCTCTCTTGCATCGTCTCTCAGTCTGTCTTCCCCCGCCGCATAGACTTCCTTATTTTGTTCTTTCGGACTTTTCATGACAGCGATCTTTTCCCCAAACATTTTTACTTCCCCCTTTTTAATTCACCACCTCTTTTGCATCCCACGCTGGCAATTTTATCAGGCAAATTGGAAAAACCTTTACTCACACCTAACTGTTTTTTTTGAGGGTTCTTCTTCGTCCTCCCTCGATGGCTTTACACCTCTTCTCGTCCTCCGTTTTAACCGAGCTTTTTTCATTTTATCCCCAAACTTCAGGCAGGCATTTTTCAAAAAGCTGCCTTGGTGGTCTCCTGCTTGTGCTTGTGCATAGTTTGAAAAAACGCTGCATGGGGGGAGGTAAAAACCCGGGACAAAAGAACCACAGAGAGATTTTGATTTTTAAACAAAGCGTGCGATCACTCGCAGGGGCATCCGTGACGCTAAAGCATTTGCTGGCAAGATAGTCTCCACCACACCCCTGCTTTCCTCTGATTTCAGTCTGGAAAAAAGTGAAAATTGATGTTAAATATTCTCCTGACCCGGCTCCGTTTGCGGGTTGCCGGTGTTGATAACAAAAACCCCTAGATGTTGCCCAAAGAAATTGGCAATCACTTGGGGCTGTATTTTTCAGGGGCTCCATCTATGCCCCCCATTTTTTTTTCCCCAAAGTTGCCAGAGAGTTACACCCCTTTGGACTTTTCTTCTCTCAGAGAAAACAGTATAATGTTCTTTACCTTCAAGAATGGAGGCAACACTCCGCTTGCCCATCACCGGGAGCTGGGCCCCCCGACATTTATATTCGAAGCTCAAAATTTACATCAGTCAGCCCTTGTTCCCTTACACCCCTTTTTAAACTTTTTGGGCAAGGGTTCTTCCCCATGTGGAAAAGCCCTTGTTCTCCCTTTTCCCCAAACCCGGGGACTACGGCAGAGCCTCCCACTATCGCCCCCCTCCTCTTACAATGCAGTTTGCAAAGTGAGGAACGTCTCATAAATCGAGTTTATGTGGTATTAAAACACACAAAATCTCCCCCGTAGTCAATTTGGGCTTTCGTGGGGTCGTTTACCATGACCCCTTACTACGCTGGATACGTATGTTCGTAATGTTTTTGCAATAATATTCAGTTACCCAAATTTTTTTTTTGACCTTGAAAAGGCAATGACCAATTTGGGGGGGTTAAATATTTTGGCCCCCCCCATTCCTTAGGCCTCCGAGGCAATCTACCATCCTTCCTTAAGAACTTTTTAACTGACAGCATTTCCGTGTTCGTGTCAAAAATGTTCTTTCCCAGGGATTTCGCCCCAAGCTGAAGGTGCCCCTCAGGAAGTGTTCTAAGCACAAACACTTTTTTCCTTGTATAAATTTTTTGGCCTCTGTTCTTCCCCCCGTTTTGGTCATCACTCTATGTTGAGACTTCGCTATTGCTTGTGCAGGCCTGACTGTCCCCTTTTGCAGTTTCTTCCCCAGCAGCGGTCGACCTGTTTCCCCATTTGGGGCCCACCACAATGGGTTTAAATGTCAACGTCGAGAGGGTTTGCTACATCAACACCACGACCCTTTTAAAAGGACCGGGTCAAAGGGTATTTACCACTCAATTTCCCCTCACTTTTTCCAGACTGAAACTACAAAAGAAGCAGAGGTGATGGGGAAACAGTCTCCCCAACAAGTGCTTTAAGTTTCAGGATGACACGGGAGCGTTTGCACGCTTCTGCTTAAAATAAAGAAGTCTTCGCGGTTTATTGCCCCGGTACCAGCCCCATGCAGCACTTTTTTCAAAGATGCACGAGCCAAAAGCAGGAGACCCCCAAAGGGCACCATTTCTGAGAATGCCTGCCGAGGTTTTGGGGGTATAGATGAAAAGCGCGGAAAAAAGGGCGTCGAAAAGATGTTAGGAGCTATAAAAGGAGGATGAAAAAGGGAAACCCTCCAAAGGGGCAGTGGGTGGGAAAAGATGCCAATTTGCCCATAAAATTGCCGGGGCCCGAGGGCTGGGAAAAAGGTGGTGAATGGGAAAGGGAGAAGTAAGAATGAGGGAAAAAATGATCGCTGTCATGTAAGTCGGGGTAGAACAGACCAGGTAAGTTAGTGAGTGGGGGAAGAGCAGACTGAAAGATCGTGCAAAGAGGTATGAGTACGGGATAAAAAATGGGGGGGAGTACCCGTTTTAAAACATGGAGGGGGGTGAGAGGCGAGAAAAGCCTCCCGGGATGCCACGGGGGAGTACAATGAGCCCCCCCCCAAGGAAAATGGGGCATTAAATACCAAGAAACAGAAGTGGTGGCGGTAAGGATGAAACAAGAAAGGCAAAATTTGGGGGATGAAAACCCCGAAAAGGGAAGGAATAAAGAACTTTTTGGGTAAACCATTTATTTCAAGTGGTACGGGCTTTTTTGTAATGCAGGAGGATGGACAATGTGACAGTCGGAAATATTGCGTAGAAAAAGGGCATTTCATTAAAGGCCCCATCTGAAAAGGTCCGAAGAATACAAAAAAATTATCCCCTAAGATAGGTTGGAAAAAAGCCGAGTGTTTTTTGGTTTCTTGTAAGCAAGCCCCAAACAGGGAAACCGGAAAGCAACTTAAAAGCTCCCCCCCGTTCCCCCTGACCCGCGGAATTCCACTGTAAATAGCCACGTTGGGATGAAAAAATCCAGAATTGGGAAAAAGGCACTGGGGCCTGAGGGGTTAGAAAAGTCAAGTGTGGTCATTGGAGACGTTAAAGTAGCGAAGGAACGGAGCGTTGCGAAGAATGGGGTTTTTAAGGGAGGAGAGGGAAGAGAAGGAACAGGAAGTAAAATCATGTCCATTAAAGGTTTTAGTCTCTGCAAATTATTCTAAAAGGGCTTCAAGTGTTTCTGAATTAAAAGTGAATGGGGGGACCATATGATGATAGAAGGGGAGGGTGATAAAGAGGGGGACAGTAATGGACTTTACCAAAGTGAGGGGGACGAAAGGTGAAAGGGGGGACTGGAGATGAAGGGGGGGGGGGGACAGAAGAGGCAGAAACCGGGGGAGAGGGGCAGAAGGGGGAAAACTTGGGAAAGGGACGGGGGTGGGGGCATGTACAGGAGGAGGGTGAACTCCACCTTGTAATAAGCCAGAGAGGGGGGAAAAAAACTAGTACAGAGAGGGAAAAAGGTAAATGTGGAGGGGAAAAAGGAAGGAAGGGGAAAAGAAGTTTTGAGCAATGTGGATTTTTTGGACTTCTGAGTAAAGGGGCGTTTGGGTATTGGGTGTACGAGGTCTTGTCGATAGGGGGCTTGTGAGGAAGGCGCGAAAATGTGAGACAGACTGAGTTGTAGTCGGGGGTCAGAGCCAAGGACAGCAAAAGGTTAGATTGCCGTGTGGCGGGGAGGGGTAAACAAGGAGGCTGCAGAAAGGGGCCCCCCAAAGGGGGGGGATTTTTTGGGAAAACACGAGAATAAAAAAACCGGGGATCTCCCTTGGAGGGGGAGAGAGTAACTGCATGCTAAGGGAGACCTTTCCCATTAGGCAACGGTTCCGTCTTTTAAGTAGACCTGGCAACGGGGGGGAGTACGAAGGGTGAGACATTCAATTAAGGGCAAGATGGGGTTGACGAAAAGGTTTTAAATGGGTCGGCACCACAGATGGGCATTCGGCCATAGATCTGCAATATTTCGCTGGGGCCCCAAAAAGCCAGCAATTTCTACATTGTTGCGGTGTAGGTACACCTTTCGAAATTGAACCCATGTCCCCGGGACTTATACAGGGAGGGAGTTTTTTCGGCTTTTCAAAAAATTAAAGACCCATTTTCAAGGGTAACGTCTCCCCCCCGGGCAGGAAGGACATAAGTGTTACTTTTAGGGTTGGGAGTCCGGAGTTCCCCGTGTTCAAAAAATGTCATTTCCACAGACTGGAAAAATTTTGTTGGACTATGGTAGGGGCAGGAAAAGACAGTACCACTACAAGAATTGAGAAAAGAGTTTTTTCAATGTGATAGGGGTAGTTCGATATTTTAAAAGGGGAGAAAAGCATGAGCTTGGGTAGCATTTGGACGTGCGTGCGGTACCCTCTTGGAACATGAAATAAAAAAATCTTGCCAAATGACCGGGGGCCTTTTCCAAAACATGGTCAGAAAAGGGAGGAGAAGAAGAAACGGTTTAAGTAAAGAATTTTTTCCATTGGTGGTCCGAAACTGAGCGTTTGGGAGGGGTGCTTGCGTGTAAAGGGTTTTTCCCAAATAGAAAAGGGAAGGGAAAGAAAGGGCATATCAGGGGTTGACGTTTATTTAAAGGGGGGGATTCGAAAATTGCCCTACCGGAGGGAGAAGCCCAAGCATAGTCAAAAGGAGAGCGGGTTCAGACAAATCAAGGGTCAGTCGAAACCCGGTACTGAAAGGGGTGGGAAAAAAAGCACCCGCAAGAGGTAAGGGGCTCAGGAGTGTCCGAAGAGTGGGTTAAAAAACAAGGGAGGGTCGAATGGGGGCGGTATCAAGAAGGGGGCCCGGGGGAAAGGGGGGTTCATGGGGCTAGGGCTGCATGGTTTGGTTACTCCTTTGCTTTTTTTTTTTTAAAAAAAAAAAAAGGAAGAAAAAAAAAAAAAAAGAAAAAAAAAAAAATAAAAAAAGGGGGGGGGGGGAGGAATAGTTCCCAGGAAATGGGGCCGGAAAACTCCCTCCGGCCCCAAGGGACCCCAACACCGTAGAGCGCAGATTAATGGAAACCCCGGCCCAACCCCACCCTTCAGCCCTAAACCAGCAAAACCGGGTAGCAACCTCACATTTCCCAGCTACCCGGTGGCAAAAAGGGGCGGCCGGATATCCGCCACAAAGCTCTCCTTTGGCCCCCACCCCGGAATCCGAAAAGGGGGCTTCCGGATACACCCTCGCCCGAAAGCACCAAAGTACTCCGGGGGTAAAAGGAGAGGGTCGGGACACCCCACAATTTCCCGATTCCCCGGCAAACTATCCCCGCCCGAACCTCACGGAAAAGGGAAAGGACCCCGGTTCCTTCCCAAATAGGAACTAGCGCGTGCGGGAGAAATCCCCAAAGGCCCAAAAAAAGGAAGGGCAAAGGGGGGGGTGGGAGGAGGGGGAAATGAAAAAGGGGAGAAGGGGGTAAATTGGTTCGGTCTGAGGAAGAAGACGACGGGGGTAATTCCCTAGACCAAAAAAAGCCATTTACCACGCCCAAAGGAGCCCCCTTGAAAAGGCCCCCTTTATCAAAAATTCCTCCCCGAAACCCTTTCCCAGGATGACCCCACCCCACCTTCTCTCTCACGATTTTACACCCCCAAGTCACCCCGGTTTTTTTTTTTCCCTCTTCTCTAAAGTCCAAACCACCTGAAAACCCTTTTTCAGCCCTCCTAATCTTTAAGTACAAAATTCTCGAATAATATTCACACCACCCATGATCTCCATGCCCCCCGCCATTTTTCAAATCATTAAATGCATTAATTCTTTTTTTTTTAGCAGGAAAAAAAGACTACAAGGGGCTATGGACCGGTCAAACAATCTATGGCAGATAGTGGACCCAAGTCAAGGGCCTTCATTCTGCCCTTTTCCGGTTGTAACCCGCGTGTTTTCCCCCTGCCCGGGGCGAAAGGGTTTTATTTTCTTCTTTGTATTTTCTGGAAAAATAAATTTTTTTTTATTTTTAATAAAAAAAAAGTAGACATTTTTATTATTAAAATATTCTGGGGAGCCTAAAGGGGTCTTTTTTTTTTATTCATAGGAAAATTTTCTAAATCAAGGGTTTTCACCCATTTTTGCTTTCACTTTCCAGCCATGTGAGCTTCTTTCAAAGTTTAAAGTTTAAAAAATGCAGGTGCTTTAGACCCCATGGGTTTTGGCTTCCCAAAAAATATAATACTTAATAATGCGGATTTTTTGCATGCCGTAGTTGTGTAGGGTCTTCCCTTCTGTCTTTATAGTTTTTTTTAAAATAAAAAGTGTTGTTGTTCAGAGGTAGACCTTTAATAATTTTTCTGTAACCCCCAATTTAAGGGCTAACAAGAGAGGATGTCTAAATGCCATTTTTTTATTTCTGTAATGAAAAATTTGGAAAGGAAAGATTTTCGTTAAATTTGAAATCAATTTACCCAGTGGCTGCACAAGATGGAAAAAGTTTGGGTTTAAGCCTTTTTGGGACAACTAATTTTTTCGTTTTTATAATTATAATCATGGGCGTGCTAAAACCCCTAGGATTATACAGCGCCCCGGGGGGAAAAGGGAAAGGTATTCAAACAATTCAGGGAACCGGAGTGTAGATCCCCAAATTTTCCTAATAGAGCCCCACCCTTTTAAGAAACTCCCTTGAGGGGAATTTTTTCATTAACCCTTTAATGGGTATCCCATAAGACATTCTAAAAAATAACCCCTTTAGACTACATAACAAGACAGCAGTTAACAATTTATAGCGTAGAATAAAATGATTGGCAAATGAGTCGAAACTCACAGATATGAATGAATGTATAAATAATTTCTAAAAAAAAGCCCAAAGCCTCTATAAAAGAATTGCCCCCCGAAAAACTAAACGATCAAGCAAAAAGACTGAATAATCCCTGGCTACCACCAAGATCCTCAAATCCATTAACACAAAGCACAAGTATGAAAAACAGTATAGAATGGGTCAAACAACTAGAGAACAGTCGAAAAGTTACTCGTCAGCACTTGCCAGCCTGATAAGGTCAAAAAAATTGTATTATGAAAATAGACTACATAACATCAAAGGTGATATGAAAAAAACCTGGCAAACTCTATCTGAAATTCTTGGAACTAAAAAGTTATCCAAAAACAAAACAATCAAACTAACAAAATCAGATGAACCCCTACTCACTCGAACTGAAACAGCAAACAGACAATGTTTTCTTCTCCACCATAGGAAAAAAATCTAGCAAACAAAATACCAAGCACAAACACCCGTCCATCAGACTACCTCATAGGTACCTAACCAAATACACTATTCCTAGCCCCAACCAACCCCATTGAAGTTACACTCATCATAAACACCCTTAAAAACAAGGCAGGAGACATAAACAACTTGCCTGCTTTTATGTACAAAAAAGCTTTTCAAGTATTGTCACCAATTATTGCAACGCTCTTTAACAAATCCATTGAATCATCTACCTTCCCAACAATCCTCAAAATATCGAGGGTCACTCCGATCCATAAAGGAGGTGACCAAGCTGACTTGAATAATAACTGTAGACCAATATCTAACTTACCACTGCTCTCTAAAATCTTTGAAAAATTAATTCATAGACGGATCTATTCCTACCTCGTTTCACACAACATATTAAACCCTTGTCAGTTTGGATTCAGGAATAATAAAAGCACAAATGATGCTATCATACACATGCTAGAACTAATATATACCGCACTTGAAAAGAAAGAAGTCCCGCTGGGCATTTTCATTGATTTACGTAAAACTTTCGATACAGTCGACCATGAACTGCTGTACTCCAAATTAATGCACTATGGTATCAGAGGCCACTCCCTCAACTACCTAAAATCATACCTTAGTAACAGAACTCAATATGTATATGCAAATGATGCAAACTCTTCCACCCAACCAATCACAGTAGGAGTCCCACAAGGAAGCGTCCTTGGACCACTCCTCTTTCTCATCTACATCAATGATCTACCGAATGCATCACAGCTTACTCAAACCCATATTATTTGCAGATGACACAACTTATGTCTTTTCCCACCCAAACACAGTCATACTAGCAAACACAGTCAATGTTGAATTACAAAAAATATCTGCCTGGATGATGACTAACAAACTTACCCTGAACACTGATAAAACCTATTTCATTCAGTTTGGAAACAAAGCTGCAAATGATCCAATTAACATAACGCTAAATGGATCACCAGTCACAAGACTTGCAGAGGGAAAATTCCTAGGTATCCACCTTGACAGTAGCCTTAAGTTCTGGACACACACATACAACAAATCATCAAGAAAATCTCCAAGACTGTAGGCATACTATCAAAGATAAGGTATTATGTTCCACAATCAGCTCTCCTGGCACTGTACCATTCACTCATATACCCTTATCTTACATATGGAATTTGTGCATGGGGATCAACAACATTGTGCCTATTTTGTGCCTACTACATACACAGAACAATACACGCAAATCTAAACCCTCCACTCAAACTTCTCCTCACCAACCTAAACAGGACACACGACCACAACACAAGACACAGATCTCTTTTTGATATACCTCGTGTCCATATCACACTGTGTAAAAACTATGCACATAAAGGGCCCCAAAATATGGAATTCATTACCAGAAGTTATTAAAATAATCTAGTCAGAAAATCAGTTTAAGACTCTTCTCGAAAGCCACTTTGAACATGAAACAATCACTTTGAACCTTTTATCCATTGTTGACAGGAATATAATTGAATCATTGTTTTCACAAAAAGCATTTTCGAATATAAATATATCTTCGTCTTGTACAAATTTTGATTCATTTATAATTAATATTCTACTGTACAACTATGAAATAATTACTATCCTACTGTACAACTATGATATACTCCTTAGTGTTAAGTAGACTATAAGCCAATAATGTTAAGTTGGCCCATAATACCTAGGCATAATAGAGGCTCTCTTTGTTTGCAACCCACTATTAAAAAATTTCAAAATCTAAAGGGGGGGTATTTTTTGCAAAGACAAAAATAAATAAAATAAAATAAATTAATAGAATTTATCCAGGGGGTTTTAAGGATACGGCTTCGAAGGGACCCCTTAGGGTTTCTTTTAAAAAAAGCACGGGGCCTGGATCCCTATCCTCCGGGCCCAAATGGCCAGATGAGATTTTTTCGCGAGTAAAATTCATTTGTTTGGGTTTTTTGGGAAATGTGAGTAAAGGAAAGGTACGTTTTGGTGAAGTTAGTTCAAGATAACCAACCCTAAACTAGAGGGCAGCATTAGGCTTAGGGGCCCCATGGTGCAAAAAAAAACCCCGACAGGGGTTTAAAAATTTTTCCCTGTGTCTGTGTTTGGTGTGTGTAGGGGAAAAGGGATTAAAAAATTATTATTATTAAATTTCAAAAAGAAGGGGCTAAGCCAAAAGGGGCTATACAGCCTGCAGGGTGGGGAAAGGGAAAGCAAGGGAACGGGGATGGAAAGGAGGGGGGGGGGATGTTCAGCAGGTTACAGAAAACAGCGGGGCAGGGGATAGAAAGGGGGGTAGGGGGTACAAGAATACAAGTAAAAAGGGGCCCTGAAAGTACCCAAAATTTTGGGTGAAGTAAGTCAGTCGGGTAAAAAAGGCCCTTTAAGAGAGCCCCGGAAATGAAAGGGGGGGTCCCATCGCGAAAAGGGGAAAGGAAAAAGAAGAGCAGCGGGGAAGACGACGACAGGGGTTAAATTCTGCGTGCCCCGTTAAATAAGTGGGCAGCCCAACGGGAATGTGGTGACTGATAATGGAGTTTTGGGAAATTCTCACAGAGGGAGCAAAAACGCCTCCCCAAAGAAAAAACCATGAGTAAGACGAGTAGGGCCCAATGCGAAGACGGGAGAGAGAGTCTCCCAACCTCGCCCACTGGTGATAAAAAAGACCCCGAAAACCCTATACTCGGTTTAATAGACTGAAGTTTGTTGCCGAGCATAGTAGCCCAACCGTTTTTCCCAAAGGGGTTGTGGGGGGGGAAGATATTACAGAAAAAATAGCCCGTACATGGAATACCTCGAAAGAAACTGGTATTTCATTTATTTGCGGGCCCGCGAAAGGCAGTGCCCCTGCCTTTTAAAATTGCCCTTACTTCAACATACCAGGGCCCCAAAAACAAAAAAAACAATATCTTTATGCTTAGTAAAGATGCGGGGGAAGCCAAAGTTGGTTACGGGGGACTAAGGGGTGAGGTGTATAAAATTTTTTTGTATGGGCCTGTAAAGCAAAAGGGGAGTCTGAGAAAACCCCAAAATGAGGGACACGGGGCCATAATGCAATAGGGAAATAAGTGCTGAAAGGAGGAAAAAATTCAGCAGTAAAAATACAAGCTGAAGATAGTAAATGCCCTTGTACGACGCTGCCCGGGAAAACCCTTGCTGCAACCCTACGCCGTCAAAAAGCCCTTTAGAGCCATCTGTGTACACGAAATTTGGCTGAGAATAAAGAGTGAAAGGGGGTCAAGAAAAAAGAGAGCGGGAAGCGACCGTAACAGTTGGGCTTTCGAGCAAGGGGGGGAAAGAAAGAACAGACTCGAAAGCTGGGCCCCTCCCGGGGGGGGAAAGGGAAAAGTGAGATCCCTACATGTACAAAAAAAGGGGGTGGTTGAAGAAAAGAAAAGGGAGCGGAATGAAGGCGAAGAGAGAAGGGAGGGGAAGCAGGGGCGGCGAAAAAAAAATAAAGAATGCCCTACAAAATTTTAAAAGGTGGACCTTTTCTATAAAGGGGAAGGATTTGAGGAAAATCTGAGACGTACTTTAGTACGCGGGCAATGGGCATCACGGCGATCGGAAAAGGTTGGAACTTTCCGCTTCTCCCATAGGGGGTTTTCCCACAGGGGAAAGCGAAAAGCCCCAAAGGGCATAAAGGAAACCTTGGTGATGAAAGGGGTTTTTAAGGGGCTAGAAGGGTACAAAGGGCCGCGAATAGATTGGTCACCATAATCAAGTTTCGATAAAATAAGGGGGGGAATGTAGGTAAAAGGAGGGTTCGGCATCACCCCCCCCCACGAAAGGGGGAAAGGGGTTTTTAAAAAGGGTTTCACCCGGGCGTGACAATTTGGGCCTTCAGAGGGGTAATGTGAGGTTTCCAGGAAAATACCAAACGAAAAAAGAGGGGGCCCCCAAGAAATTTTACTGTATCACGTTCGGGGATACGTGACCCAAAAGAGGTACAAAGGATGATCAGGATGACAGAGCGTCTGTGAAAGTGTTTTTTGGGGGGTTTTTTAGTGCGGGAAAAAATTTAAAACCCAGTGTGGGGGCCCCAAATTTGGAAAAAACGGTCGACGGGCATGCTGGAGAAAAAACTGTAAGGGGGTGACATCAGCGCCTGCCCCGGCAATAGCAAAGCATCAACATAGAGTGTTTGCCCAAAAATTTTTGATGGGGGACTAGAGGCCAAATCATTAAAAAGCAAGGAAAAAAAAGGGTTGGTTGTGCCAGAACACATCCCGGGGGGCCACCTTCACTTGGACAAAGCCCGGGGGGGAGCCCATTATTAACCCAAAACAAAAAAATGCCTGCCCAGTTAAAAAGTTTTTAAAGGAAGGATGGTAGATTCCCTTTGAAGGCCAAAAGGAAAGGGGGTTGGGCAAAAAATTTTTATACCCCCAAAGGGTTGTGTCATATCCCTTTCTCAAGGTAAAAAAATATGGAAATTAACTGAGTGGTTTATTCGCAAAGGCATTACAAAATTTAACGTACCCAAAGCCCCAGAAAGGGGGCCTATGGAAAGAACGCCCCTTTAAACAAAGCCATATTGACGAGTGGAGAGACTGTTGTGTGTCTCAAAAATACCAAACAAAACGCAAATTTTACTAACGTTCCTTTTACTTTGAAAATTTTCAGGGTTTAAGAAAAAATGGGACGATAGGGGGAGGTTTTCATGTCCCGAAGTCCCTGGTTTGGGGAAAAGGGGAGAACAATGGGGGTTTTTCCCCAACAGTGGGGAAAGGGGAACCCCTTTGTGACCAAATAAGATTGTAAAGGTGTAAAAAAGGACGGGAAAGGGGCTAAATGATGAAAAATGTTGAAGCAAAGGGAATATGAATGTCGTCGGGCCCAGCGGCCGATAAATGGGACAACTGAGAGTTTTTGCCCCAGTTCTTGAAGTTTAAAAGGCAATTATCCCCGTTCCTCTGAGAGAAGAAAGTCCAAGGGTGCTAACCCTGGCAACTTTAAAGGAAAGAAATGAGGGGCATAAAATTGGGTCCCTGAGAAATAGGGGACCAGAGGGATTGCCAATTTCTTTGGCAAAATCAGTGGGTTTGCAAAAATCAAAAAGGGGGGCAACCCCAAAAAAACAGGACCCGGGTCAGGGGGAATATTTACCACTCATTTTTCGTACCTTTTCCGGGACGCACTCATAGGGGAAAAGCAGAGGTAAAGGTGGAGCCCATAATCTCGCCAGAAAGTGCGTTTAGGGGGCACGGATAAACACGGCGAGCGATCCACGCTTCGTTTAAAACCCAAGGATTCGCTCTGGGGTTTCTTTTGTACCGGTACCTCCCCCAAATGCAGCGCTTTTTCAAACGAAATGCACGAGCACAAGCGGAGACCACCAAGGCACGCTTTTTCTGAAAATCCCTCCCCGAAGTTTGGGGTTTAAAAATGAGATTTGCGGTGAAAAGGGAGGACAGAAGGGGGAAAAAAAGTCATCGTGGAGGACGAAGAAGGAACCTTTTTTAAAAAACAGTCAGGTGTGAGAAAAGGGTTCCCAATTTGCCCAAATTAAATTCCCAGCGGGGGGGGCGAAGAGGTGGCAATATGAAGGGGAAGTAAAAATTTGATTGGGAAATGATCACTGTCAGTAAGCCCGGGGAGAACAGACCAATTTAAAGTCTAATGCGGCGGAGGAAGAGAAAAACTGAGAATCGATGAAAAGAGAGAGTTTTAGCCCCGAGGAAAAAAATGGGTGTGAGTACCGGTTTTTAAAAACTTGGAGGGGTGGGTGGAAAGAAAAGCCTCTAACTGAATTCCACGGGAATCCCCAGTGAGACCCTCCCCAGGGGAAAATGGTGGGCTTTAAAATCACCAAAAAACAAAACCCGGGGGGGAAATGACGAAACAAGGAAGGCAAAATCCGGAATAGATAATCCCGAGAAGGAGTGAGTATAAAAAAAACCCGAGCGAATACCACTTATGTAAGGGGGAATCGGGCTGCTGTGAAATTGAAAGCAAGTATGAACAAAATAGCTGAGGGGAACGGAATATCATTGCGGAGAAAAAAGGGCATTTTCCCTTTAAAGGGGTCCCATCGGGAAAAAAGGATCTGAAGAATACAAAAAATTTTCCCCCTGAGATGTGAGAAAAAACAGCAGAGTGAAATTTTTGGGTTTCCCCTGTAACAAAAACCAAACAGGGGAAAAATGGGAGAGAAACATCTAAAGCCACCCCGATTTCCCCTTTTTGGGCCCCGTAAAATTCCACTGTAAAAAGGGCCCTGATTGGCAAAAAAAAAAGATACTTGAAAACCGCAGGTAAGGGGTTCCCCACGGAAATAATGGGTTAGAAAAAAACCACATGCGGAGGCCCGTGGAAAAAAGTTCAAGCAGCGAAGGGAAAGGTGCGCTGTGAAGAAAGGGTTGCCCCAGTGGAGCAGAGGGGAGAGGAAGAGCGGGGAAAGGGGGATCAGTGTCCATTTTTTGGGGTTTTGGGTTTTGCAAAAAAAATTTAGAGATTGCTTCAAGTGTTTCGGAATTCAGAGATGTCTTTTGGGGACCCAAAATTGGGAATGGTAGGGGGAGGAAGAGTAAAGATTGGAACTTATTGGACTGAAACCCAAAGGGAGGGGGGGGGGAAAAGGGGGGAGGGAACTGGAGAAGGCCCGGGGAGGGGACAGAAGAGACAGGAAAACCCGGGAGGGGGCAGAAGAGGAAGAAACTTTGGGGGGGAACAGGGGGGGAAAGGGACATTTTCGAGGGGAGGGTGAACCCCCCGCCCCTTGTAAAATGAGCCCGTGAGAGGGGAAGAACTAGGGACAGAGACAGGGAGGGTAAAATGAGGAGGTGGAAGTTGGGGAGGAGGTGTTACCGGGCCTTTTTTTTGACTTTTGAGAAGTAGAGGGACGTTGGGAAAGGGTCGTAAAAGAGGTCTCGTCGTTTCTGAGGCTTGTAAGAGAAACTCGAAGAAGCGAGATTTAAACTGAAAGGGGTTGAATTTGGGACATCTGAGCCCAGGACAGCAAAAGGATTAAAATACAGGAGTGATTAAAGGGGGAGGTAACCACAGAGGTGGGTGTAGAAGATGGGATACCAGAAGTGGGGGGACGTTTTGAAAAAAAAGGGAAAAAAGAAAAAACGTGGGAGTCTCCCTTTGGGGGCGGAGATGAGGAAAAATGCCATGGGATAAAGGGGGGACCTTCTGTCTCTTTGGGGGTAACGGATTTCCCGCTCGTTTAAATAGGGCCCGACAACGGCGAGAGTACGAAGGGGTGGGGCCTCATACAGTTAAGGCAAGAGGGAGATCATTGGGAAAACGTATTAAATGGTCATCGGGAACCCCAGGGGCTGGGCATTCCCGGGATAGAAACTGGGAATTTTTTCGCGGAGGCCCAAATCGCCCGCAATTTTACAAATGTTTTTTTGGTGTAGGGATCAACCCTTTTTGAACTTGTAACCGATTTCCTGCTTTTTAAAAACGGAGTATGGGAGTTCTCGGGGTGTCAAAAATTAAAAACGGCCACATTGCTAGGGTAACGTCTCCGCCCCCGGGCAGGAAGAACTAAGGTCTACCTTGAGGGTTTTGGGGGATCTTGGGGTTCCAGCGGGTTTTAGAATTCGGGGCCCCAAAAGTTGGAAAATTTTTTGAACAAAGGTTTTGGGCAGAAAAAACGGGACCACTACAAGAATTGAGGGAAAGATTTTTTTCAAGGGTGACAGGAACATATTTTTGGGTAAGACGAGAGAAACTTCCCCGAGCCCCCCGGTAGCATTCTGTACGGTAATTTATGCGCGTAACCCCTCTTAAGAGCAAAAAAAAAATATCTTTACCAAAAATTCGTAAAGGAAATGGGCCCTTTCCAATACTATGGTCCGAAAGATAGGGAGTAGAGGGAAATTTTTGGGCGTAAAGTGAAGAAATTTTTCCACTGTTCAGTCTGAAAATGAGCGTGAAAGGTAGTGAAAGGGCGTGTCGATCGTTTTTGAGAGAACGAGAAGGGGGGAAGGGGAGAAAATATCATCAGCAAAGGGAAATTTTCGTTGGGCGTTTAGGCGGGGAAACCCGAGTTGGGGCCGACTGGAACGGGTCCCGGGGATTTGAAAAAATTTCCGCACCGTAGGGGGGAGAGGCCGGAAGCATAGTCAGAGGGAGCGGGGGGTCTTATAAAACGAAGGGGTCCCGTCGAGGGGGGTCAAAAAACCGAACGGGTGAGGAAACCCGCACCGGCAATAGGTACAAAGGGATTAGGGGAAAGTCCTTTAAGAGTGGTCCAAAGAGGGCGGGGTCCCGAACGGGGTTTCGGTATCAAAAAGGGGCCCGGGGGTACCAGGTTTTATGGACAAAGGGGTTCCATTGGGTTTTTTTTACTTCTTTCTTTTTTTTTTTTAAAAAAAAAAAAGAAAAAGAAAAAAATAAAAAAAAAAAAAAAGAAAAAAAAAAAAGGGGGGGGGGGGGGAGGGTTTGTTCCCAGGAGGGATAAAGGGGGCCCGAAATCCCCCCTCCGGCCCAAGAGGACTCGACAACCCCTAGTAGCGCGATGCAGCATGGAAACCCCTGCCCCTACCCTACCCCTCATGCCAGTTAAAACCCGCAATCTGGGATAGCAACCTCACATTGCCGGGTAAACCCCGGTGGACAAAAAGAGAGGGCGGCCGGATATCCGCCACAAAGCATACCCCTTCAGCCCCCACCCCCAAAGGGAAACCAAAAGGGGGCCCTTTCCGAGCAAAACCCGTCGCCCAAAAACACCCAAAGCTACTTTTCCCATACCGGAGAGGGGGTCGGGACATCCCTAGGGAATCCAGAAATTCCCCCGGCAACAAAAGCCACCCCCCCAAAAACCCCAACGGAAGGGATGGGGCCCCGGGGTCCTTTCCTCCTACCTTTGGAACTAGCGCGCCTGTGGGAGAAACCCAAAAGGGCAAAAAAAGGAAGGGCAAAAGGGGGGGGGGGAGGAAAAGGGGGGAAAGGAAAAAGGGGAGGATGGGATAGGGGAGGGGAGATTGGGGGGTTTAAATTTGGTTCGGTCTGAGGAAGAAGACCCATAGGGCTAAATTTCCCCAGACCAAAAGCCCTTCACCACGCCCAAAGGGGCCCCCCTTGAAAAGGGAAAATTAAATTTAAAAAAAAAATTTTTATTATTATTTTCAAAAAAAAGTTGGGTAAACCACAAGGGCTTTACAGTGCTAATTAAAATATAAAAAAAAAATTTTTTCCCTTCAGAATCCCAGAGAAAAAAATAAAAACCTTTAACTAAATGACACTATCATTTCCCTTTACTACCAAAATTTAGTTTCTAGTTCTCACAAGTGTTAGATTTTTGAATTTTTGGTATGTATTTGTAACAATAAGTAATTTTTGGTATTTTCTTGGTTTGGTTTTACGTCTTTTAAATATTTCTCACACCACACCTTTCCCCTTTGTTAGAGTTTATCCCTTTTCTTAAATGCCCTTACCTTCAGTAATACATGTTTTTCCCCCAAAAAAATTTGGTTCTTAAAGCAAGCGTTGACAACTGTCAAACCCGCAACAGTTTCAAAAGATTTTTAGTCTTCTACAAAATAATTTAAATCCAAATTTTTTAATACCAAAGTTAATTTAGTAAAATGTTGGCATGTACCCCGAGAAAAACTTGTTTTTTTTATGTAGTAGAAGTAGGGAAAAATGTATTCCTGTCATAAAATTAATTTTTCATTTCCCCAGGTAAATGCCAACGTAGATCCAACAGGAGAACTCTATTATGAAGGGCCTCAAAAAATGGATGCATACAGCCTTTAGCAAACTACTTTAAACCGATTTCTATTCTGGAATATTCCGATTGATAAATTTTACATATGGTACAAGGGTTTCATTGCATCTTTGATATTTTGATTACACAGGTGTCACAAGGGGAAAAAAAACCCCCGGAAATGTACCACTCCTTAAACCCTTCATGTGATTAAAATCACCAAATTTTTAAGGCCCCCTGTTACAAATTACAGGCAAGTTACCAAAAAACCAGCAAGTTATAAAAAATTTGCTTTTAATTTTTTTACATTTAAAAAAATGCTTGAAAGGGAAAAATTTAGTAAAAGTTTTTTTTTCTCACGTTGAGGGGGGGGGCAAATGTGAGAGGGTGGGGAGGTGTGTGTTGTGAGTGTACTGTAGGGTTTAAGACAGATGAAGAGTATTGCAACCCTTGGCCCCCCCCCCTTAAAAGAACATGTTTTGAAAAGCAACATCCCCCCGGGTTCTACACCCAACCACCTCCTTCCCCTCTGACCTCTTTTGCTACCCAATTTACTAAAACAACATTAATTAATTTATTGATTAATGATTTTGAAAATTCGGATCATTATTTTTTGTAGCTACAGTTTGAGTAAGAGGTTGATTTGGGAAAAAAGGAAGGTGGCAAAACAAGTAAAGGGGGGGTGAAAAGTGTAAAAAATAAGGGAAAGGGGGAAGTTCGGGCGGATATAAGCACTATTGGCAGAAAGGGGGCTAGTGGGAAAGAATGGGTTTGTGGGGGGGTTGAAGAGGGTTGGAATAGTTTTTTAAAAAAGCAGAAAAAAAAATGTGGGGCAGAATTTTGGGTTATAGGGGGTGGGGGCAGGAGGAAAGAGGAGTGAATTTGGGGGAATGGGTGAAGAAAAAGGGGGTGAAAAAGAAAAAAGGTAGCTTACCCAATTTTTTACAAAGCGAAGGAAAAAACAGAATTAAAAAAAAATTTGAAAATTAAGAGTGAAAAACAGATAAAGAGGGGAGGGGCACTGTCAGAAATTTTAAAAAATAAGAAAAAAAATTTTGGAAGAAACAATTTAAAAAGCCGGGGGAAAAGACTTGTCTTAAAAAACGATAGGGAGTTTGTAATGAAGAGGGGGGTTTATTATAAAAGGCGAAAATTTTGGGCTTTTAAATGGGGAAAAGGGAGGCGGTAATTTTCATCACTGGCCAGGGAGGATACCTCTTTTTGGAGTGAAGAAGAGCAGAATGTAGTGGGTGGAGTAGTGAGGCATTACTTAGAATGAAGGGGGAAAGCAGCGGGAACTGATGGGATCATGACAGAAATGTTAAAAAGCGGGGGGGATATATTTTTTTGGAGGGGTTTGGTATTTTGTTTAAAAAGTAGAAGAGGGGAAGGAACCTGGGGATTGGCGGGAGCATGTATTCCCTTTATAAAAAAGGGAAAGGGGGGACAAAAGAGATTGTAAAAATTATAGAGGAATAAGTTTACTGAGTATCCCAGGAAAAGTATACGGTAGGTTAAAAACTGAAAGAATTAGGGGTTAAGAAAATGTGGGATTGGGGGATGAGCAAGGGGGCTTCAGAGTGGGTAGGGGATGTGTAGATCAAGGTTTCATTGAAGCATATATGTAACAGTATTTAGAAAAAGGGAAGGAAGTTTTTATTGCATTTATGGATTTAAAAAAAGCATATGATAAGGGGAAGAGGACAATGGGGCATTTGTTGCAAGTATTGGAATAGGTGTAGTACAAATGCTGTAAAAGTTTTTATGAGGATAGTGGGCCAGGGGGTTGTAGAAGAGAGGGAGATAAACTTCCCGGAAAAGGGGTCTTAGACGGGATTGAATGCACCAGGTTTTTAAAAAATTTTAGAGGGGGGGGGTTGAAAAAGAAGTAAATGCTAGGGTTTCGGGAGGGGGATGGGTTTAAATTATGGGGAATCAAATTCAAAAGGGGAAATTTGAATTTACTTTTTGTGATGTACTGTGCTTAGGGGATCTAAAGAAAAATTTCAAAGGTTAGGGAGAGTTTTTAGAATGTTTTTGGGAAAGGGAGAAAGTTTAAAAATAACATAGAAAAGGTAAGGTGATGAGGGTATCAAATGATTTAATAAGAAAAAATTGATATCAAATTGGGGGGAGGAGTATGGGAAAAAGTGAATGTTTTTTAATCTTGGGAGTTGAGTGTTGGGGGATGGATTTAGAAGGGTGAGTTAATCATAAAAATTTATGAGGGGAAAAAAGGGGGAGTGGTGCGTTGAGGTATAGTGGAGTCAAAAAAAAGTTATCATGGAGGCAAAGAAGGGAATGTAAAGAAAGTATAGTAGTACCAACACTCTTTTCAGGATGTGAAGCTTGGGGGGTAAACAGCAGCGAGGAGCGGTTGGAGGGAGTGGAGATGTCCTGTTAAGGCAATGTTGTGTAAATATTATCAAAAAAAATTTTAGTGTGGAAATTAGGAAAGGGGTGAAGTTAAAAAAATTAGTCAGGGGCAAAGAGGGGTTGTTTAGGGGGTTTTGGTCATTTAGAGAGAAAAGGAACAAAATAAATGACATGGAAAAACATTAAATCTATAGGGGAAGGGAAAAAGGGGGAAGTCGTCCCGAAAAGGGTTGGGGAAAAAGGGAGTAAAGGAGGTTTTGTGGGGGAGGGGCTTGGATTTCCAGCAAGCGTGCATAGCGTGTTAGAAGGATGAAGGAGACAATGAACGGGGGGCCGACGATCTGTTGGGGTGTGAGCAGGGGAATTTTTAGGAAAGGGGATTGGGGGAAACGGTTTTAATTTTCATATAGTCAGACTTGAGTCCTGGAAAGGGGAAAAATAAAATGCCCTGCACTTTAAAGGGGGGGTTTGGGATGTTGGCGTTTGGAGGGATTGTTGTGTATCTTTATATGTAATTTTCAAAACGTTGATTCTGAGCCCCTCTGAAAAAGCATGAAAATGTGTGGTGTGGTGAAAGTTTTTGAATGTTGATAAAGATTTTTTTTTTGGGTTTTTTCTTTCTTTTTTGGGTCACCCTGCCTCGGTGGGGTGGCCGACTTTTGGAGAAAAAAAAAAAAAAAAAATACAGTACGATCTTCAACAATCTTACCAAAAAATGAGCTCTTTATACAGCGGGAAGGGGGGCAGGGAACATGGGGTGGAGAGGGAAGCATGAAAGCACATGGCCACCAGTTTGGGCCTCCTCTTTTTACTCGCCAACCCCTCTCCCTCCCACCCTTTCCTTTCCCCTGCTGAGGGGGGCCCCCTCACGGCTTGGTGGTTATCCCACCGTCTTTTCCTCCTCATTGCCTGAAAACCCCCATGCAACACAAAGCAAATAATTAAATCTTTAGTTTTTTACCAATTTTTACCAAATAAATGGGAAACTTTTATACATGCAAAAAAAGGACAAACCCCAAAATAGAAGCATTTGTAAAATATTAACCGAGATCGAAAAATTTACAAGTCATCATTAAAAAAAAGTCTAATGGACAAAACCCGAATTACAGATTTTTTCCATTTTGTCTGTGCTTTTTCCCCTTTGGGCACTTTTTTTGTCGAAATGCCGAAATCTGTTTTAAAGAGAGGTTTTTTTCCGTATTCATTTTTGTTTTTAAAAATTATTTTAAGGAAATTCGTTTAAGAAAAAAATTTTCTGTAGCCAAGATATAGTCATTTTTTTTATTACAAACCCCGGGGTATATACTAGATGGATTAGATGATAATTTTTTATGGGAAGTTTTATGTGAGATTAATCATAAAATTCTCTATTTTTTATGTAGTCTTACGGATCGTGAAACCCCCCATGATTTAGGGTAACTTGAGTAGGCCCCAAATGTGGCACACTTTGCGAAATCTGCCAGAGTTTTTAGGCCCTCCGACAGTTTCAGGGGTTGATGGTTCCTCTTAAAAACTGAGGGGCCCTACCCGGTTTAAATTTGGCCCTCATGGGATTTTCGGTAATAAAAGAAAAACAAAAAAAGTTTACCTGTATTTTCAAAGAAAAAGCATATGATATATAAATTGGCTTCTAATTATTTTTTCTATATGCAACAAGTGTATTACAATTAATTTATTTAAACTTAATTAAAAAATAAAATAGCAAAATTATAAATCTGACAATAGAGTTGATACAAAACTTATATACAGTAGGGCCACCGCTTTACGGCATTTCGCCTGATGGCGTTCTGCTAATGCAGAGTTTTTCAAATTATGACCAAATCTCTCTGTACAGCTCCCCCCAATTGACTTTCTAATGCATTTACATTCTCTGTAAGCACGATTCTCTATTATGTCTGGAAACTTTCCAAAATTTCAAGTGTTTTAAAGTTATTTCATATTTTATATATACGTAAGTGATAATTATACTTGTGTACCTGTACCTAAATAAACTTACACACTATGCTGGCATGCAGGTACATGTTAAAATCACTAAGAGTGTCTTATTAGTCTCGAAGATGCCATATTAACCCCTTCAGGGTCCAAGGCCAAAATCTGAAGTGGTGCTCCAGTGTCCAAGAAATTTTGAAAAAAAAAAAAAAAAAAAAAAAAAATTGTTTTTCTTACAGAATTAAAGAGCATATTTTTGTGAAGGTAATAAGACAAAAAAAAATTTTCTGATCAGTACTTACCGAGACACAGTGCCAAGAAGTTTGTCCAAAATGATGTGGTGGCGGCAACATCGACGAATTCCACATACGCGCATTACTTTATTAGCGGTTTTTTATAGTTTTTTCTTTTCTTTTCCAATTTTTTTCTTTTCCTACTAACATTTGGGGCCTGAGAGACCAATACTGTATATAATGTATATAAAAATACATAACTCAAACCGCACTAAAGTTATTATCATATTATTGTTTACCACGTTGTTTATTACAATAAACATGCACAAATCTTGTATAATACTAATGTTCTATCATATATTTACATATTACAATCACGGGACATGGTTTTAGAACTGCTGGAGCTTGTGGAACTCCTTGAAACAAGGTACCATGCACAGAGGTACCTTACATTCCTCACACATAAACCGAGTGTCTTTGCGTCTTTGTTGCCATCGTTTTGTTTGTGCACAGACGATGCATCTCTTCTGAGCAAATTTCTTCTGATTGAAGGAAGCTGTATTATGAAATGACACCTTCCCTCCCCCAAACCTTGAGTATATCCTGAGTAATTCGAGGACCTTGTTGTATAGCAGGTGTTCTTACCTGGTACTTCATTATGAGTTTTCTGACAACAGACAAACAAAATTCACCATACGGTGGTCTGTTGCCAGTCTTTATTTGGTACATATTATATGCATTGAGCATTGAAATGTCCAAGAGATGGAAGAAAAGTTTCATGTACCACTTGTAACTCTTACGAACACAATCAACAAAACCAATCTGCATGTCACATTTGTCAACCAAGCACATGTTTTGTGTATAATCAATCACTGACACTGGTTTTCCGAATACGTTCATTAGTCACTCGATCAACTTTGCCACTGCCTTGCATTTCATTACGGTAAATGGTTGTCAACAATGTGACATCTTGTTTGTCATGCCACCGTAATGCCATGATGCCATTGACAGTAAACACCTGAACGTCATCACCACGAGCACCTGCATTGAGCCTGGGCATATGTTTACGATTAGAACACACTGTGCCACACACATCTGTCTTGATAACTCGCATGAAATCACCGAGTAATGGGCTTGTGTACCAGTTATCGGTATATAATGTATGCCCCTTACCAAGATAAGGTGCCATCATGTTTCTCACTACATCACCTGAGATACCCAATAAAAATCTTGTATCTTTCAATGTTTTACTTCCCGTGTATACAACAATATCCAACACCAGGCCACTGTCACAGTCACAGAGTACAAACAGTTTTATACCAAAGCATTTCCTCTTGCTCGGTATATACTGCTTGAATGACAGTCTACCTTTGAACAAAATCAAAGACTCGTCAATTACAAGATTCTTGAATGGATAAAAGTATATGCTGAACTTTTGTTGTTTGAGATACATGAAAACATTTCTTTAAACTTGTATAACCTGTCACTTCTGTCAGGCCTGGTTTTGTCAGAGAAGTGCAACATACGTAACAGTAAGATAAACCTGTTCACTGGGATGATTTCACTGAAGACCGGGGTAGAAATTAGCCGATCTGTGGACCAGTAGCTTTTATATTATGCTTATAGACATGAGGCCATAAGTATATTGTTGCAAAAAGCAAATACATTCTGCAACAGTCGTCTCTTTCCACCTGTGTAGTCTTGACTGTGGCGATATGATTGTATTTGCCATGGTGTAACTCAAAATACTTATTACTTTCCCTACAATAGTTTCCATCAATGGCTGGTCAAAGAATAATTCAAAGAATTCCAGTTCATTGGCCGTGGTTCCAAGGGGACAAGTAGGTAGAATTCCACTTTGAGAGTCATCGAAGTGGTGGGGCTTGGGAACAAAATTGGGATTTTGCTGCCAATCCCAGATACAGTTTGCTGGTGGATACTGGACATCATAGGCTGGTTGTGGTTGTGGTGGGCTGGTGGCTGATGCTCCGCTTTGTCCTTGAACTGACGAGTCAGCAGCGTGGGTCCCAGCCTGGGCTGGTGAGTCACGCATGGCGATGCCACTACCATCACCACTACCACCATCTACTGATGCCTGTGGTCTATCCATGCCAAGTGTAGCCACATCATCCTCACTATCACTATCTAAACCTGGTGTAGGGCCACGGGATGTACTCCGTCCCCTGGGCACAGCATAGGGTACACTACCCGAGCGCATGCGGCGGCGAACATACCGACGCTTCACTGGTGAATATGATTCCTCACTATCACTACTCGAATGATTGTCAAGCGCAATAAAATCACAATCCACGTCACTACATCATCATTACTGAAGTCAGAGGCCTGGCCACGCAAAATATTAGTTTTCTCTTGCGTTGAGGAACAACCGACCATGAGTCACGAGTGCCCACACCAGAGGTAGAAGGTTGAGGATCGTCAGGGTTTTCTGCACTATTATCGATATCCTGGTCATTCCTTTCGGTCACTAACTGATCAAAGCCATAGAATTCAATCTTCATTTCCACTTCCATCAGTGTCAGAACTATCAGATAGGAAGAGGAAGAGTCCCAATTTTCCAGGGAGTGAGAGCTGACTTGCGACGAGGCATGGTGAACAAGGGGAACTGAGCCAGCGTTCCCACAATGCTATGCGGGCGCCTAGATTTTTTGTTTATGGCGCACAACCCACCACGCAGATCCATTCTCTCACATGTAGGCCTATGAGCACTTTCGCGCTAAATTTGACGGCGCTAGAATTTTGGCATAGATCTACGGTTTGGACACTCAACGTGAAGCCGTAGATCTACAGGACGGACCTGAAAGGGTTAATACAGCCTTTCCTCACTTAGCAACGTACTTGTTTAACCGATGACTCGGACTTACGATGGGCTCTCTGACCAGTATGCATACCTAAATAATGTATATTAGAACTGATTCCCTCTATTCTGTTTATTACAATATACAGTACACTATTGTATAAACATTTAAAATATATACCAGAAATGTTATACATGGTAAAAAAGGTGACATTAAAACAATGCCAAAGATGGTTGACACAAACCCACTACCATTATAGCATGCTCCTCACTTAGTAACGAATTCATTTACCAACGAGGTCTTAGGAACGAAACTCCATCGTTAAGTGAGGAGAGGCTGTAATAATAATCACTCTGAGGCACATTAAATATCGTATATTACATTAATATAGACATTTTCATTAATCCGTCTATGATATTTTTTTCAAAATTACATAATAAACACACTATGTAACATATGTATAAACATGATAAATACACCCCACAGTAGAATAAATTAAAAAAATATGAAATTTTTTCCATCTTGTCGGGGTGTTGGAAAGAATAGTTCAACACCAAAGAAAATGTGTACACAGTAGTATTACTGGGGAACTGTAGGAAATTATTCCTTGCATATGCCTTCACTCAGAGCGTCATTCCTTCTAAAACTGGCGTGTTACATGAGAATGGGAGTTTTGCTCTTTATTCTACTTTACCATGTGGAGACAGCTTGTACACAATGCAAGTGTAAAGA
>NC_069430.1:10510675-10532630 GCF_026875155.1 Cherax quadricarinatus | reverse complement strand
GGAGTGATGGAGACGATGTACTTGGGACCTGCGATTGTTGGAGTGTGAGCAGGGAAATATTTAGTGAAGGGATTCGGGGAAACCGGTTATTTTCATATAGTCAGACTTGAGTCCTGGAAATGGGAAGTACAATGCCTGCACTTTAAAGGAGGGGTTTGGGATGTTGGCAGTTTGGAGGGATATGTTGTGTATCTTTATATGTATATGCTTCTAAACTGTTGTATTCTGAGCGCCTCTGCAAAAGCAGTGATAATGTGTGAGTGTGGTGAAAGTGTTGAATGATGATGAAAGTATTTTCTTTTTGAGGATTTTCTTTCTTTTTTGGGTCACCCTGCCTCGGTGGGAGATGGCCGACTTGTTGGAGAAAAAAAAAAAAAAAAATACAGTACAGATCTTCAACAATCTGTACACAAAAAATGAGCTCTTTATACATGCAGGGAAGGAGGCAGGGAATCAGTGAGGGATGGAGAGGGAAGCAGTGAAAGCACATGGCCACCAGTTTGGCCTTCCTCTTTGACTCAGCCAACCCTCTCTCCTCTCCCACCCTTTCCTTTCCCTCTGCTGAGGCTGGGCCTCCCTCACTGGCTTGGTGGTTATCCATCTACCGTCTTTTCCTCCTCATTGCCTGAAAACCACTCCCATGCTAACACAATGCAAATAATTAAATCTTTAGTTTTTCACCAATTTTTACCAAATAAATGGAAGCTCTTTATACATGCATAAAAGGTACAAACCCAAAGTATGAATGCATTAGGTAAAATATTAACCGAGATCGAAATATTTACAAGTCATCATTAAAATAACGTGCTAATGGACAAAATCCAGAATTACAGATATTTTTCCATTTTGTCTGATGCTTCTCACGTTTGGTCACTTTTTTTGTCTGAAACTGCCGAAATCTGTTAATGAGAGGTTTTACCGTATTCAGTTTTGTTTTAAGAATTATTTTAAAGGAAATTCGTTTAAGAAAAATTTATCTGTAGCCAAGATATAGTCATTTTTCTTATTACATCCAGGGAATATATCATCTATGATGAGATTAGATGCATAATTCTTTATGGGAAGATATTTATGATGAGATTAGATGCATAATTCTCTATTAGTTTATGTATGAATCTTACAGGATCGTGAACAGCCCTACATGAGTGAGAGTAACTTGAGTAGGCCGCAAATAGTGGCACACTTTGCTGAAGATCTGCCAGAGTTTGAGGCCCTCCGACAGTTCTCAGGTGTTGATGGATTCCTCTTAAATACTGATGGCCTCTACCAGGTTAATTCTGGCCATCAGTGGTATTTGCAGGTAATAAATGAAATACAAAAAGAGTTTACCTGTATTTTCAAAGAAAATGCATATGATATATAAATTGGCTTCTAATTATTTATTCTATATGCAACAAGTGTATTACAATTAATTTATTTAAACTTAATTAAAAAATAAAATAGCAAAATTATAAATCTGACAAGTAGAGTTGATACAAAACTTATATACAGTAGGGCCCCGCTTTACGGCATTTCGCCTGATGGCGTTCTGCTAATGCAGAGATTTCAAATTATGACCAAATCTCTCTGTACAGCTCCCCCCCAATTGACTTTCTAATGCATTTACATTCTCTGTAAGCACGATTCTCTATTATGTCTGGAAACTTTCCAAAATTTCAAGTGTTTTAAAGTTATTTCATATTTTATATATACGTAAGTGATAATTATACTTGTGTACCTGTACCTAAATAAACTTACACACTATGCTGGCATGCAGGTACATGTTAAAATCACTAAGAGTGTCTTATTAGTCTCGAAGATGCCATATTAACCCCTTCAGGGTCCAAGGCCAAAATCTGAAGTGGTGCTCCAGTGTCCAAGAAATTTTGAAAAAAAAAAAAAAAAAAAAAAAAAAAAAAAAAAAAAAAAAAATGGTTTTTTCTTACAGAATTAAAGAGCATATTTTTGTGAAGGTAATAAGACAAAAAAAAATTTTCTGATCAGTACTTACCGAGACACAGTGCCAAGAAGTTTGTCCAAAATGATGTGGTGGCGGCAACATCGACGAATTCCACATACGCGCATTACTTTATTTAGCGGTTTTTATAGTTTTTTCTTTTCTTTTCCAATTTTTTTCTTTTCCTACTAACATTTGGGGCCTGAGAGACCAATACTGTATATAATGTATATATATAAACTCAAACCGCACTAAAGTTATTATCATATTATTGTTTACCACTGTTGTTTATTACAATAAACATGCACAAATCTTGTATAATACTAATGTTCTATCATATATTTACATATTTACAATCACTGGACATGGTTTTAGAACTGCTGGAGCTTGTGGAACTCCTTGAAACAAGGTACCATGCACAGAGGTACCTTACATTCCTCACACATAAACCGAGTGTCTTTGCGTCTTTGTTGCCATCGTTTTGTTTGTGCACAGACGATGCATCTCTTCTGAGCAAATTTCTTCTGAGTTGAAGGAAGCTGTATTATGAAATGATCACCTTCCCTCCTCAAACGCTTGAGTATATCCTGAGTAATTCGAGGACCTTGTTGTATAGCAGGTGTTCTTACCTGGTACTTCATTATGAGTTTTCTGACAACAGACAAACAAAATTCACCATACGGTGGTCTGTTGCCAGTCTTTATTTGGTACATATTATATGCATTGAGCATTGAAATGTCCAAGAGATGGAAGAAAAGTTTCATGTACCACTTGTAACTCTTACGTACACAATCAACAAAACCAATCTGCATGTCACATTTGTCAACCAAGCACATGTTTTGTGTATAATCAATCACTGACACTGGTTTTCGAATACGTTCATTAGTCACTCGATCAACTTTGCCACTGCCTTGCATTTCATTACGGTGAATGGTTGTCAACAATGTGACATCTTGTTTGTCATGCCACCGTAATGCCATGATGCCATTGGCAGTAAACACCTGAACGTCATCACCACGAGCACCTGCATTGAGCCTGGGCATATGTTTACGATTAGAACGCACTGTGCCACACACATCTGTCTTGATAACTCGCATGAAATCACCGAGTAATGGGCTTGTGTACCAGTTATCGGTATATAATGTATGCCCCTTACCAAGATAAGGTGCCATCATGTTTCTCACTACATCACCTGAGATACCCAATAACATCTTGGTATCTTTCAATGTTTTACTTCCCGTGTATACAACAATATCCAACACCAGGCCACTGTCACAGTCACAGAGTACAAACAGTTTTATACCAAAGCATTTCCTCTTGCTCGGTATATACTGCTTGAATGACAGTCTACCTTTGAACAAAATCAAAGACTCGTCAATTACAAGATTCTTGAATGGATAAAAGTATATGCTGAACTTTTGTTGTTTGAGATACATGAAAACATTTCTAATCTTGTATAACCTGTCACTTCTGTCAGGCCTGGTTTTGTCAGAGAAGTGCAACATACGTAATAGTAAGATAAACCTGTTCACTGGGATGATTTCACTGAAGACCGGGGTAGAAATTAGCCGATCTGTGGACCAGTATGCTTTTATATTATGCTTATAGACATGAGGCATAAGTATTATTGTTGGAAAAAGCAAATACATTTCTGCAACAGTCGTCTCTTTCCACCTGTGTAGTCTTGACTGTGGCGATATGATTGTATTTGCCATGGTGTACTCAAAATACTTATTACTTTCCCTGACAATAGTTTCCATCAATGGCTGGTCAAAGAATAATTCAAAGAATTCCAGTTCATTGGCCGTGGTTCCAAGGGGACAAGTAGGTAGAATTCCACTTTGAGAGTCATCGAAGTGGTGGGGCTTGGGAACAAAATTGGGATTTTGCTGCCAATCCCAGATACAGTTTGCTGGTGGATACTGGACATCATAGGCTGGTTGTGGTTGTGGTGGGCTGGTGGCTGATGCTCCGCTTTGTCCTTGAACTGACGAGTCAGCAGTGTGGGTCCCAGCCTGGGCTGGTGAGTCACGCATGGCGATGCCACTACCATCACCACTACCACCATCTACTGATGCCTGTGGTCTATCCATGCCAAGTGTAGCCACATCATCCTCACTATCACTATCTAAACCTGGTGTAGGGCCACGGGATGTACTCCGTCCCCTGGGCACAGCATAGGGTACACTACCCGAGCGCATGCGGCGGCGAACATACCGACGCTTCACTGGTGAATATGATTCCTCACTATCACTACTCGAATGATCGTCAAGCGCAATAAAATCACAATCCACGTCACTATCATCATCATTACTGAAGTCAGAGGCCTGGCCACGCGAAAATATTAGTTTTCTCTTGCGTTGAGGCACAACCGACCGTGAGTCACGAGTGCCCACACCAGAGGTAGAAGGTTGAGGATCGTCAGGGTTTTCTGCACTATTATCGATATCCTGGTCATTCCTTTCGGTCACTAACTGATCAAAGCCATAGAATTCATCTTCATTTCCACTTCCATCAGTGTCAGAACTATCAGATAGGAAGAGGAGAGTCCCAATTTTCCAGGGAGTGAGAGCTGACTTGCGACGAGGCATGGTGAACAAGGGTAACTGAGCCAGCGTTCCCACAATGCTATGCGGGCGCCTAGATTTTTTGTTTATGGCGCACACCCACCACGCAGATCCATTCTCTCACATGTAGGCCTATGAGCACTTTCGCGCTAAATTTGACGGCGCTAGAATTTTGGCATAGATCTACGGTTTGGACACTCAACGTGAAGCCGTAGATCTACAGGACGGACCCTGAAAGGGTTAATACAGCCTTTCCTCACTTAGCAACGTACTTGTTTACCGATGACTCGGACTTACGATGGGCTCTCTGACCAGTATGCATACCTAAATAATGTATATTAGAACTGATTCCCTCTATTCTGTTTATTACAATATACAGTACACTATTGTATAAACATTTAAATATATACCAGAAATGTTATACATGGTACAAAGGTGACATTAAAACAATGCCAAAGATGGTTGACACAAACCCACTACCATTATAGCATGCTCCTCACTTAGTAACGAATTCATTTACCAACGAGGTCTTAGGAACGAAACTCCATCGTTAAGTGAGGAGAGGCTGTAATAATAATCACTCTGAGGCGCATTAAATATCGTATATTACATTAATATAGACATTTTCATTAATCCGTCTATGATATTTTTTTCAAAATTACATAATAAACACACTACGTAACATATGTATAAACATGATAAATACACCCCACAGTAGAATAAATTAACATAAATATGAAATTTTTTCCAGTCTTGTCGGAGTGTTGGAAAGAATAGTTCAACACCAAAGAAAATGTGTACACAGTAGTATTACTGGGGGAACTGTAGGAAATTATTCCTTGCATATGCCTTCACTCAGAGCGTCATTCCTTCTAAAACTGGCGTGTTACATGAGAATGGGAGTTTTGCTCTTTATTCTACTTTACCAGTGTGGAGACAGCTTGTACACAATGCAAGGTATAAGATTCACAGAGATGGGAATGAACATGTATGAACCATAACCAGACGTCGTTCGTCTGTTTGTTTACATACTCTGCGACTGTCCTCTCTCATTTACTTGTTCTCTCTCTCTCTCGTTTATTCGTTTTTATCTCATTTACTCACCTCTCACCCTACATTAAGACTACAAATATTTTAAGGTAAGTAATGAGTGTACTGTACATAGTATATGCATTCTATCGCTCTAGGGCACTTTAAATGTCGTAGTAGGTGGGGTGGCCAGGCAGGCTACCATACCTCCCACACCTGACTTTCTACAAATAAATACTGTTCACCTTTCACCCAATACGTATTTAACTCTTTCACTATCAGTCCTGTAATATTAAGGCTTGCAAGCCAGTGTTGGTCCTGTAATAGTACGCCAAAAATTTTAGCAGGTTCCAATCTTGCAAGAAAAAGCTGGTAGGCCTATATGAGAGAATGGGTCTGAGTGGTTAATGTGTGCAGTATAAAAAAAATCCTGCAGCCTGCAGTGCATGAGAAAAAAAAAACTGTGTTTTTCGTTTAAAACAGCAATGTTGTGGTATATTTTCTCATGGTATTTATGGTTGTATTCTCATTTGATAGAATAGATATACTACAGAACAAGAGATGATTTTGAATGGTTTATGGAATAAAAGTACCTTGAAATTGAGCTGAAAGTAGTGGATATGTTCGATTTTTGCCGATGTTCAAGAGTAAACAAATCACATCACATGTCCAATACAAATCAGTTGGTGGGTTTAATGTGCTTTTCACAAATGCGATGATATTATTTATACCATTTTTATAATAATGTAGTAGTCTGCATAACAATAAATCTTCTATTTTTTGTGTGAATAAAAATTCATAATGGAAAGCAAACGAAATATAAGAGGGGCCTGGAGACATGACTAATGAACAGAGAAAATGTTAATTTAGTTCTTGGAATGTTTGCATTGTTAATTCTGGATCCTATTTTGAAATTGGCCTTCCTTGGATTATGTATGAAATTGGCCAAATTACCAATTTCTGATCACTTTATTGGGTAGTTGAAATTGGTAAATGGGCAGTTTCTTGTACTCATTCAATAGAACAAAAGGAGTTCTAGCGAAATAGCTATGAGTGATTGGTTGGAACAGTGGAATTGGCCGAAAATAGGACTCAAATTGGGCAAAATCGCCGATGCTACAAATACGTATGTATTTTAAGGTAAGTAATGAGTGTATTGTATATGCATTTTTATTGCTCTAGGGCACTTTAAATGTCATAGCATATTATGTGTGGGTGGGTTGGCCAGGAGGGCTACCATACCTACCTCATCTGACTTCTTACAATAAATACTACTCACCTCTCACCCTACATTAAGACTACAAATATTTTGAGGTAAGTAATGAGTGTACTGTGTGTATTTTTACTTTTTATTGCTTTTTAATGCCTGGTTCTATTGCTTACTTAATATATGTTAGTGTAAACTTGTTATCTGGCATTTATGTGCATTTAAAAGTGGGAAAAAATGGCGTTCTGCTTTCCGGTGGTAGCCTGGAACCTAACCTGTCGTGTAAGTGAGACCTTACTGTATATGCGATTGTAAAGGTTACTTAACAACTTCAACCTTATTTCATTGAAATGTTTCATAGATAACATAAAAATTGGATGCAAATGTGAATTTTAAGAGTTTCATCATTTTGTATAATTACATTTAAATTATATTTTGTTATATTGTATTACTGTTGTAACATGAATATTTTCAGGTCTTGTATACAATTGGTCCAAACAGCAGTAGAAGTAAAAGAGATGCAACACTGCTTACAACTCTTTCTCACTTTACATCTACAAGAAGCCCTGATTTTAGCAATTTTGAAAACAAGAATTTTAATAAAAATATGTTAACATTAAATCCAATTTCACTAGCATCTACTCAACCACCAGAAGAATCTGTTCAAGGTATCAATGACTTTAGTGGGCTTGCAGAAGACCTTCCAATGCCTGCCTTCTTAACATCTCTTCATACTCGTAATGGAACAAACATGAGGAGCTTTCAACTAAAGTTCACCACTGCCAGCAGTTCAGAAAACTCAGTCTTCCTCAATGTTTTATACGTTATAGTAGCTCTCATGGTTTTACTTGCCATCATTATTGCAGGCCTACTGGTTGTGAAGAGATACTTTAGAAATTCAGAGAAGGACAAAGTAATTGTTGTTCGCAGTTTAAAAAATGAACGAGAAGAGTTCAGGAGAAAAGGTGAAGGAAAAGTATTAGAAAGGCCAAAAACTCTACCACCAAATATGACTCTCAACAGTGAAAGTAATTTGCAAACAGTGAAAGTAAAGACATTAGCAATTACTGTTCGAAATAATTTAGAGGATGAAGGAACCGAGGTGTAAAAATAAATTCACAAAGATTTATTGTTCCATAAGGAGAGTAACTAGGTTAAAGAAAATTATGCTTTTGAACTTCTTTCTTTTTATGCTAAATAAAAGCTGATGTGATTGTAAGCCTTTGATGGTGATATACAAGAGTATGAACTTATAATGCTATCAAAACATTACTTATAAAAGAGAAGTGTGCCATATAGGATCTGTACAAGGATAATTTGCTGGGGTTAGAAGTTGAATGATAATGTAGAAACTCACAAAATGAATACAATTAACAGAAAGATTACAGATTCAGCTCAAATTGCTTGATGGAAACTCACAAAATTATGAGATTGATATTCAGTCTCCTATAAAGACTTCATGTGATCTAATTAACACTGTCCATCAAAAATTTTGTTGTCCCAATGGGGCTTGTGTTGTTCTTTTCACAAAAGTTTGACCTAAATGTTTATATGTAATATATTTAATAACTGTGATAGGACACTATTAAAAAACTGATTTAAAGATGTGATTTTTGGATTTAAAAATAGAAAATGGATTAATGTGTTTATATGATGATTATCAAACATTTCTTGGTTGAAAATGGTGATTAATTACAAAATGCATCATTCTGTGATTTAAAATAATTCTCAACTGTGCTACAAGAACTGGTCCAGCTGATCAGTCTGTTTCATAGAAAAGGATTTTAGTACTGTAGTTTCATGAACACCTACCTGTGTTAACTTATGCCAGTGCCTCACTCAAGAATTTATTCAGTGATCTATTTTTGTGCTCCTCAATAGATATGTTATCTTTGCTTGAACTTGAAGAATAAAGCTGTAACACTTATTCCTTCTCCTGAATTATTTGTTTGTGCTGTCATGAAGAGGTGCCTTACCCTCACATGTAATATGTAGGCATGCAGCAAAGTATATCCTGTTCTTCATTATAATTTATTTAATTATGCCTCTGGTTGTCCACTACTATTCTACTACAATTATAATTGATGTATTTTTTTTTCACTCAACATACAATGTTGAAAACGTCAAGTTACAGTGGTGTTTGGCTGTTCCTTGTTCCTCCATTTTCAGTGCCTTAATCATGATGATACTTTGAACCTCAAAGGGTGCTATTTGTATTATATATTAGACAAAAGACTGATTGATGCCTTCTTTCAATTTTAAAATGTGTGTTTTGTAATAACTTTGCTAATATTTTGCATTTGATATTCTGTCATCATCCTCAGCTCATTTCTTCACTTGAAATCATCTCAGGTGTATGAAGACACTGCCACTTCAAAGAACTAGTTAGTGAATGTTTATTTATTTAATAAAGAGAAAAAACATATGTATTTTTCTTTTACAAAATCTTTTTTTTTTTTTTAAGGCTAAGAAATTGCCAATAAGTATGCTGGTTGGAGCTGGTGTGAAAACTATTATGACAGCCCATATGCAAGTAACTAAGAAGCTTGGCCAAAGGCAGTGATGGCGAGGTAGAACAGCCCTCAAAATCAGTCGCATAATAATAATTTAAAATAATTTGGGATTTTATAATTTCAAGCACCAATTCTTTCAAGAAATTCATGAGCACTTGCACATCAAACTACATACAAATCCAACAAATTCCTAATCGTATGAACCCTGCAACCAAAATCATTCATAGTAACAGGTTCAGCGGGAATGAATGTTGCACCTCACGACTGCATCTTGTGGCCTTCAAAAAGTAAAAGAATAAATCAGAGTGTCCTGGTGATCCTGAAGTTTAAATCCAGCACCACTTAAGGTGGGAGGATTGATCACAGTTTGAATGGAAGGTATTACAAAAGAGGGTCTCCTTTCAAGTGGAACTGAAGGTACCACAGCAGTACGTGCTTCACAGTATATGGCCAGAAGGAACACCCTGGGTAGCAGAGAATCCACCATGCAAAGATGATGCAGATGTGTAAGCAGCCATAAATTTATCACTGCCACATCAACCCTTTTACTGTCCAGACCCCTGAAACTAAACGCCGGGTCACCATCTGGAAAAGACCCGGGTCAGGGCAAGGCCAGTGAACCTACTAGAGTACAGAACTGAAACCAATATTGCTCTCAATGTCCACCTTTCTTTGTTTAAAAAAAAAAAAAAAATATTCTTCTGAAAGGTAGAGATTTTTTGCTGAAGGTAATGACACCAAAAGTATGAAATTTGATGGAAAACTTACAAAATTACGTAGGTGTAAAGTTAGCAGTCTTGGTGCTATTTACTTATCAGCTATTTTGCTCACTTTGAGTCCTATTTTAAGCCAATTCCATTGCTCCATTTAACAAAATTCTGAGCTATGTTGCTAGTTTGCCTTCCATTCTATCAAGCGAGTACAAGAAACTGCCCATTCAACCATTACAACCACACTATAAAATGCACAGAAATCAGTAATTAGTGCTTTGCAAGCTATTAAAAAATCTGAGTCACCTCATCCCCTAGTTCATATACAACTTTGGTTGTGCTGCATTACATTACAAGCAAACACAAAGAAATCATTTTCTGTTGGGTTCCTAGTCATATTATGTTCAGGGCAATGAGCAGGCAGACTGCTGTGCGGTATGCAGTACATGACCTACCAATTTCATATAGAGGTATTCCAGTCTCTTGACTATTTTGTTGTAATCTCTACTCACCTTTGCAACCATTGGCAACAACACTGGTCTGATATAACTCAAAACAAATTACATTCTATTACGCCAAGTTTGGGTTTCTGGCCTTCTTGTCATCGATACCAAGGTTGGGAGACAACTCTCTTGTCTTCACATCAGACACACTCGTCTAACTCATGGGTACCTCATGGAGGTACCCCATGAATTGTCTAGCTCCAGTTTCAATTTCCCATATTCTATTGGACTGTCCTGTCTATCAACAAGCATGAGGAATTTTCCTCTGATGTTATGTTCTTAAATGTTTTGTTAGTGGGATGGATTGTGAAAGACCTGCCTAGTATGGGCCAACAGGCCTGCTGCAGTGTTCCTCCTTTCTTATGTTCTGTTCTTATCACTGCTCTAACACCCTTACTTTATCTTCCCTCCTTGCTGATGGCCCCACCTTTGACACGGACTCCCTCTTCGACTTTTTGACAGCAACTGATTTATTACACAAATTTTGATAATCCTTCCTTTAGCACTCCTCACAGCCCTTCCTAACTTTGCCTTTGTTGTCCTCTCCACTCTTGCTTATCCATTGATCTTGCATCAATTCCTGCCCAGCAGCGCTGTATGACCCTAGTAGTTTTAGCGCTTCTTTTTGATGATAATAATGGCAAATTTTACACAAAATTAAAAAATGCCAATTTAAAGATTGAGTCCAAAATAAAGGAATGTAGACATTCATGCACTAAAACAACATTTCCTCTGTTCACCAACCATATCCCCAAGCTCTTCTATGTTACATTTACCTTTCCATTTTGAACTCATGATCACACAAAAGTAGTATATAAGCTTTAATCTATTTCTCGGTTAATAAAATATAACCAGGAATAATTGGCCATAACCTAGATCATCCCCATATTTGAATCAGACCTAGTAAAAGACCATAAAACAGACCAGGGTGTGAAGGGGGACCTTATCCATCCTCAAGAAAAGCATCAAAAATCAAATATTTCTGCTACTTTGAGCCTGATTTCAAACTACAGTACATACTTCCTTTCCTGAAACCAACCAAAATAAAAAACAGCCAATAAAACTATAAAAACCATTCTAGAAAACACCTCAAAAACTGATACTTTAAGTGAAATACAAAGCCATTTGGTAGCATTTTCTTTATGAAGCACACACTCATCGAACAGATCCATTCTCTCACATTTAAGCCAAAATTTACCACTTACAGCTTAACTGTATGCATATCTCTGTAAGTGACACTAGTGTCAATGACGCAGGTCTATGCGCGAAACAGTGAAAAGGTTAATACAGTTTAGCTATGTCATCACCTTTACCATGCTCCCAGAGGCCTATGTGAGAGGGAATTTATAAAAGTTTAAATTTCACTTCTAATAATTTGTGTACTGTGTATCTGTGTCTAGCTTCATACACAAGAAAGTTAGATTCAGACTTCAGGCCATTTGCAGCAAGTAATGAGAAGAGGAAGTCACAACCAATTAAATCGTCTCATCTCTCAATAATAACCATACCCACACTATGCTAAACTCTAACCAAATTTATAGCAACTCTCCCTAATATTTTATTATCCTTAATTATTAAGCCATTATTACAAACTTAAAAATGTATGTTTGTATCATAAACTGTACTACCTCATATTAATAATAGAGTAAAATACTGAATATTTGTATTCTACCACTCTTCACCTGTCTAAAGTAGTCTATAAGTATTACGTTAAGCCTGCCCAAAATGCCTCAGCATGAGAGTGACTTTCTTTGTTCCAATCAAATTATGAGATGTAAACACACATTCATTGTAACCTTAACAAAGAAATAAAATTTTATTATTATAAATTGTCTGTAGTAATAGTTTTACACACTTGAGGGTAACATATACAGCAAACAGTTCACCTTGCAAGTGAAAGCCAAGTTATTAATTCAGATAGAGTAAAGAAGCTGAAATTAAACCATGTAGTACATAAAATTACTAACGACCAGTGTGCAGAATTTCATGCTTCAAATATTGTAAAGAGCATAAGAATATAAGATCGATATTTACTTTACTACTTGGGGAATCTCGGCCATTTGCTTATTTTTTTTAACATATAAGCGATGTGTTCTAACCCAGGCACAAATATTTATTATTTATGCAAATTATTTTTTCCAAAAAGATAATTAAAACACCTTATATAATAACAAATTGTTGTCCCCAAAAGAATTGCAGCATTTCCATTTGCAGAAAACAACCCTTAGTATACATAGACTGACCGAAACATACTATCCCATAAAATATTGTAAATTATTGCAAATAAAACAAACATACATGTACAAACACAATAAAACAGTTCAAATGGTCCTATTTGGTGACGTAACTAGCCACTGTACTAAGGAAAGTGAACACAATTAGTTTAGTGTCCACAGTAGATAAGACCTGAAACATTTGTTATACAGCAGTAAAAGACTGGAATGTACTACCTGATCATGTGTCATACTGCAACTGAAGAACACTTCATAACAGTTTACGACTGCTACTCGGCCAATTTCAGCCAGTAATAATTACCTGGAGTTTACCTGGAGAGAGTTTCGGGGGTCAACGCCCCCGCGGCCCGGTCTGTGACCAGGCCTCCTGGTGGATCAGCGCCTGATCAACCAGGCTGTTGCTGCTGGCTGCACGCAAACCAACGTACGAGCCACAGCCCGGCTGATCAGGAACTGACTTTAGGTGCTTGTCCAGTGCCAGCTTGAAGACTGCCAGGGGTCTGTTGGTAATCCCCCTTATGTGTGCTGGGAGGCAGTTGAACAGTCTCGGGCCCCTGACACTTATTGTATGGTCTCTTAACGTGCTAGTGACACCCCTGCTTTTCATTGGGGGGATGGTGCATCGTCTGCCAAGTCTTTTGCTTTCGTAGTGAATGATTTTCGTGTGCAAGTTCGGTACTAGTCCCTCTAGGATTTTCCAGGTGTATATAATCATGTATCTCTCCCTCCTGCGTTCCAGGGAATACAGGTTTAGAAACCTCAAGCGCTCCCAGTAATTGAGGTGTTTTATCTCCGTTATGCGCGCCGTGAAAGTTCTCTGTACATTTTCTAGGTCGGCAATTTCACCTGCCTTGAAAGGTGCTGTTAGAGTGCAGCAATATTCCAGCCTAGTTTGAATTGTAAAATATTAAGTTGCAAATATTAAGTGCAAATGGTAAAAATATGCAACCAGACCTAACGAAACCCACTTAACTTAATCTCTTTTCTTCTTCAAGATACATGCAGTCTGCTTAGAGATTTTTTTTCATCCTTCCAATGATTGCAACAATTGTGATATGGAGTGACTAGTTGTGCTGGTTCAGTGATGCATGTTATCAGCTAGGTTAGGTTAGGTAAGGTTCGTCCGGAAACAGGACAAATGTTTCCTGACACGGGTCTTAGTCAGATGATGACCCGTCTTTGGAGCTTTTGGTCATCTGACCGAGGCCTTCCGCTGGCTTACCGGTCCACCCCTTTAAAAATTATGGTCATTTATAACCATTGTTATATGCATGTTATCAGCTTCAACTGATTGTGGGAATTGTCTCGAGTGTTTCTCTTGCAGAAGCAGAGTGGATATACTGTTTTATTATTTAAGTTTTGATACTGCCAGGGCTTTTGATTGCTTGTAACAACTGGGTTAGCGCTTTAGCTGTTTTCTACTTTATATATAGTGGAAAGACAGAAAAATTCCAAAATGTTTTCAATGGTGGCAAGTCCATGTTTGAAAATGATTCTTGAACTGTGATGTCTAAAAATAGTGGAATAGAAAATGCTGTATTGCTTTAGGAACAGTGCAATGAGTGAAATTTTTGTTTAATCTTTTATGTATCTGTAGCTATAGGCTGCTGGCTTAGCGTGTCCTAGGCTTACTCGGGGCAATGTTATGCCTATTATTCAAGTTTTATATGTTTCCACACTTCTCTTTTTTTTTTAATTCCATAGTAGGGAAGAGAGAGGAAGGACATGATTAGTGTTTGGAAGGGGAATCCCCTTCCATAAAGACTTTAGGTAACAAGCCCTTATCTGGGGTTACTTCCCTTCTTTTTTTTTAATGCCTCTAGGACCAGCTTGAGAGTCACTAGACCCTTGTCGCTCAAAAAAGCTGTCCAGAGAGGTCTGTTTCTGGCATCTCTTTAGCATTTGTTTGAAATGGGACATGGTTTTGTCACTGAACATGTTGCAGAGATAGCTTGTTTCAGCTTGCTCAAGATGATATTTCTCAGTAAAAGCTTGCACCCTACTCTACATTGCACAGATCTTCTTAATCTCTGATGAAGGCACCTCCTTCCCTCCCTCTTCGTCCTCCTCTGAAGCAAGTTCTTCAGCTGTGGTCTGTTGCTGTTCCAGATGAAGCTCTTGCAGCTCATCACAATACATTCCATAACAGGCATAGGGTCGACAGGGTCAGCCTCAAACCCTTCAAAATCCTTCTTTTGGATACATTCTGATCACAATTTTCTCCAAGCAGAGTTCAAAGTCCTGGAAGCCACTCCCTACCAAGCCTTACCTATAAGGCTTATGCAGTTATAGATACTGAAGTGATTCCTCCAGATCTCTCTTATGGTCAATTCAGTGTCCGAGGTCACTTCAAAGCACCTTTGAAACAGTGCTTTCATGTAGAGTTTTTGAACTCACGAAATTGTAATGACACGATTGCAAACAATCCATACCATGGACGGGATAGAACCCACAATCAGAGAGTCTCAAAACTCCAGACTGGGCCAGCTAGCCACAATAAGATTCATCCAACTAGGTATATTTCTACACCATTGGAAGGTTAGCATAGACACCACTGTGACCACAAGCTCAAGTCCCCTCAAAGCTGTCAACATGACTCATGAAATCATAATGAAAAATTGCAAACAAACCATACCAGGGACGGGGACAGAACCCGCGACAGTCTGGAGTTTTGAGACTCTGATCGCGGGTTCTATCCCATCCATGGTATGGTTAGTTTTTTGAAGTTTGAAATGACCTGCTGGTCCATGGGCTGCACGAGAGGAGTGGTGTTAGGAGGCAAGAACTTCACTGTTATAAAAATGAAATCCCTAGACAACTGGTCTACCAAGTTTGGAGGATGAGCAGGAGCATGTCCAGTACCAGGAGGTACTCGAGTGGTAATTTATTTTCCTGAGGTATTTTTTTCACACTCGGGCCAAACACTTCATGGACCCAGTCAATGAAAATTTGCCTTGCAACCCATGCCTTATTGTTAGCCCTCCACATCACACACAATCAGCAAAGAGGCGGACTAGGAGCTATGACTCGACCCCTGCAACCACATATAGGCGAGTACAATCTACTCTTGACGACATTGTCTTTCTTGAACACTTTGGGATTTTCAGATACACCAGTAAAGGCTTCACTTTTAAATCCCACTAGCATTACCATACAGCAAGAGAGTTAGCCTGTCTTTCATAGGCTTGTGTCCTGGCAGTGCCTTTTCCTCCTGTGTGATGTAGGTCCTCTTTGGCATTTTCTCCCAAAAGAGGCCTGTTTTGTCACAATTGAACACTTATTGGGGGACAAAACCTTCAGCCTCTACATAGTCCTTGAATTCATGCACGAATTTTTCAGCCGCACATTTGACACAACTTGCAGCCTCGCCATGCCTTGCAACACTGTGTATACCACTATGCTTCTTGAAGTTGTCAAACCAGCCTCTGCTGGCCTTAAATTTACTAACAGCAGCATTCATTCAAGGTATATTCTTCACGAGATCTGAGTGCAACTGCCTTGCCTTTCCAAAAATGATCATCTCCGAAACACTATCTTCCTCTAATTGTTTATCATTGATCCACATCAACAAACAACTTCCAACATCTTCGATTGTCTGTGATCTATTTTTCATTAGCATATCTACCCCTTTCGCAACATCAGCTTCTTTGATTTTTTTCTTCACCAGGATGGAACTGATGGTTGATTTGTTTTTGCCATACAACCTGGCAAGCTCCAGCACATGCATACCACTTTCGTATTTTTCGGTTATCTCTTTTCTCCAATTCTAATCATGTTTCTCACTTTCTTACCACAGGGCAGACACTAGAAAGTTTCTTTGGGCCCATGGTTAATTATGTAGCAGTCGCACTCAATCAAAAAAACAAAAAAAAAAGGATTATTGTGAGATATTTGGATGAACGCGCAGGGTAAGGTTCACTCGAGGAGAAGCAAATCCAGACTGACTCAAAATGCATGCATGGGAGGCTTTGTGGGGGGTGCACGGGCGGGCAGGTCTGGTACGATGGTTTGAAATCAAGTTACTGTTCAAAACTCAAGCCCAAAATTTAGCCAAATAAAGTAACAGCAACTCAAAACGGCCAAAACTTGGGCGGCCAAACTCAAGGTTCCACTGTATCTCCCAAAATAACAACTTGAAAAAAGAATACTTATTATGTGGTGTACATATACTGTATGTAGTATTGTAGTACAGCAGCCCTCCACTTCCGCGAGTTCCACTTTCACGAGCTTCGAACATTCGCGAATGCCCAGCTGCCCAGTTTTCATGTGTTTTATGTTATGTTTTCATGTGTTTCATGGCTGTTCGTGGTTCAATAGGTATAGGAAGCAGTATTGTTAGGCTAAGTATATGCTATTATTATATTTGCCTACAATATATTTGCGCATCAAAACATTCGTGAATGCTACACTATAGTACAGTACAGTATTATTATATTTATTTATTTATTTATTTATTTATTTATTTATTTATAATTTGAGCACACTTACAGAGGTACAAAAAAAATACAGATAAGAGCAGCATGCCAAAGCCACTTATACTATGCATAGCATTACGGGCTGGCTTAAAATTAACTTAAGATTAACTAAGCATCTAACATCATACTAACATCATACTGTATACTGTAATATATTGTAGCATATTGTAGTGTAGTGTATTGTAGTATATTGTATACTGTAATAATATATTGTAGTATACTATATGAAGCATTGTAGTATTATAAAGCAAAAAACAGCTTACTTAATTTACAAAATATACACACTTATTATTGTGCCTACTATATACGTACTACATGTATACAGAACATTAAACTTCAATATAAACCCTCCACTCAAACTTCTAGACAGCTACAACAGAACACACAGGCATAACACAAGGAAAAAAACACTTTTTGACATCCCTTGTGTCCGTCTCAACATATGCAAAAACGCAATGCACGTAAAGAGCCCGAAAGATCTGGAACTCTTTACTCGAACCAGCAAAAGGTCCCCTGCCCACAAATCAATTTAGGACTATACTTAAATTCATCTCATCTCTCAATAATAACCATACCCACACTATGCTAATCTCTAACCAAATTTGAAGCAAACTCTTCCAAATATTTTTATTACATATCCCTTACCTATTAAATCATTATTACAAACCTAAAAAGGAAGTTTGTATAATAAATTGTACTACACCTCATATTAATAACCGAGTAAAATATTAAATATTTGAAGTCTGTCTAGACTTAAGTAGTGTTTAAGTGTATTATGTTAAAACTCCCGAAATGCCTTGGCATGATAGTGGCTTTCTTGGTACCAATCAAATTATGAATGTAAGCACATAGTGTAACCTTTATAAAGAAATACTTTCGTTTTGTTTTGTTTGTTTGTTTTAAAACGTAAAGTAATACAGTACGTACCTGGGTTCTCCCGAGTAGTACAGTGGACCCCCCGGTTTACGATCATCTCCCAATGTGAACAATATGAAAGTGTATTTATGGAAGTGCATTTGTATGTGTATGTTTGGGGGTCTGAAATGTGACTAATCTAATTCACAATATTCCTTATGAGAACAAATATTGGTCAGTACTGGCACCTGAACTACTTCTGGGGAAAGAAATAATATCGTTTAAAACCGGGGTCCCTGTAGTTGGTAACCAATATAATAACAATAATGATAATAATCTTTATTTCTACAAGTACAGGCAGGCCCTGCTTATAAGTTCTTTGGGGTGCTGCTGTAAACTGAAAATTGCTGTAAAGTGAAATAACTTTTTTTTTTTCATTTCTTATGTGGTATAAAAGCTAATAACATGTTTATATTCAGCTATTTGTACTCACCTATTTGTGGTTGCAGGGTCGAGACACAGCTCCTGGCCCATCTCTTTTAATGCCGCTACTAGGTCCTCTCTCTCCCCTGCTCCACGAACTTTATCAAAACCCGTCTTAAAACTATGTATGGTTCCTGCCTCTGTTACATCGCTTGCCAGACTATGCCATTTCCCGACAACTCATGACTAAAGAAATACTTCCTAACTTCTCTTTGACTCATCTGAGTCTTCCACTTCCAATTATGACCCCTTGTTTCTGTGTCCCATCTCTGGAACACCCCGTCTCTGTCCACCTTGTCAATTCCTCGCAGTATTTTGTGTGTCATTATCATTATCTTAAAAATCACTTACTCACCCACAACCAAATAAATACTGAATAATTGTATCTCATAAATGTTTAACCTGTGACCCAATCAAACTTTGTTATTTTTAATTACATTATCTAACAGAATACTCCATTCTACTGAATGCACAGCAACACAGTAAATGACAATATAACCCGTCTTTGAAATACTCATTTGTGCTTAATTGTTAACTGTTTACAATAATGTTTACCACTGAATATATCATTGCTTAGTTAATCTTAAGTTAATTTTTAAGCCTGCCCATAATGCTCTGCATACAAGGGGCTTTGGCATGTTACACTTAACCACTGTATTTCCTTGTACTTCAATATATCATGTTCAAATAAATAAATAAATAAATAAATAAATCATGTCTCCCCTGAGTGATGAATATATTCATCACTCACTACAAACTGCTGCATTAGCGAAACACCATAAAAATGAAGTACTGTACAATTATTTGATTACCACTTTATTGTTCACCACAACTTATATTAGTCCCTTTTATATTATAATTTTATATTATAATTCTAACTTTAAAGAATTACCTTTAAAGTACTACCTACTATCATATTTCCCCAAACTCCATTATTTGATTATCACTTTATTTGTTCACCACAAATTATTTTAGTCCCTTTTATATTGTCTCCTTTATTTTAGCTTTAAAAAACTACCTTAGCTCATTATTTTTACATTTGTTAAATAATTCAGGTGCTATTTTTTTAGCTTTAGAATATTTACTTTGTTTTATACTTAATTCTAACTATAGATTCACTACAAATCTTATGATTACAAGCATTGATCCTGATACCAACCTCTTTTTTAATGACTTAAATGATTCAAACAGTTACTGTAATTACTACACAGCAGAACAATCAAAGGCACTTCTCAGAGCAAACAACAACTAACTATCTTTAACTACAATATCAGATCTTTAAGCAAGCATTACGATGACCTCATAGCATTACTAAATTCCTTGCATGCCAATATGTCCATCATTACACTAACTGAAACCTGGCTAAAGCCTGATACTACAGATGTCTATGCCATTCCTGGTTACACAGCCATACACAACTGTAGGCCAGACCAACAAGGGGGGTGGCACAGCTATATACTACCCAGACCAACTAGAATGTATCACTAATACTTTGTAGATGAAAGGTTCAGAGAACCGACATGTTGATAAATTAGACACATGTGCAACTCTTGGGTATCTTTATTGAGGAAACGTTTCGCCACACAGTGGCTTCATCAGTCCATACAAAGGAGAATCTTGAGAACAGGAGGAGAATGAGGTAATCAGTCCCTCAACCTTGAGTCGATGTGGTCAGTCCATCAATTCTATTCAAGATTGATGGACTGACCACATCGACTACCAGGTTGAGGGACTGATTACCTCATTCTCCTCCTGTTCTTCAAGATTCTCCTTTGTATGGACTGATGAAGCCACTGTGTGGCGAAACGTTTCCTCAATAAAGATACCCAAGAGTTGCACATGTGTCTAATTTATCATCACTAATACTTGCACAAGGGATGAACATGGGGAATATATAATAGCTAAATTCAAATCCAAATACCTACAAAAACCTCTCACAGTGATAAACATCTACAGAGTTCCACAATCAAACATTAGCCAATTTAGTCAAAACCTAGGAAGTATGATAACTGATACACGCATGAACAAAGATCACTTACTACTCTCAGGTGACTGCTATATAAATCTCCTGCAAGACCAGGACCCACACGTTACTGATTCACAAACACAATGAGTAACTGCATGTTTGCTACCAACAGTAACAAAACCTACAAGAGTTACAGAGACTAATGTTTCCCTACTTGACCACATCTGGACCAACACCATATCCCCTTTAAAATCAGGCATAATTACAGATAATACCACAGACCACTACCCTACTTTCCTCATAACAACTCTTGGTAAAATACCCCAAGACACTACTAAAGTCACCTCAGACTTCACAATGAGGCAGCCATTAATAACTTCACAACAGCAGTAACAAACATGACTGGCACACTGAGCTAGAAATCTATACAGATATTGACGAATGTTTTAATAATTTTCTAAAAAAGACCCAATACCTCTATAACAAGCACTGCCCTAAAAAAAAATAACAGATGACAGCTAAGAGACTGAACAGTCCCTGGCTAACACCCAGCATTCTCAAATCCATATATACAAAACACCGATATGAAAACAGTACAGAATGGGTCACATAACCAGAGACCAAACAAAACGTTACTAGTCAATCCTAACCAGCCTGATAAGAAGGGCAAAAAAACTGTATTATGAGAACAGATTATCCAACTTACGAGGTGATATAAAAAAGACCTGGAAGACCCTATCAGAAATTCTGGGAACAAAAAAGATATCACGAATAGCGAAATAAAATTAGCAAAATCAGATGAACCCCAACTCCCACCAACAGAAACAGCAAACAGACTCAATGATTTCTTCTCCACTATAGGACAAAACCTTGCCAATAAAATCCCAAGCTCAGATACCCCACCAAATGACTACCTCACTGGCAACTACCCGAACACACTGTTCCTAGCTCCGACTAACCCATACGAAGTCTCCCTTATTATCAACACACTAAAAAACAAGGCAGGAGATTTAAATACCTTACCACCCTTTATATACCAAAAAGTGTTACAAGTGCTATCACCAATCATTGCAACACTCTTTAACCCTTTGACTGTTTCAGGCCCCTCTCTGAAACTGTCATTCTATGTCGCTCAATTTTTGAAAAAAAAAAAATTATTGTTTCTCTTATGAAATGATAGAGAATCTTTTCCTATGGTAATGACACCAAAAGTTCGAAATTTGGTCGAAAACTCGTGGAATTATGGTCCCGCGAAGTTAGCGGTCTCGGCGACATATGCGTATCGGCGATTTCGCCGACTTTTAGCCCATTTTTCAGCCAATTCCATTGTTCCAGTTGACCAAACTCATACTATTTCCTTTGAACTCCATTTTAATCTATCAGCTGAGTACAAGAAACCTCCCATTTCAATTTGGACTACCCAATTGGGGTAGAAAATTTGGGAATTTTGGGCCCAATTTTACGAAAAAAAAAAAAG
>NC_069430.1:10474301-10510175 GCF_026875155.1 Cherax quadricarinatus | reverse complement strand
CATCATCAACACGGCCATTTGAACTGGAGTTCCGCAGGGAAGTGTCCTTGCCCCTGCTCTTCCTCATTTACATAAATTCTTCCAAATGATCCCAAACCGAAACCATTCTCTTGCTGACACCGACTTATTCATTTCTCACCCTAATCTGCCCCCTCACACCATTGTTAAGAGGACTGCCAAAAATCATTTGGGATGACACCAATAAACTTCCCTTTAAACACAGACAAAACCTACATATTAGTTTGGTAGCAGAGCGGTGCTGCACAACTAAACTTTAAAGATCGAAACACCTAATTGCCGGACTTAATGAGGAAAATTCCTAGGCCATACCCTCGACAAAAACCCTGAATTTACACCCATATCCAACACTATAAAAAAAAAGTGGAAAATTGCTTTATTTGAATTAACTCATTATATACAAACAGAAAATATAACAAAGAAATTATTTTTTATCAAGTTACTAGACAATGGAATTTGGACACCTAGGTCGCAAAAATGCCCCCCTTTCGAACCTACCACGTCATATCCACAAGTTGCTCGGACCTATTAATTAAATAAAAATAACATACACCAGGAAATACGTAAATATATAAATTTGTGGACTGAAATATTAAAAATAAAAATGTTATAAATAAAAAACAAAATTACATAACAGAAGAAAATATACTTAATATCACTCCCAATTTGCTGGATATTAAGTTTATCAACCAAAAAACCTACTAACAAAATTTATAAACCTGGCCAGAATTATACACAAATCTATAGACTTTCGAGGTTCCGGGAGCTGTCTTGTCCGTCGTCTGTACTCAATTTATCGGGAATATGCCCAAAAATTTCCCTCCTTTTTGAGAGGGTCAGCCCAATTTAACATCTAGAGCGCAAAAAACCCTTCCCATTATCTAATGTTGTATCCAATTCAAAACCAAGATGGCGATCTCTCTGCACAGACCACTTTTCCCCGTTTTCTAGACAATTTAAATACAGTATGGCCATCTTTTTACATATAAATACCAAATTTCGGGAAAATATAACGTTTTTTCCACACTGGCACCGGCCGGAGTTCGTTGCTAAAACTCAAATTCCCCCTTTCTTTAGGAACGATTCCCTGGTTTTGGTTGAGTGGCTGTTCTCCTAGTAGGTTTTACTACGATTTCATTTCCGGCTCATTTGGTCAGCGTATCTTCCATATCCTCATGCACTTTCCCTCGATTTTCATTTACGTTTTTTTTGAACACCTAATTCCAAGGGAAAAATTTTTTAAATTTGTGGTAAACTTTCCGGGCCACGACACAACACTTTGACTTCCTGAAACCCCTTGTCCCTCGGGTGCAATGTCAATATTTTGCCCAGAGGCCACAATGTTCGAGTTGTTCAGTGCAATTAAAACCCAAATTTCCCCGGGTTTAATGGTCTGTCTTTAAATGCCTCTGTCGCACCATAAAAGTTTCATGTATGTAAGAAAATATTCTTTCCCACACTTTAAACCCAAAGATCAAATTTCTTTTTTTAAATTTTAAATTTTTTACACAACACTGTGCATCATTGTAATCTTCATCATTTTTTTCCCGGGTTACCTATAGCAGGGACTTCCAATTTCCTCCACAATTAGGTGAGAAGGTGTTAATACATCTTTCCTCAGGGGTACACCATTACGAGAGAGCCTATTATTATACGATTTTTTCCTCCCCTAACACGCCGTAATTTTTCCCAAAATTTAAATTTCCCTTTCCGTGTAGTACTTTTCGGAGACACCTCTTTAAAGTGCCTATCAGTCTTTTGTACAGGCCCCCCCGCCAAGGGGCCAGAGAATAAAATTTCCAGGGGACAAAAACCCCCGCGGGTTAACAGAGATTGAACTCGTTTTCTATTAATTTAAATTTATCAAGTGTTGACACGCACAAAATTTGTGGCATTACCAAAACATCAACCTCGGGCAGGGTCTCCAGCTAAAATTTTTGAAACAGCTGTAAAACGTTCTCAGACAAGTCCGTGCCCTTCTAAAGAACCCCTAGTAGCAGTACAGGTGAACAAACAAACATACCTTTTTGTGGGAAAACCATTTGACGTACCGTTAAAATATTGGGCCATATAGTCCCACACCCTTTTTCATCAAATGGTTTCACTAATTGTACACGCTCCTTTGGCAAGGTGGAGGACCGGTCATATAGGATCTGGCATCCACACGGGGGACATATTTCAAAGATTTAATCACCCTTTTTTACACTTTTCCGTCCTTGTGGAATCCAGAAAGTTTTTCCCCAATACAATTTAAGGTATCTTGTCCCCACCAGCATTAACATTTTTTATGGGCATTTTGAACAATCAAAATTTTTTAGAGATAGTTTTTGGGGAGAAGAAGGTGTTTAGCATAAAAACCCAATTCAGCATTTTTAACCACCTCTGCACCAATTACATTTTTTCTCTAAATACAGCCCCCAATTTTTCTAATAAAAACCTTCACAATTTTTCTTTTTCCTCATCAATTTAAACTCATTTCCCCAAATTTCCTCCCGTACCCTCTTTATCCAATAAAATTTTCCCCATATCCCAATTTAAAAACCCGTACTTTTCACTTTGGACTTCATCCCAGGGTAATCCCTTACTTTTTTTGATCTTCATTTGGGGCGAATTACTATTCCCTTTTCCAAGGGAATTTGCACTTTGCATTATTTCATTAGCCTCTCCATAAGTTCATTAACAGTTCTCTTCAGTTGAAGGTCACTCCCAGGAAACTGTCCACAAAAATTGTTTGATCATTACTTTACTCAATGATTCCCGTACAATTTAACCGTGTGGTGCATTTATCGTCGATTGAAGGAGTAGGAACGGGATGGATGTAGCACCAAAATAATATGCTCCTAAAGGCGAAAGGTTTTCAGAGGGCTAAGTGGTTCAATTTAGGATTCTCAGGCCATAAAGAAAGCGGGTACAATCCCGGTCAGCCTCTTGTAAACCCCTCTCTAGGAAAGCTTTATTATGTCAGCCGTAAAGGCATTAATTTTCATCCTGCAATTTTATAAGATACTCCTAATTTTTCCGGTCAACGTCGGGAACTGTCATCAAACAGGTCATTTAAATTAGGTACCATGTTTTGTTTCTCCTGGTCACTACAATTAAACAAAATTCTCAGAGGAGTGGTCTTAGAATTTTTTTCTTTCTTCACTCTGTGATGTGGGCAAATAGGACCATAAATTTTGAGCTTGCTCAGGATGGTACCTCTTCTATAAATTTATTAATTAACTGCTCAGCAATTATATCATTATAGGCAGTTACACAATTTGGTGTCTTTCTCAGTTCGCGGAGATGTGCCTTTTAACGCTGCACATATGCCATTCTTGTAATTAGTGAGGGCAACTCGGAGAGTTCAGTCTCCATGGACAGAAGTCCGCACCGTATTGTCCAGATCAAATTTTACATGTCAGGTATTGTTCTCTTGAGTTTTTAGTATGAAAGAATGGTCTGGACTTTCTTCATTTACATTTATTCATGATGGCTCTAATTCCCACAATTTATGAACTGGCTCAACACAACCTCTATGGAAGAATTAGTACTGGGGTACAACTTCATCGAGTATAAGTCACACAGTTATGGTATTGGTAGTTTCCTTAGTCATGAATTATTATTACGGGAATCCTACCATACATTACATGGCCCCTCCTGCAGTCTTCAAAAGGGTGACACCCATTTCTTTACCATACCCTTTTAAAAGGAGGCATAATTGTCACTACCTATCAAAAATACTTATTGGGCTACAAGACACAGAATCATCACTTTCACCAGAAGGTGTAAATTTTAATTATGTGGAAAAGAAAAGTCTTTCTGATAGCATCACAAAGTCATACTCTAGATATTTTCTCTGGCAAGGCTATCTACCAATACTGCATTAACACCCTTTTTCCATTGCACCCAACCTGACAGTACATAACAGTGTCATACAATTGAGACCTTTTAGCCGAGAGGAAGAAAACCAGATAATTTTTTAAAGTTGTGGGATCTCCCATCTGTACTCTTTCATACCATCACAAGACATTTACGTTTTTATGAAAGTACGCTGGATTCCCTGGTCCAATAATGCAGTTACATTTTTTGATTTATGCCTTTTTTCATCAATTTTTACAACTTAACACAGGTAAGGCTACTTCAGAAAAACCATCATTATAACCTTAGAGCATTTTTTAATTAGTAACTGTTGTGTCAGGATTGGTCACATTATCATTATTATCCAACATTATCATATAGACCCCTTACACATGACCTATATGGTGCTTCCTTTGTGACATGATAACAGATGTTAAATTTGGCATGACAACCTTTTACATTGTGATTACCTAAACATTGATACACTGTCAAGTTCCTCCTATATCTTATCTACTTATCATTCCATGACATTGTATGCATTGCATTTTTAGAAAAAAGACAAAAATGAGTACCCTTGCAGAAGAGACAATCTCTCTTTTCTCTGACTGGTTTCTTATTAACTGGGCTACTCTTAGAAGGATACTTTTCTTCTTACCTTGTTGAGAATCATTATTTTGATTCCTGCTAATTGATATGCACCTGTGCAACTTTTTTATGGAAATGAATTTTGATTATTACCATTGGGAATTAATCTTCTCCCTCACTTTGTGACAAGATTAAGATTAAGATAAGATAAAGTTTCGTTCGGTTTTTAACCCCGGAGGGTTAGCCCACCTGGATAACCCAAGATAGTCGTGCGTCATCGAGGTGACTGTCTAATAATTTCCATTGGGGTCCTTAATCCTTAGTCCCCTAGGAATGTTTTGTTTTTGCGGACCCAACACCAGTCGACTAAACACAGGTACTACTTGCTGCCTAGGTGAACAGGAACAACAGGTGTAAGGAAACGTGTCGAAATGTTTTCCACCCGCGGGATTCGACCGGGGCCCTCCGTGTGTGAAGCGGGAGCTTTAGCCCAACCAGGCCACCGCGTGTTTGCATCTATAAAATGAGTTAGTTGGCTGGTCTGCAACTGCACAATTCAATACTTGTAGGACCTAGTCTTTATTTCCTCCAGACCAAAATAACTCTTGTATGATACTTTGTTTAGAGAGTCATTTCAATTGTTTTAAGCTTAATTTATTCTGTACATGCACTCAAGAACCAGTCTGATTCCTTCAGGATTATATTTATTACTTAAAATGTTTTGAGCAAGTGCTCTCAGTTTTACTCTAAACTGTTGTAACCTTTGTAGTGTGTTCTGGAGATTTTAAAATAACAATGATTATTCACTAGATCCAAACCTACTTTGTTCTATATTACCATAAGTGTCCTTAACAAGTCAACTGCTTCCTTGTAAGAGTCATTACATTGGGAAAGGCTTGTATGAGTATGTGAGCATCTCCTCTTACCTGTCCTTTGAGGTAAAATAATTTAGTTACACAGGCTAGGATCACTCCTGTTATGCACAGCTGCTTTAAAAAAATTGACCAAAAATTCCTCCCAATTTTCACCAGGATATTTTAAATACAGGTATACATTGTTCTGGGAGTTTTGGCAAGAATATTATTTGTTGGAGCAGACTGATTATTCTGCTCGGTTTACACATTTTAATTTACTTCAAGGTCTGACTTTTACAAGAATGAATCTTTTCCTCTAATTCATAATACTGTCATTAATTATGAGTCTACTTCAGTCTCATCTTCACAGTTTAATATTAAATCTCCTTCATATTTGTTGTAATATAATTTGTTTTTATTTTTGAATCTTATCTATTACTAAAGCCATCTAAATACAATTTTTAAAATCATCTGTATTCCAGTTCTTGATTCATAATTCCCAACCAATTATTGTTTGTTGGTTACATGACCTTTCTAGCTTTGCAGAGATGCTTTCTTTACTTTTATTCCATATGTTTATCTTCTACATTAATTTCCTCATTACAGCCATGATTGTTAATGTATTAAAATTCAACTTTATAACACTGAATTATGTTACTAAATTATGCACTTTATTAAACGGATAAATAGTACTATAACCCTTTTATATAAATTCATAGCTACTTGAGCCTTGCAATTACATGCTAATAAAAATAGTAATATAAATTTTAAATACACATTAATAATGTTAGCTACACTTGAGCTTATGCCAATTACACATATAATAATTTATAATATAAATGTTAAATGTACATTAATACAAACCTTAGCCAGCCTTGGCTTATCAAAATTATTATACAATTTATATAAAATCCTTGCCAGAATTTGGCCATAGCAAATTTTATTTTATACACATTAATATAATTAGCAACACTTGGCCTTATCAAATTACAACTACATTGGATGTGTAAATCTTGGCCAGATTGTTTATCAAATTAATATTGTAATAGTTTAATCCGCTACTCATTAAGTAAAAATTTTAATATTATACAATTATATAATTTAGGGAACCTCGGCTTATCACTTACACATACATGATATAAATCTTGGCCCTGAATCTGTATTACCAAAATTAATATTATACAAATTAATATAAACTTAGCCAGATTGACTTATCAAAATTAATATTGTAATAATTTATTCCACCTAAACATTAAAGTAAATTTGTGAATTACATTCCACTCCTTCTGTCATTTCGAAACAGATAATTTATTAAGTAATTAACCAAAATAATGACTTCACTAATTACCTCCAGTTCAAGAAGGACCAAGGACAAATTAAATGTGGAAAATTGCATTTATCTGAATGTAACTCATTTTATACATAACAGAAAAGAAAATGATAACCAAAAGTTAAGTATTATTTATCAGAGTACATAGAGAAGTAGGAATTTTGGGAACACCTAGGTCGCAAAATGTCCCCCTTCGATACCTGCAAACTGTCTTATCCACAAGTTTGCCTCTGGAACTATTAATTAAATGAAATATAGCATACACCAGGATACTGGTTAAAATATATAAATTTGTGGACTGTTTTATTAAAATAATAAATGGTTATATATATACACAAGTACATAACAGAAGAAAATATATTTTAAGATCACTCACCAATTTGACTGGTTATTTAGTTGTATCTTACTCAAAAAAACCTCACTAACTAAGTTTATGAAACACTGGCCTGAATTTATACACAAATCTAGAGAGTTATATGAGTTTCCTGGAGCTGTCTTGTCCTGTGTTGATATCTCAAGTATGAAGGATGAATGCAATTGTCCAATCCAATTCACCTCCTTTGTGATGAGGGTGTTAGCCCATTTTAACCTATAGGAGTTTTTTTTTAGCTGTTTTTTTTTGCTAAAAATTCCTTCCAATTACGCTATCGTTGTCATCCAATTCAAAAACTAGATGAGCGGGGTCTTCGTTCTGGTCGCTGACGCAGGCTTTCCGTTTTCTTGGACATAAAAATATATTATATACGTATGGCCATCTATTTACTATTTAATTACTGAATTTCTGGAAAAATATTTAGCAGTAATTTTTACACAAAAAGTATTACACATCAAAGTTGGGATTACTCCAATGATACGATACTATGTGCCAACAAAATGCCCTCTACATAAAAACTTTACCCATTATCTCAGTCTGTTACCATAACAGAAAATATTGCTTTTTGTGCTTGGGGATCAACTGCAGACAATAACACCCGAAAGCCTTTTCTTAACTCAACATAAAAGCCAGCAGTAAGACTTAACAATCGTTAGCAAAGCAAGGGATTCATCAAACCTAATAGGACGGAGTTGGATTTGTCAAATGCAAATTCTATAATTCATATTTCAAAGTTTATTCTCTCATAAGGACTTTACCAATGCTGAAGTATTACTGAATTTGGGTTATTGTATTGTTTAATGTAGTAAAATATTAATCTACAGGTTTGTGTACCACTAAGAACAACTGGGCAGGGATATGGCATTTCGAGGCCAGACTTTTAATTTATGCTTATGTTCAAAATTATTTCAAAATTATGAGGTGTGGGTAAGTTGGTATTATGGCCCCCTCATAGTGCACTAAATACTTGTTTGTGTGAAGTTTAGCAATGTGAATGCTTTTGTTTTGGCTCTAATACATAGTTTCAGTTTTGGAGTATCACAGGCCAACTTATGACTAGATAAGATTCATTATTTTGAGAATTGAGATTGTTAATTTTCTGTTTAGGTCAAATGGTGTGTGCGTGAGATGTAAGTTGTGAACCACCTGGTGCGGTATTAGTGTTAATTAGTTGACAGGGTGTTCAGGGAGATAAGATGTTTTCTGATGGCTGGTAGTTTTTGGCAGCGGTGATGAATGTGTCTGCAGTTTTAGAATTTTCAGGTAGGGTGTTCAAGATTTTAGGGCCTTTGACATACATTTATTTATGTAAAGATTTAGTAGGACATCGGGGAATGTCATATAGTGATCGTTTTTGTGTCTTCATTCTGGTAATTGTGCCTGGGGGAGGTCTCTGTGCAACTATCAAGAAAGGTTTTAGGTCAAGGGTTAATATTGGAATTTATGGTCCTGTAGATGTAGAATTGCACAGTAGTAATGTGTGGATTGTACTGAACAGGGAGTAGTATGTTTTTAGATCTATGAAGAGTGGCGGGGTGTGTTGCCTCGGGATGGGATTTAGTGATTATTCTTACTGCTGGCTTTTTTGTTGGGTTTTTTATTGGCTTTAGGTGTGTTGCTGCAGTTGAACACCATGCACATTAGCATAGGTGAGATATGGATAAATAGGTGAATGGTATAGTGTGTGGACATAAGGGCAGTTTGCGGCACGTAGTATCGTATCTTGGAGAGGATCCCAACCGTTTTGGATATTGTATGGTTTTATGTGTTGGATATGGGTTCTGACGTTAGGTAGATCTAAATTATCCCTGTTTCAGAACAATCCACAATTCCTACTGATGCAATCTACATATTCAGCGACCTTAAAATTCCAATATTAACCTTGACTAAAATGCTTTCTTGTATAGTTGTGAAGGGAACCCACAAAACATAACACCGACACAAAAATCTCTAACGACATTCCACGTGTCCGACTAAACCTTTACAAAAACTTCAATGTATGTCAAGGGCCTAAATCGGGACACCCTACACTTAAAACTTTAGAACTGCAGACACATTCATCACCTTCAAAACCAACGTTAAAAATTTTATTCCTGATACTCCCCGAGTCAACTAAACTACATAAAAACTACCTGGTGGTTCACACTTTCACTCCCACTCACCCATATGAATATAAGACACAGAATACGTATTTAATCCTTAAAATAATGGATTCTAGCTGTCACAAGTTTGCATGTGATACTCCCAATATAGAAATTATGTAATTTGCCAAAACAAATGCATTCACATTGCTAAACTCACAAACTAGTATTTAGTCTCTTAGAGTATTTTTAGTCAACTTACTCCACAATTTGTTAATAATTTAGTGTGTAGAAAGATTAATTTAGTTTGACCGAAATGCCTAGCCATGCTAGGTTGTTCTAGTGGCCCCTCTGTAATTAGTATTTATTACATGTAAACACATCAATAACCAAAATCTGTAAAACCCGCATTGTAATCCTGATAGAAAATAAAAATCAGATTGATCTGTGTCTCCCAAACTGCCAGAAGTACTTGTAACCAAGTCTAAGACTGGCCACTACACATCAGTCAGTCTGTTCACATAGCACGTTGCTCATAAAAATACGTACCCCCCTATCTACGTTCATGTTATCATAGTGGGTTATAGATCTACTCAGGCTTCTAATTGCATTCCTATAACAATCATTTTCATTATATACTTCTCTCCTAATATTATTCCTAATGCTAGACACAGTTATGTATCCACTACCCCGCTGTCATCCGTAACCTATTACTCATCCATCTCCCTTTTGCCACCTGATGCCCTCGCTTCCTTCCTGCCCTGCAGCGCTGTATAGTCCTTGTGGCTTAGCGCTTCTTTTTGATTATAATAATAATAGACCCAGTTATGCCAAAGTTATATTCTACATTCTCCTTCTGGGTACTCATCTTGGCTAACATATCAACTTTATCATGAAGGAGTAATCCAATGTGTGATGGAATCCATAGCAACTGTACATTAATTCCTTTGTCCCTGATTTTTGAGTATCTATACCTGGCTTCTCCAATGAGCATGTTATTGGAGTCATTATATGAATCAAGAGCCTTCAATGATGACATAGAATCAGTAATGATGATAGGGGAGGGTTTTTTTTTTTTCCCCCAAAAAAAAGCCTGGGTGTATGTCATAGGTTAGTTTTAGCACCATTAGGATTACAAACAATTCAGTTTGCAGTGTAGATGCCCAGTTGTTAATTCTTATGCCTAACTCAACAAATTTATTATCGTTCTTAACTAGGGAGGTGGCAACAAGAGCAGATGCAGCCCTGCCAGAAGACTCCTGTTTATATCCCTCAGTGTATATTACTTGTGAAAACTTATTGCCACTATAACTCGGCAACAGAAGCCAATATGTGTACACAAATGGAGCAAACTCTTCCACACAGACAATTACTGTTGGTGTCCCACAGGGAAGTGTCCTTGGCCATCTTCTCTTTCTCGTTTACATAAAAAGACTACCACAAATACATCGCAACTACTCAACCACATATTTGCAGATGACACTACATACGGTCTTCTCTCACCGAGCCAGTCATGACTAGGCAAATTACTGTGAAATACCGAATTACAGAAATTATCTACCTGGATGATGATTAACAAACTTACTCTCAACATTAACAAAACCCTACTCTACATTCCGTTTGGTAACAGAGTTACAGATGTTCCTCTGAACATATTGATAAAACGGATCACCTATCACAAAAGCTCACAGAGGGAAAATTCTTAGGAATCAACCTTGATAATAGACTCAAATTTCAAAACACAAGCACAACAAATTTCCAAGAAAGTTCCAAGACCGTACTCATACCTATTCGTAGGATACGGTACTATGTTCACAGTCAGCCCTCCTGGCCCTATATCACTCACTTATTTACCTCTATTCACCTATGGAATTTTGAATGGGGTCAACACAATAAACCATCTCAGAACATTAGTTACCCAACAAAGGCTGCCGTCAGAATGATAACTAATTCTCACTTCAGGCCAGCACACTCCACCAAATTCAAAACTCTAAACTACTCCACCATACAAAAACATCCTTACTTATTACTGCACTATTAATACATAGAAACACTTAACTCGGATATAAACCCTCCCCTCAAACGTCTCCTTACCAACCTCAACAGACACAGACCATAACACAAGGCAAGTACTTTTGATGTTCCTCATGTCATCTCATACAGTTGCAAAAACTCAATGCACATAAAAGGCCCCAAAGATCTGGATTTCATTACCTGTGAATATACCAGAAACCACTTCTGTTTATAAATTAAATCTCTTCTTAAAATCAATTCTCACCCTCAAACTAAATAAATACTGAATAATTGTATCTCATAATTGTTTAACCTGTGACCCAATCAAACTTTTGTTTTTTTTAATTTTACATACCTAACAGAATACTCCATTCTATTGAATGCACAGCAACACAGTAAATGACAATATGACCTGTCTTTGAAATACATACTCATTTGTGCTTAATTGTTATTTGTTTACAATAATGTTTACCACTGAATATATCATTGCTTAGTTAATCTTTAGTTAATTTTAAGCCTGCCCATAATGCTCTGCATACAAGGGGCTTTGGCATGTTACACTTAACCACTGTATTTCCTTGTACTTCAATGTATCATGTTCAAATTAATAATAAATAAATAAATAAATAAATGGGGGAAACATTTATGTTACTTTCAGAAAGTGCCTGGAGAGTATGGGAGCACTAGGAGCTGCTCAGAGGGCTGTTCCATGGGGGTTTGTTGAAGATAGTTTGTTCCTTGAATCTACAATCCCGGATGAAGAAAGATGGAAACTCAAGACATGCAAATGTTTGTGTTATGTAGATGCATTCATCTTCAAGAAAACAAGGGCTAGAGATGCGAAGAGCCCTAAAGAAGAAGCCAATAAGGACTCTCCTCCTCTAGTGAGGGTAATCTTGGTAAGAATAGAAATGTATATGATCACCCTTGTTTGTAGGCTTTCTATATACATTGCAGAGAAGTTTGTCACTGTCAGGAAACCTGCACAGGGTTTCTATCTGAGATGTTCCAATATCCGGACCCTCCTCAACAAGATCCATTTACCTGGAGTTTACCTGGAGAGAGTTCCGGGGGTCAACGCCCCCGCGGCCCGGTCTGTGACCAGGCCTCTGGGGGATCAGAGCTGATTCAAGCGAGGCTGTTGCTGTGGTGCACGCAAACCAACGTACGAGCCACAGCCCGGCTGATCTGGAACTGACTTTAGGTGCTTGTCCAGTGCCAGCTTGAAGAATGCCAGGGCGTCTGTTGGTAATCCCCTTAGGTGTGCGGGAGGACAGTTGATCACCAGTCTCGGGCCCTGACACTTATTGTATGGTCTCTTAACTGCTATTGACACCCCTGCTTTTTATTGGGGGGATGGTGCACCGTATTGCCAAGTCTTTTGCTTTCGTAGTGAGTGATTTTCGTGTGCCAGTTCGGTACTTGTCCCCTCTAGGATTTTACAGGTGTATATAATCATTTATTCTCCCTCCTGGTTCCAGAGGAATGCAGGTTTAGGGAACCTCAAGCGCTCCCAATTATTGAGGTGTTTTATCTCCGTTATGCGCGCGTGAAAGTTCATCTGTACTTTTCTAGGTCGGCATTTTCACCTGGCCTTGAAAGGTGTTGTTAGTGGCAGCATATTCCAGGCCCTAGATAGGAACAAGTAGTGACCTGAAGAGTGTCATCATGGGCATGGCCTCCCTAGTTTTGAAGGTTCTCATTATCCATCCTGTCATTTTTCTGCAGATTGCGATTGATACAATGTTTTGGTCCTGAAGGTGAGATCCTCCGACATGATCACTCCCAGGTCTTTGACGTTGGTGTTTCGCTCTATTTTGTGGCCAGAATTTGTTTTGTACTCTGATGAAAATTTAATTTCCTCATGTTTACCTATTGAGTAATTGAAATTTCTCATCGTTGAACTTCATATTGTTTCTGCTGCCCACTGAAAGATTTGGTTGATGTCCGCGTGGAGCTTTGCAGTGTCTGCAATGGAAGACACTGTCATGCAGATTGGGTGTCATCTGCAAAGGAAGACACGGTGCTGTGGCTGAAAATCCTTGTCTATGTCGGATATGAGGATGAGGAACAAGATGGGAGCGAAATACTGTGCCTTGTGGAACAGAGCTTTTCACGTAGCTGCCTCGGACTTTACTCTGTTGACGACTACTCTCTGTGTTTGTTAGTGAGGAAATATAGATCCCTCGACCGACTTTTCCTGTTATTCCTTTAGCACGCATTTTGTGCGCTATTACGCCCCTGGTCACACTTGTCGAAGGCTTTTGCAAAATCTGTATATATTACATCTGCATTCTTTTTGTCTTCTAGTGCATTTAGGACCTTGTCGTAGTGATCCAATAGTTGAGACAGACAAGAGCGACTGTTCTAAAACCATGTTGCCTGGGTTGTGTAACTGATGGGTTTCTAGATGGGTGGTGATCTTGCTTCTTAGGACCCTTTCAAAGTTTTTTATGATATGGGATGTTAGTGCTATTGGTCTGTAGTTCTTTGCTGTTGCTTTACTCCCCCCTTTTGTGGAGTGGGGCTATGTCTGTTGTTTTTAGTAACTGTGGGACGACCCCCGTGTCCATGCTCCCTCCCCATAGGATGGAAAAGGCTTGTGATGGGGCTTCTTGCATTTTTTGATGAACACAGAGTTCCATGAGTCTGGCCCTGGGGCAGAGTGCATGGGCATGTCATTTATCGCCTGTTCGAAGTATTTGGCGTCAGGATAACATCGGATAGGCTTGTGTTAATCAAATTTTGTGGCTCTCTATAAAAAATTCATTTTGATCTTCGCCCTTCTCAGTCCGGTTAGCGGCTCGCTAAAAACTGAGTCATATTGGGACTTGAGTAGCACACTCATTTCCTTGCTGTCATCTGTGTAGGCCCATCTTGTTTAAGTAGGGGCCCAATACTGGACGTTGTTCTCGATTTTGATTTGGGATAGGAAGAAGAAATACTTTGGGTTTCTTTCGATTTCATTTATGGCTTTTAGTTCTTCCCGCGATTCTTGACCTAAAGGATTCTTTTAGCTTAAGTTCGATGCTTGCTATTTCTCTGACCAGTGTTCCCTACGCATTTCAGAAATTTTGACCTCTTTTAGCCGCTTGTTATTTTTTCCGTCGCGGAAAAGGGGAGCCCCGTCTCTTTTGTTTTACATTATCCCCCTTTTTCTTAGAGGAAAATAACCCTTTGTGCATACACCCGATTGCCCCCCGGTTTTTCTGTTTAGGCATAAGGGGGGGTTTTCTGTGTTGCTTAGTAAATTTCCCAGCTTATATGGGTTTAAAGGACTTGGTTTATTTGGGTCCCACTTTATGTTTTTTTTAAATTAAATTTGGGAATTTGGTAAATGCCCCCTCGTGACAAAATTTTCATTAGGGTCGGTTGGGGCCCCGCGCATACATGACTGAACCTCAATTATGTTGTGATCTGAGTATATTTTTTTTTGTTTAGGGTGACATTTTTTAATCGGGTCATCATTGTTATTTAAAATGAGGTTTTTTGGGGTTTTTATTCTCCGTCTTTTGGCTCTATTATTTGCGGGTTTTTAAAATTGAATTTTGTGAGAGATTTAAAAGCTCGTGTGGTGTGAGTTTTCTCAAAAGCTCCCCTCTGGTGTTATTACTGAAAAAATATTATTTGCTATATTCCCCCCATTTTGGGTTTGCCTTAATTTAAAAATCCCCCAGGAGCAAGATGGGGGGGGGGGTGCAGGGGCGGGAAAGGGTTTTTCCGGGACAGTGGTAAATTTTTTAAAACAGCATTTCCCTTTGGAAATTTGGGCTGGGATGTTGCAAAATGGAGGTTGTGGGGCCCAAACACAATGACTAGGTTTTGTTTCCGGATTTTTAAATCCCCAAAAACCCTTCCACTACATCTTTTGGGGCATTTAGCATTTCTTTTGGAAAAAAAAGGGGCTCTGCAATGAAAGGGGCCCCCCCCCCCCTTTTCCCTGTTCACTCGGGCCATCTGATAGGTTTTTAACCGGGGATCCATTTTTTCGTTGTCAAGTTTTCCTTTATGGGGGTCTCGGGTAAAAAACCCGCGAACATTCCCTTTGCCTTTTGAAAGAAAGCCCACGGTGAAAGGTTTTTTGTTGTTTGTTGGGCTTTTGACCCTTGTTTTTTTTGCAAAAAGAATGTTTTTCGGACTGGGGGTTATTTTTTGGTACTGGGGGGGGATTTTTTTTCGGTTTTGTATCTGATCTGTTGATTTGGAGTGGAGGCCATGATGGGGTTTCCCACTCCGGGGAATTGACTGGATTTGGGGTACGATTTCTGCCATTCCTCCCAGTTTTTTTCTTCCGGGCACAAAAAAAAACCTCTCCCTTTTGAGGGGGCTGTGGTCCCCGGGGTTTTCCTTTGGCCTGGATGTTTTGAAATTTTTTTTGCCCCCTTTAGATGTTTGCCGGGAAATTTAAGGTTTTTAGCCAGTCTTTCCTGTCAAGGGGAGGTACACATTTTCAGGGTGTAAAAGCTTACAGGAAGGGGGGGTTTGCATTTTCTGTTGTCATAGGGGCAGGGAAATTTTTTCTAGGGGGGGTCATTTTTTGCAGCCCCATCTTGTTTTTCCTTTTTTCCCCATGCGCAGATAGGGTTTTGCATAGTTTGTGCACGGGCTTGGTTTCCGTTTCCCTTTGGGGTTTCTGTGACTGTTTTCCCTTTTGGGTTTGCATGTTTCCCCTGTCTTACTTCTATCCCCCCTTTGCCCCAAACAATGGGCCCCCCCAGTTGTTTTTGGTAATATATCCTCACTTTTGCTAGTGGAGCCCTTTTGTTTGCTTTTTTCCTGCGGTATTTTAGTTTTCAATATTGGTTTTATCTTATCTTTGACTACACTTTTTTCCCCTACTATGGCCCCTGTCCCCTAGGGAGGCATTTAATGTTTTCCCTTTCCCTGCGTTTTAATTTCCCCGACTCCCTGGAAAAAAATTCCCGGGCTTAAACCATTTGTCTCCCAGGACAGCATCCCCCGTTCCCCATTCTGTCTCCCAGGACAGCATCTCCGCTTACCATTACTGTCTCGGACAGCACCTCCAGCTTCACCTTTTACTTTTCCCCCAGGACGGGCACCCCCAAGCTTCCCATTACTGTCCCCCAGGACAGCACTATCAGCCCCCCCTTTTTACTGACTACCAGGACATATCCCCACCCTTAAAGTTTCTGACTACAGGGCCCAGTATCAAGGGCAGTCCCCATTCAGCCCGATTTTTTATGTTCCTCGGTTCAGAAAGCTTCCATGTTTTTTATAAAAGGGCAGTTTTGATGTTGACTTTTTTAAAAAATTTTAAATTTTAGCCCAACAGATTTTTTCTTTTGGGGGGCATCCCCAAAAAACATTTCCCCTGTTTTAATCCTGTTGTAGCTAGTTTTTGGATATCTGCACAGGGGGCGTGACCCCAAATTTTTCCAAAAAAATGAAAATTTTGCATGGGGAAGCCCGTTTTTTTGGGACTGCCACAGATTCACACAGCTTCTTTAATGATTTAAAAGGGTTGATTTACGGGCAATTTTTACAAGAAAACCCCCTTGAATATTCTATTAAAAACCCTGTGGTAGTGCACAAAACCTTAAACGTTAAAACCAAAGTCCAGGGTTCGGACCATTTAAAGGGTTCGGACCAGTCGGGGTTCGGACCAGTCTACCTGATTGGACGTGGGTCACTTTTTAAAAACCATATGGTCGGTGATTTGAGCTAACACAGGGAAGGGATCTACGGGGAAATTATCTCCCCGAGTAATTGTGATTTGATTGATCCCAAAAGTTAAATTGCTTTTGTTGAAGGGGCCGGGGTGACGGCTGGCAACTCCTACGTAAAGGGAAGGGTCGACCTCAACCCTTGTTTATCAATCGCTAAGAAAAAGTTTAAGAAAAGGATAAGAAAGATTTCTTTTGGATTTTAAAACCCCCGGAGGGTTGCCCCCCGGGGAAAACCAAAAAGTAGGGGCGTATCGAGGACTGTCTAACTTTTTTTTCCAAATTGGGGCCCTTTAAAATCTTGTCCCCCAGGTGCGACCCACCAGTGACAAACCCCCAGGTACCTATTTGCTGTTTTAGGTGAACGGGGACAACGGTTGAAAGGGGAAAATTTTGTCGAAATGTTTCCACCCCGGGGGAAAATCAAAACCCGGGCCCTGGGGTTTTGTGAAGCGGGAGTTTTTTTAAAGGGCCACCAGGAAACGGGCCACTGTATCTAGTTTTTTCTTTTTTTTTTTCCGTTTTCCACCCCAATAAATGCTATATTACCCACTTTGGTTGACGGGTGAAATTTTGGAGGAAGGCCCCTTTTTTTGGAGTAAAAATTGGCTTCTCGTTGGGTATATTGCGACCGTGGTAACTACAGGTTATATAAAATTCCCAAACATTATATGTTTTGGTATTTCAAAAAAAAAGAAATATAAAAAGTCATCCACTCCACTAAGTACCATTAAAATTACTGGTTTTAGTTGTACTACAACACTGTATTCTGCTATTCACTGGTTCATTTGATTATATGGGGAACACTAGAAAGGCCAGGAAGATTTTTTAAAAAACAGGCCCTTTGGGGTTTAGTTTCTGGGGACTTCTGGCACCTGCCTCTATAGGTTTAAATCACTTATTTAAAAAATTTCACCTTTTTTTCAAATGAAAACTTTAGCCTTTTCTCAATATCTGGGGAAAGCCCCCGTGGGTTTTAAACTTTTCCCCTATGTATATAAATGTTTTAAAGGGAGCCCTTTTTTCCCCTCTGACACAAAGTTCAATTATTTTTTTATTTTTTCCCCACGGGACACAGGCCTATGTTTCCCCCTCGGGCCCAGTAACTTTTGCTGGTAGTGCACCAAATTTTCCCCTTTTTTGATCAGTTTAAAAATTTTTTCCGCCCAAGTTTGGGTTTCCCAGGCCTAGAGGGATGTATCGAAATTGGGGATTGAAAACAAATTAAAGTTTTGCAGTAAACCCACCGTAAAAACACCAAAAAACCCCGGGAGAACAACGAGGCACGGGAACTGCTAGTGTCTAAATAGTGCATCAAAAAAATTTAAACCTTAAAACCCGAAAAAGATAGAAAATTTCCCTTTTCCCTTCGACGTTTCTCTGTGCAGGTCTCCCAAACAGTGAAAAAACTTCTCTTCAAAGTGTAAAAAAAAAACCCTTTAAAACAAAGACGTTTTTTAACACCACAAAACACACCGCGCGGGAATAGAGATCGTGTTTCTATTGAAACATCGGAGGTTTTTCTTGGGGGGGCCCATTGAAAGTTGGGTTGGTCAAATGTTTTTAGGGGGGAGGGAATTGAAAAGGGGATGCCTAGTATGGGCCAACAGGCCTGCTGCGTGTTCCCCCTTTTTCTTATGTTTTTGTTCTTAGTAGTTTCTGGCCCAAAAACCCATTCCCAGGTCGTCAAAAAGTTAAACAGTGTCAGTGAACACCCCAAAGAAGGTTTCTCAAAACTGTCCCAATCAGAAAGGGAGGTGATGGTCACGTTACATAAAAACAATTTAAATTCTTTTGGCCAGGAGTGAGAGAGGAAGGCCTTTGGGGCCTAGAGTGGGTGGGGTTTTTAAAAATTGAAATTTTCCCAATCCCAAACCAGAATAAGTGGGCCCCCAAGCCGGGTGATAAGAGAAAAGGATACATGAGTTATGAATACAGTGCATAGTGGATACAGTGACAGTTAGTTAGTAAAAACAGTGGAAAAAAATAGGGGGGAAGAAAGGAGTCAAAAACGTAAAGCTCGTACAGGACAGAACCCTACGCGTGCTACCAGACGTACAGTACATAACCCCTTTTTTTAGTTGCAGGAGGGTAGGCCCGGATTACTGTTTTGTGAAAGTCATTAACCCCGCTCTGGAAAAGTGAAAATATACTTGAGCATTGCACTTATTAATGAGAAATTGGGGGGGGGGATTGAGTGGGGGACCACAAAGGGATGGTTGTGTGTGCACAAGTGCTAGGTCAGCAAAATACACTAAATTCAGTAAGTAAAGCTTTCAGGTAACATGAGTAAAAGCCCTAGGTTATTGTACAAAACAGCATAAGTATAGAGAAAATTTGGGTAACCCAAAAAATTTTACCGTGTGACTTAGTTTATTTAAAAACAAGGGAACGAGGGTTTTCTCGGGCAGCTAGCAAGCAGGGCCCCCCGACATAAACAGCCAGCAGGCTTTGTGAAAATGACCGCGCATACCCCCAACCCCGTCCCTTTCCCTTCCCCACCCCTCTACCTTTCTCTTTTATTTATTTTTTTTACACAGGGTTTTTTAAAGGTTTAAAGGGTCCCTTTGCTTTATTGACAAAACTATTTACAGGTTAAGGATTAAAGGGTTTAAAGGGTTCCCAATTTATTGGAAGGGTAAGAAACTGTTACCTACATCAGCTCATTTGAAGCATTTTTATTGTATCCACTATGCACTGTATTCACTTAATCATGTTTTCTTAACTCTTAAACACCCTGCCCTTGGGGCAAAACTTATTCTGGTTTTGGGTTTTTTGGGTGTGGCAAAACCCCCCTAAAACCCCCTCTAGGCCCAATGGCGTAAAGCTAACTTTGGGCACTAGCTTGACTCTATCTTTATTAATGATTTTTATTTTCATCATTGAAAGGGTCTTGGCTCATATAATGACTTTCCAAACACATGCTCATTTGGGGGAAACCCGGTATAGTACTCAAAATTAGGGATAAAGGAATTTTAAAGTCAATTTTCTAGGATCCCATCACACATTGGATTACTCCTTCATGATTTAAAATTTATTGTTACCAAGGGGAGTTCCGAAGGGAATTTAGAATTTTTAAAAATTTGGTTTTAAAATGTGTCTAGCTTTTGGAATAATATTAGGAGAGAAAATAAAAAAATGAAGATGATTGTTAAGGATGCAGTTAGAAGCCTGAGTAGATCTATAAACCCCCTATGATTAAAATGAACGTAGATAAGTTGGGTTTTTGGGGGCAACTTGCAATGTGAACAGACGACTTTTTGGGGGTTTTTTAGGGGGGGGCCCCCGGGGTTAGGCTTGGTTTCAAGTACTTTGGGAGTTTGGGGGACACACAGATGGGTGATCCCAAATTTAAAAGTAAAATTTTGTGATAAAGGGATATGGTAAATCTCTTTAACCCCTAGTGCTTAATTGTCCCCTTATTTAGGAATACAGAGACAGACGTAAAAATAACCTATGTGACATGTCAAGATATCTTATTAAAGGAAATAAGATTTCCAGAAAATTTCTAAGCAAATTTCCTAAAAATTTTCTTGTAAAAAGATAAGTAAAATTTTAGTTTTTTAGATTTTAAATCCTATGTTTTCCCGTTAACCCTTTGGGGCCCGTTCCTGGCCTTTTGTGTTTCCCTTTCTCTCGCGTACCCTCCAAGGTTTGGGTATGGGGTGCCCAATTTAAATAGCCCCTTCGGTGGCAAAATCTAAAAAAAAAAAAAAAAGGCATTCAAAATAAAGGGGAAAAGGGTGAAGTTGGGGGCAATCTGTGGGCCAGCATTTTTTTTGATCACCCCGGGCTTTATTTTCGTTGGGTTTATTATACTGTACGAATGTGTTCCATACTCGAGTCATTCCCGGGTTTATAGAATCTCAGTGGAGGATGTTCTGGAGAAGGGGTCAGCCCAGAGTGAAATTGCTGCTTTCTGCCCCCTCTTTTGGGATAAAAGTTGTTTTACGCTTTCCCCGAAAACGGATCCCGTGTGGGTTTTTTTGCCAAAAATTTGGCCCGTAATAAAAGTAAGGCCCCCCACATCCCTTCCATGTTGAAGGCTCTGCTGAAAAACAGAAAACTAAACCAGGGGGGGGTTTCCCGGCGAGAGATGAGGGCATCTTGCCCCTTTTTCTTACTCTGTCAAGGGAGTTGGATGAGGGGGGGGGGGGGCAGGGGAAACAAAGGAAAATGGGATATCAAGGGGTGAGTGTACTTGTGCCCTTTTTAAGAATCTTGCAACCCCCATGTAAGCAGATGGGGAGATACGGGTGAAAATTTCCCGGAGGGTTTTCCTGGAGAGAGTTCCCGGGGGGCAAAGCCCCCGCGGCCCCGGGCTGTAACCCGGCCCCCTGGTGGATCAGAGGGCCCGATCAACCCGGCTGTTTTTGTGGCTGCACGCAAACCAACGTTTTTTCGGCCACAGCCCGGGGTGATTTAGGAAACTGACTTTGGTGCTTGTCCCCGTTTCCAGCTTGAAGACTGCAGGGGTCTGTTGGGAGACCCCTTTTGTGTGCTGAGAGGCAAATTGAAAAGTCTCGGCCCCCGACACTTTTGTATGGTCTCTTTAAAGTGTGTGCACCCTGCTTTTCATTACTTTGGGTACCTGGAGAGAGGGGTTTGGGGGTCAACGCCCCCCCCGGGGCCCCGGGCTGTGACCCCGGCCTCCCGGTGGATCAGCCCTGATCAACAGGCTGTTGCTGCTGGCTGCACGCAAACCAAGTACGAGCCACAGCCCCGGTGATCAGGAACTGAATTTTGGTGCTTGTTTTCCAAATGCCCGCTTTAAGACTGCCCGGGGCTGTTTTGGTTTAAAAACCCCCCTTTTGTTTTGCTGGGAGGCAGTCGAACAGGGCTCGGGCCCCGACACTTATTGTTTTGGGGGGTTTTTCTTAAAAGTGTAGTGGCACCCCCGCTTTTTATTGGGGGGTGGTGCATCGGCTGCCCAAATCTTTTTTCTTTCGTTAAATGAGTGATTTTCGTTTTTGCAAGGGTTTGGTACTGTCCCTCTTGGATTTTTTCCCGGTGATATAATATTTTATCTTTTCCCCCCCTGGGGTTCCAGGGAATTTCAGGGTTTTGAAACCCCAAAACGCTCCCCGTAATTTAGGTGTTTTTTCCCATTATGCGGGGGGGGTTTTAAAGTTCTCTGTACATTTTTTAGGTCTGCAATTTCACCCGCCCTTGGGAAAAGGGGCTGTTAGGTGCAAACCCAAAATTTTCCCGCTTGATAGGGAAAAAGTGACCCGAAGGTGTCATCAAAGGGGGGTTTGGGCCCCCCCTAGTTTTTAAGGTTCTCATTATTTCCCTTTCCCGTCATTTTTCTAGCAGATTCATTGGGTAAAAATGTTTTTGGGCCCTTTAGGTGGATCCCGGAAAATTTAATTTACTCCCAGGGGGCTTTGCGTTGGTGTTTTCCCCCTTTTATTTTGTGGCCAGAATTTGTTTTGTAAAATTTTTATGAAGATTTATTTTTCCCCAAAAATTTCCCCTATCGGGGTAATTGGGAAAATTTTATCGTTGAACTTCATTTTGTTTTCCGCAGCCCAAATGAAAGATTGGTTGTGTCCGCCTGGAGCCTTGAGTTTTTCTGCAAAGGAAGGGCCTGTTTATGCAGATTCGGGTGTTTATCTGCCCAAAGGGAAAACACGGTGCTGGGTGGGCCCCCTTGTCCCGTGTCGGATTGGGATGAGGAACAAGATGGGAGCTAGTCTTGCCTTGTGGAAAAGAGCTTTTTCCCCCGAGTGCCTCGGACTTTACTCTGTTGACGGGCTACTCTCTGTGTTCTGTTTGTGGGGGGGAATTTAGATCCATCGGCCCATTTTTCCCGTTTTCCTTTTTGGGACGCATTTTGTGGCCCCTATTACGCCATGGTCACACTTTCGAAGGCTTTTTCAAAGTCTGTATTTATTCATTGCATTCTTTTTTTTTCTTTTGTGATTTTGGCCTTGGGCGTAGTGATCCAAAAGTTGGGGACAGACGGGGGGGGTGTTTCTCGTCTGCCCAAATTTTTTTGCTTTTGTAGTGAGGATTTTCGTGTGTAAGTTCGGTATAGTCCCTCTAGGATTTTCCCGGTGTTATAATCATTAAACTCTCCCCCCTGCGAAACCCGGGGAATACAGGTTTGGGAAACTCAAGCGCCCCCAGTAATTGAGGTGTTTTATCTCCTTTATGCACCCCGTGAAAGTTCTCGTACATTTTCTAGGTGGGCAATTTCCCCTGCCTTGAAAGGGCTGTTAGTGTGCAGAATATTCCGCCTGATGAACAAGTGCCCTAAAGAGTGTCATCAGGGGCTTGGCCTCCCTATTTTGGGGTTCTATTACCCATCTGATTTTTCTAGCAGATGCGATTGTTCAATGTTTGGTCCTTGAAGGTGAAAAAATGTGAAACTTCTGGCTGCCTGTTTGCAAGATTTACAAAGGGTTTTCTTCGGTTATTTTGGAGTAAATTTCACCCCAAGGTATCAATCTTCTCCAGGTGCCAAACCCTCCATTATCCTTACTCTGCCCAGCATTACCATCTGGTCCCTAGAGACGATCATCTTTTGCATTTTCTCGGGTGAAAAATGTTACTTGCCATTATTTCCCCCAGTGATATGTCTTAGTGGTATTGATGTGTTGGCAGCTGGTTTTTTTTGGTAAGTGAATGTCGTGTACAGTGTTGCCATGCAGTGATTCTGGGATGGGATAAAGAAGGTCTTTGAAGAGACTTTCATAACAAAGGTCCCCCCACGTTCCCTTTTTGGGAACACTTGCCCCAAAAGGATGTCTTGTGATTCCGTTCCATTTTGAACTACACTTAGAGATCTACCCTGAAGTTACTGAGGAGACATACGCGGGCCTGCAATTCCCAGTGCTTGAAGTTTTGCTAAGAGGCCCTGGTGCCACACCGGTCGAAAGTGCCAGCAATCTCTCTCTCTCTTTCTCTCTCTCTCTCTCTCTCCATCTTTCTCCCTCCCCTCCTTTCTCTTCTCCCTCTCTCTCCATCTTTCTCCCTCTCTCCTATCCTTCTCTCTTCCATTCTTTCTCTCTCCCATCTCGTTCTCTCTATCTCTCACCCCTCCCTCTACCTACCCACAATCTACACTCCTCTCTTCTTCTCCATCCTCCATTCACCTTCCATTCTCTCCCTCTCTCTCTCCCTCTCTCTTTCTCACTCTCACTCTCTCTCCCCCTTTCTATCTTTCTCTCCTCCCATCTCTCTTGTTCTCTCTGTCTCTCCCCCCCTCCCTCTATCTACCAACCAATCCATCTCCCTCTTTCTTACTCTCCACCTTCCACCCATCTTCTTTTCCTCCTCCTTTCCCCTGGCTTCTCCCTCTTCCATCTCCTCCCTAGCCTCTTCCCTCACCCCCCCCCCCCGCACACACTCTGAAAATACATAAGCTTGTTTCTGGGGTAAAATACATCAACTTCTATCTGTGGTAAAAAAAAAAAAACGGGTAACCAAAGAGGGTGGAGACCCATAGGTCTGGTGGACGAACCTGGGAGAGAAGAACCTGGGAGGAAAGATTGGGAGGTAGAGCTCACAAAAATGGAGGAAGAGTGGGGATGGAAGCTAGCAGATCTTGGCAAGAAAATGGAGGAGAGAATAGCTGAGGAGAGCAGGAAGTGAGGACTACAAGTCTTAGCAGCAGAAGGTAAGATAAAGTGCTTAGATGAGGAACTAAAAAACCTGAAACAGATCAGAGAGACAAATGAAAGTACAGACATAACATCAGGAACTTCTATACCAGTCACAGACAATGGGACTGTAGGGATCCAGGAAAAGATGTGCACAATTGAGAGACCTGTAGACAATGAAGGAGCTATGACATATGCAGAGACTCCAACAGACAATTGCAGTGGCAAGGAACAGGTAAGCAGGAAAGACAGTCCATTGAGCATAGGGGCTGCAGCAAGGGCAGGGATTGAAGGCAGGAATCCTTCAATGGAAGGAGCTAAAACACCTCAGAGGATACAAAGGGAGACACAGTGAAAGGAGGAGAGGGAGAGGTCAGTGTTTGTTATGGGCTCCGAGAAGTCGAAGGGGAAACCTATGATGAAAGAAACTAGGAAGAGAAGAAAGTGATCGAAGTATCATGAAAGCAATAGGTGAGGGAGGACATGACCCAGGTGACAAATTTTCGGAGACTTGGGTGGTTTGCGAGTGGAAGGCAGGATCAGCTCGAACCAGGATCCTGCAGGAGGAAAGCAACAACTGAGGGACAATCCAGAGTACTGGAGAGTGTACCTCGATTGCAACAGAACACAAAGAAGAAAGGATGATACTGAGAGAGAGGGTGCAAAGACGAAAGGAGGAATGAGATGCATTGATGAGATAAGCAGAACCCGGACTCAGGTGGAAGGGCAAACACACCTTACAGAAACACCCGCAGAAGGACTCCACCACGACAACCCAAAGCAACTGACCAATCTAAACCAAAACCCACTCACTGTTCCCTCTGCCCCATCCTCCACATCACAAGCCCACCCCTTACAGCAGCTCTATGAGCAATCTGCCCCCACCCCTCATCACAATACCCCACCCAAACTGTGACAACCCCAATTCAACATGAACAATCTAAGCCAAAACCACACACTGTTCCTTTCCCCCCCACACCCCACATCCAACCGCACCTCTACAGCAGCTCCCCATGGGCACTCTGCCTCACCCATCACAAACCCCACCCACACTGCAAACCCCATATATGCCCCTCCAGGGCTCTGCTCCCCAACCCCAATATTTTCCCAGGACCACCATGATAGATAGAAGTTGAAAGTGTGGTACACAAACGCAGATGAATTAACAAATTACGAGGAGTGGTATGAAAGAATCAACGAGAAGTCCCCAGACACAGAAACGAAACTCACTGAGACAATAACAGACACAGTCTTCCACTGGGATATCAGATTCAGAGGAAAGACAGAAGGAGCAGAGGGGGAGGAGGGGGTTGCACTACTCATAAAAAACCAATGGGGTTTTGAGGGAAAATTGAAGGCATGGGCGAGATTGGAGAAAGGGACCCCCACAGTAGTTTACAATTCAGTCTGGGGAACATAAGGTAGTCATTGCAGTGATGTTATAACCCCCCACAGAACTGCAGGAGGCCATGAGAGGAATATGAAGAGAACAGCAGAGTGATGGTGGACACATTGGCTGAGGTGGCATGAAGCGCTCAGTCGTGCAGAGCAAAGTTACTGGTTATGGGTGATTTCAACCATAGGGAGATTGACTGGGAAAACCTGGAGCCTCATTGGGGTCCTGAAAACATGGAGAGTCAAGATAATGGATGTCGTACTGGAAACCCTCATGCATCAACACGACAGGGACACTAACAGAGAGAGAGGGGAGGATGAACCAGCAAGACTGGACCTTGTGTTCACCCTGAGCAGTTAAGACATTGAGGACATCACATATGAGAGGCCCCTTGGAGCTAGCGATCACATGGTTCTGAGTTTTGATTACATAGTAGAGCTGAAAGTGGAGAGGATAACAGGAGTCGATTGGGAAAAGCCAAACTATAAAAGGGGGGACTACACAGGTATGAGAAACTTCCTGCGGGAGGTTCAGTGGGACAGAGAACTGGTAGGAAAGTCAGTAAACAAAATGATGGAATATATAACAGCAAAATGCAAGGAGGCAGGGAAAGTTTGCTCCCAAGGGCAACAGAATTAATGGGAAGACCAAAGTGAGTCCTTGGTTTACCCGAAGGTGTAGGGAGGCAAAAACTAAATGCATTAGAGAATGGAAGAGGTACAGAAGGCAAAGGACCCAGAAAAATAAGGAGATCAGTCGAAGAGCCAGAAACGAGTATGCACAGATAAGGAGGGAGGCCCAGTAACAGATTGAAAATGACATAATATCAAAAGTCGAGTCTGACCCAAAACTGCTGTATAACCACATTAGGAGAGAAGACAACAATCAAAGACAGGTGATCAGGCTGAGGAAAGAAGGTGGGGAAACTCACACGAAACGATCAAGAGGTATGTGAGGAGCTCAGCAAGAGATTTAAGGAAGTATTCACAGTGGAGACAGGAAGAACTCTGGGAAGACAGGACAGAGGGGGACACCAACAGGGAATACACAAACAAGTGCTGGATGACATACACAAAACTGAGGAGGAGGTGAAGAAGCTGTTAACTGACCTTGATACCTCAAAGGCAATGGGACCGGACATCTCACCGTGAATCCTTAGAGAGGGATCAGAAATGCTGTGTGTCCCATTAACCACAATCTTCAACACATCCCTTGAAACTGGGCAACTACTTGAATTATGGAAGACGGCAAATGTAGTTCCCATTTTTAAAAAAGGAGACAGAAAAGAGGCGCTAAACTACAGACCAGTGTCACTGACGTGTATAGTATGCAAAGTCATTGAGAAGATTATCAGGAAGAGTGGTGGAGCACCTGGAACGGAACAAAAGTATAAATGACAACCAGCACGGTATCATGGAAGGTAAATCCTGTGTCACAAACCTTCTGGGGTTGTATGATAAAGTAACAGAAGTAAGAGACGAGAGAGAGGGGTGGGTTGATTGCATCTTCTTGGAGTGCAAGGCCTTTGACACAGTTCCTCACAAGAGATTAGTGCAGAAACTAGAGGATCAGGCGGTGTATAACGGGAAGGGCACTTCAGTGGATCAGAGATACCTGACAGGGAGGTAACAACGAGTCTTGGTACGTGATGAGGTATCACAGTGGGCACCTGTGATGCACGGGTTCCCACAGGTGTTCGGTCTAGGACCAGTGCTATTTTTGGTATATGTGAATGACATGATGGAAGGGATAGATTCAGAGGTATCCCTGTTCGCAGACGATATGAAGTTAATGGGGAGAATTAAATCAGATGAGTATCAGGAAGGCCTTCAAAGAGACCTGGACAGGCTGGACACGTGGTCCAGCAACTGGCTTCTCGAATTCAACCCTGCCAAATGCAAAGTCATGAAGATCGGAGAAGAGCAAGGAAGACCACAGACAGAGTATAGGCTAGGGGGCCAACGACTGCAAACCTCACTCAAGGAGAAAGATCTTGGGGTGAGTATAACACCGAACATGTCTCCGGAAGCACACATCAACCAGAAAACTGCTGCAGCATATGGGCGCCTGGCAAACCTGAGATTAGCACTCTGATACCTAAGTAAGGAATCTTTCAAAACACTGTACACCGTGTACGTCAGGCCCATACTGGAGTATGCAGCACCAGTTTGGGACCGGCACCGGGTCAAGCACGTTAAGAAATTAGAGAAAGTGCAAAGGTTTGCGACAAGGTTAGTTCTAGAGCTAAGGGGAATGTCCTATGGAGAAAGGTTGAGGGAAATCGGCCTGACGACACTGGAGGACAGGAGGGATAGGGGAGACATGATAATGACATACAAAATACTGCGTGGAATAGACAAGGTGGACAGAGACAAGGTGTTCCAGAGAGGGGACACAGAAACAAGGGGTCACTCTTGGAAGTTGAAGACACAGATGAGCCACAGGGATATTAGGAAGCATTTCTTCAGTCATAGAGTGGTCAGGAAGTGGAACAGTCTGTCGAGCGATGTAGTGGAGGCAGGAACCATACATAGCTTTAAGACGCGGTATGATAAAGCTCATGGAGCAGGAAGAGAGAGGACCTAGTTGCGTTCAGTGAAGAGGCCGGGCCAGGAGCTGAGTCTCGACCCCTGCAACTATAATTAGGTGAGTACAGTTAGGTGAGTACACCTCTCTTCTTACCAAGACACCCGCACTAAAAGAGGAATCCTCATTGGCTTCTTCTTGAAAGCTCTTCTCATCTCTAACCCTTGTTTTCTTGAACAAGGTCAGGTACTGGGAGCAGTGAGAGGATTAAATACTATGTTTGTTATGTTCATTCTTTTATAGGTGTGTTGTTGTTGTTGAGCCGGGCTGTGGAGAGTACACTTGTTATTGTTACTCTGGCTTTCATTAACCTACAACTTTAACAGTGGCGACGAGGATGGGATCATCGCAGCCAAGGGTAGTGTGCCACTGTGTGCGGAAGTAGTGGAGAACTGGCAGCTCAGAATGTTGCAGCATTGGTTATGATTGTACTACAGCAGTAGCGTGGGTAAACATGGCAATGACATCACAGGGAAGGTTGGAACCTTTCAACCCACTTAATAATAATAATAATAATATCTTTATTTACTACAAGTACGTGTACAAGGTATACAGTCCTAGCTGACATCACTGACATACTATATAGAAAGCCGCTTGTTATGCTGAGCATTTCGGACAAATTAGGTCAGTTTTGTCCCAGGATGCAACCCACACCAGTCGACTAACTCCCAGGTACACATTTTACTGATGGGTGAACACAGACAACCCGTATAAAGAAACTCCTAATGTTTTTCCCCTCCCTGGGAATCGAACCCAGACCCTTAGCCACCAGGCCGCGGAGCTCTGGCTATGTTGTTGGGAGCCAATTTCGCTTATTTGGGAATTAAAGATCAAGATAACAAGAGGAACTTCTTGCTAGTGTCCCTGGGATCAGAAACTTAGTGTGTTAGGTAATGTGTGTGCACCAGATTTACCACACAAAGAGTTATGACGACTAGGTAGCGGCCCTGAAAGTTATCATGCAGTGAAACCAGCCTACCACTGCAGTTTGTTGGTATTTCAGCAAAGGAAGAAACGACTTGATGAGTCCTTGCATGAATTATTTACAGATTTAAAAGCGTTGGCTATGAACTGTAACTTTGGGGGTCAATTTGACCCCAGAGTTAAGGACCAGATATTCATGGCGGTGGTGGATGAAGTTTATTTTCTTAATTTAGTTGCAGAAAATTTGGATTTGTAAAGAACGCAATCTGCAATTTTTTTTGATAACCTTCTGAACTTGGAACAGGCATTTGACAGAGGTCAGAACACTGTTCCTGAGGTACAAGTGATTTATGCTGTGAAATGTAAACATTGTGGGTTGAAGCATAGTGGTAGTACTTGTAGGTTTAAAGCTTTTTCCTGTAATAATAGATACGAGGTACATAATGAAAACACTGTTAAACATCTGAAGAGATATCCTCAAGTTACAGCATAAATAATGTTCAATTTTAAATATAAAAGAGGCAAATTAGCCCTTACACAGCTCTTCAAAGTAGGTTACATCAGTTTAAGAAGCTTGAAGCCAGTCACATGAAGCGCTCTATAGTTATCTCATGGACACTACAGCTCAATAACACTCAGAACCTTCCTTTAAGATACACAAGCGCTGAATGTTGGAAGCCGATCAGAACAATTGTTCTCAAGTTATTGCATGAAATCTTGGAAAAAAAACTACAGCTATAGATATTATTTTTCAGGAATACCTAATGTTATTAACGAGACAAGAGAAAGTTGTATTTATGATAGTGTCTGCAGAAGCAGGCTGCGTAGGACAATAATTAGTAAACCTATAATATATGATGTCCCACGTATCACAGAAAATATTTTGTAATCACATGAAGAGGTTTGGTACCTGTAGAATACCTGGAGAGGGTTTCAGGGGTCAACGCCTCTGCGGCCCGGTATGAGACCAAGCCTCGTGGTGGATTAGGGTCTGATCAGCCAATCTGTTTCTGCTGGCCACACGTAAACCAACGTAAAAACCATAGCTCAGCTGATCAGGTACTGACTTTATGAAGACAGCCAGGGATCTATTGGTAATCCCCCTTACTTATGCTGGGAGGCAGCTGAACAGTCTTGGGGCCATTGACACTTACTGTGTTGTCTCTTAGAGTACTCGTGGGGGAATGTTGCATCTCCTGCCGAGTCTTTTGCTTTCGTAGTGAGTGATTTTCGTGTGCAAGTTTGGTATTAATCCATAGGATACCAATATTTTTTTTTTCCAAAAAAAGGGACTTCAACCGTTCCCAGTAATTTAGGTGCTTAACTGCACTTTTGTGTGCCGTAAAAGTTCTCTGTACACTCTCCAGGTCAGCAGTTTCGCCTTCCTTGAAGGGGGCCGTTAGTGTACAGCAGTATTCCAGCCTAGAGAGAAAAGGCGATTTGAAGTGAATCATCAGTGGCTTGGCGTCCCAAGTTTAGAAAGTTCTCAGTATCCATCCCATCCTTTTTCTACCAGATGAGGTAGATATATTGTTGTGGTCTTTGAAGGTGAGATCCTCTGACATTATCACTCCCAGGTCCTTCATATTAGTTTCTCGCTCTATTGTGTGGTTAGAATTTGTTGCATACCCTGACAGTTTTAATATCCTCAAGTTTTCCATATCTGAGTAGTTGAAATTTCTCTTCATTGAACTTCATATTGTCTTCTGCGGCCCACTTAAAGATTAAGCTGATATCCACTTGGAGTCTTGTGGTGTCTTCGTTGAAGGAGTCATATCAATTCGCGTGTCATCGCTAAGGAAGACACGGAGCTATGTATTACATCTCTGTCTATGTCAGATATGAGGATGAGGAACAGGATGGGAGCGAGTACTGTGTCTTGTGGAACAGAGTTCTTCATGTAGCTGCCTCAAACTTTATTCTGTTTACTATTTTTCTATGTGTTCTATTTGCTAGGAAGTTTAGATCCATCTACCAACTTTTTATGTTATTCCTTTATCGCGCATTTTGTGTGCTATTACACCGTGGTCGCACTTGTCGAAGGTTTTTGCAAAGTCTTTATATACTACATCTGCATTTTGTTTATACTCTAAAGCATCCAGGACCTTGTCATAGTGGTCCAGTAGCTGGGACAAGCAGGAGGGACCTGCTCTAAACCCGTGTTGCCCTGGGTTGTGTAATTGACAGGTATCTAGGTGGTTGACGATCTTGCTTCTTAGAACCCTCTCAAAGATTTTTATGATGTGGGATGTTAGTGCTATCAGTCTGTAGTTCTTTGCTATTGTTTTACTGTCACCTTTGTGGAGTGGGGCTATGTCTGTTGTTTTTAGTGTGTGTGGGACACGACCCCTGTGTCCACGCTCTCTCCATAAAATACTGAAGACACGATGCAACAGCCTTTATCCTACACTTTGACCAAAATTCGAGATATAAACCATATATTGTACAATGCTAATGTTTTAAAATAAATGCTTTCAGATAACAGAAATAAAGCTTTATATTTTGTAAATAATGTAAGATTAACACTACAGAGCATCAAAATGTTGCAAAAGGTAGATCATTACTGGCAGGGACTTGAGTCCAAGTTTACACAGTTTTATAAATTATTAGTGGTTCAAAAAAATTCTCAATGTATATATGATAAAAAATAAGTATTTAAGCTTACAGAGTATATATATAAGATAGGTTGTATGATTTCTATTACCGAGGATTTGAGGATGTGTGGAGGAATAGACTCTGAACTACATTATTATTGAGTTTATGCTGCCACATATTGCTTTCTGAAATGCTGTTTAAAATGTCTAAGGTATCAAAGAAATATCTTCTGCTAAATATCTCATGATTCAAAATGTTCTGAAAAATGACACTAGAGATATTGAATGTTGATGATACATACATGCTTAATTTTCTCAACTCTAAGGGTTGCAAGACATACCAAACATGGTGAAATGCCTGTATAGATTAAATTAATATTTATTTAGATTTATTTTATACATACTCAACATTATAGGAATACAATTGATGGATGGGGGGGAGGGGGGCGGCGAGCGAAATGAAGGAAATTTAAAACATAATGGAAACTTTACTGGGTTAGGAAACTCTTTAATATTATTGTCCCGAGCTTTTGCATTTTACATTAATTATAAGGTTAAAGCTTTAAAAAAATAAAGAAATTATAATCATGGAGATGCGCTAAACACGAAAGGGCGGCAGGGCAGCATCAGCGGCTTCCAAGCTCGTACTTTTCTCCCAACAAGCAGGATCCTCAAGGAAGGTTCTTGGTGTTTGGTGAGGCGGTCTTGATTTAGAGAATTGGATCTGTGCTCCAGTTCCCCGAATAAGCATGATGCCTTCCACATCCCCCCTAAGCGCGGCTGTATAATCCTCCGGGCTTTAGCGCTTCACCCTTGATTTGAATAATAATAATAATAATATTATTAATCAACAACAAGGAGCCACCAGTGCTGCTATAATGATGTAGTTACAAGCAACACTGCACTACCCACTTAGTTCAAGCAACACTGCATACCCAACATAGTTACAAAGCAACACTGCACTACCCAACATTAGTTCCACTGAATGACCCAACATTACCAACAGTAAAACCTACTATTGAATATTAATAGAGATCAAAGGAAGACTGCACCTAAAACCAAAGCAACACCCCGATGCCAGCCGAACAAACGTTACTGGGTTTACCTGTAGAGAGTTCACGGGGGTCAACGCCACACGGCCCGAGTCTGTGCAGGCCTCATGGTGGATCAGGTGCCTGATCATCCGGGCTGTTACTGCTGGCTGCACGCTATCCAACGCCTACGAGCTGTCAATAGTTGATGATCCTGTATTCCCTGTTTATATAGCAAGCACGTAGGCATCATCCATATTGCTTTAGATACGAGACCCCTTGTAGGCCTGTGCTTTGTGTGAGTCACGGGATGGCACAACGGAGGTGGCTCATCCCTCTGTCACGATCTCACTCGGCGGCCAGGACCAATCCAGGCGTAGGACAGGCAAGGCACTGGGTCCTATTCCTAATCTCAGTTGACAATTTAGCTACCATACCTACAAGTGTGATCTACTTTCAACCTGCGATTTCTCCATTTAAGAACCCCTTACGATTAGAGCCCACAGCCGGCCTGGTCAGGTAACCAACTTTCAGGTGCATGTCAGTGCCTGCTTAGAAGGTCTGCCAGAGGTCTATTGGTAATCCCCCTTATGTATGCTGGGAGGCAGTTGAACAGTCTTGGGCCCCTGACACTTATTGTATTGTCTCTTAACGTGCTAGTGACACCCCTGCTTTTCATTGTGGGAATGTTGCGCTGTCTGCCAAGTCTTTTGCTTTCATAGAACTACAGCTTCTTCTTAACAACAACAACAACTCCTACGACTCCTGTATTACTATGAGGTGTAATCTCAGAGGAAACAGCACCAAGGCCGGCAAGAACACACCGAAAAATCGACCATTCAACAAGTCTATACCCAGGACGACGCCGGCTCTCCATACCACCCCTCTCACCACCGCCCAGGGCGACGCAACAACAATAACACCAAACATGGCTGCCTCCACCTCTACCACCTCTCTCTTCTCCTGATTCAACCTACCAATTAGTCTCTCAGGTATGACCAACGATCCAGATACCCTAAAGTCATGCATCTCCACGTTAGTTATTGAAAATATGAATCTTGGAGAGACGCTAACAAAAACAAGACACCAGGATGTTACAACTCGAGAACAAAATCCTCAGTCTTGAACAAAGTTACCAACACCAGGAATGACTAACTATGGCAAGACCATCCAAACAGTCTAGATAGCCACACAAGAACAATATCTCTTAATACAAAGGTTGAAGAAGCAGTAAAAGAATGGAAGAACAACTTGGATAACCAGTTCAGTGACTACTTTGCTCTCCAAGAAAATAAAACTGAACAAGAAAAGCTATTGGACGCAGTAATTAATTAACAGTCCACTTTTTCCCAGTGATATGAACCAAACAGTAAAGAAATACTCTCCAGATCATTAAGGACCAAACAAAGTTACAGTACCAGAGTCAGAAATAAAAGAAGCCAGGTTACTAGGATCCTATGGTAGAAAAAGTGTTATGCTCAGATTCCACTCACATGACAGGAAAAAAGACTTAATAATTGCATCTATTAAAGTAAAGAAAGAGGTATACGTACATAAACGAGTGTCTTACCAAAAAAACGTCAGAACCTCCTGTATAGAGTCAGAAAACTTAAGCGGGAGAATAATGACACAATACACCAATGCTTCACACGGGCTGGGAAAATTCTAGTTAGGGAAACAAATGTAGGTCAACTGTACACAATCACGAATGAGAATGATCTATCACGATTTCTCAGGGATACTGATCTTACAGAGAATAACTAAACAATGTCCAACCTATAAGTCTACGTAGTGTAGTGTATGTTTTGCTCCATTATTGTACAAATTTCACAGTACAATCTCTAAGTCACCAAAAAATCAACTACCTCAGAAATGTGATTTTACTAGTAAGAATAAGTCACCTTATATTACGTAATTTTCTTAATTACTATTACTTGCTTAAATAATTGCTTAATAAGTACTTTCTGTCCATTTTACAACCCCATAATTTTTTAAATACTATTAATTGCTATTACTTACTAAAAATATTTAATACCATTTTTACTATCAGTCCAATTTACTCTTAACACTTTTGAATCATTATTTTAATTACCATTACTTGTTTAATTGCCATTACGTGTTTTAATACCACATTTACTCTCTTAGTGTAGTTGCTTACTCTTAAATACCTTGTACTGACAAATAAGTTTTTAACATATCTACCAGTGCAATAATGAATACAAATAACTGTTCTTAAAAATTTATTACTTGAAATAAACATTTATTTTTTTCTTTTTATTTTTTAATATTTTTTATTTTTTTTGTAATGATTATTACTTACTAAAAAAATTTTTTAAACACCATATTTATACCAGTCCATTTTACTTTTGTACATAGATCACTAAAATCCCTATCCATTAACACAAGCACCAATATGAAAAACAGTACAGAATGGATCAAATAACTAGAGAACAGTCTAAATGTTACTCGTCACCCTTAGAAACCTGATAAGAGGTCTAAAGAATTGGATTATGAAAACAAATTACATAACTCAAAGGTGATATAAAAGACCTGGAAAGCCCTATCTGAAATTCAGGAACTAAAAGGATATCCAAAAACAAAACAATCAAATTAACAAAATCAGACGAACCTCTACTCCCACCAACTGAAACAGCAATGGTCCAAGTCGGACCGAAACGTCGTCGTAAGCTTCTCTCTTTTATGTGCGGGTTATTTGTGTATGAAAAAAGCAGACTCAATGTTTTCTTTTCCACCATAGGAAAGAATCTGCAAGCAAATCCAAGCTCAAACCCCCCGTCCACAGACATCTCACAGGCACCTCCCCCCATATACTATTCCCGGGTCCAACCAACCCAACGAATCCGCTCATCATCAATACCCTTTAAAAAAGAGACAGGAGAAAAAACAACTTTCGTACTTTTATGTACAAAAAAACTTACAAGACTGTCACCAATTTTA
>NC_069430.1:10454334-10473801 GCF_026875155.1 Cherax quadricarinatus | reverse complement strand
TGTGAGTGGGCTATGTCTGTTGTTTTTTAGTGTGTGGGACACGACCCCTGTGTCCACGCTCTCTCCATAAAATACTGAAGACACGATGCAACAGCCTTTATCCTACACTTTGACCAAAATTCGAGATATAAACCATATATTGTACAATGCTAATGTTTTAAAATAAATGCTTTCAGATAACAGAAATAAAGCTTTATATTTTGTAAATAATGTAAGATTAACACTACAGAGCATCAAAATGTTGCAAAAGGTAGATCATTACTGGCCAGGACTTGAGTCCAAGTTTACACAGTTTTATAAATATATTAGGGTAAAAAAATTCTCAATGTATATATGATAAAAAATACGTATATAGCTTACAGAGTATATATAAAATATAGTTGTATGATTACTATACCCGAGATTTGAGGATGTGATAGAGAATAGACTCAGCACTACAATATTTACTAGAGTTTATGCTGCCACAAATTGCTTTCAGAAATGCAGTTTAAATGTCTAAGGTAACAAAGAATATCTTCTGCAAATATCTCATATTCAAAACTGTTCTGAAAAATGACACTAGAGATATGAAAGTAGATGATACAAACATTGCTTATTTTCTCACCTATAAGGGTTGCAAGACATACAAAAATGTGAAATGCCTGTATAAGATTAAATAATAATATTTAGATATATTTTATACAAACTCAACATTTATAGGAATACAATGAAGGAGCGAAACTGAAGGAAACTTTTAAACATAATGAAACTTACTGGGTAGGAAACTCTTTATATATTGTCCCGAGCTTTGCAATTAACATTAATTATAAGGTAAAAACTTTAAAAACAATAAATGAAATTATAATCATGGAGAAGCGCTAAACACGAAGGGCGGCAGCGGCAGCAACAGCGGCTTCCAAGCTCCGTACTTTTCTCCAACAAGCAGATCCCTCAAGGAAGGTTCCTTGGTGTTGGTGAGGGGCTCTTGATTTAGAGAATTGGATCTGTGCTCCAGTTCCCCGAATTAAGCCTGAATGCCTTCCACATCCCCCCCCTAGGCGCTGTATAATCCTCCGGGTTTAGCGCTTCCCCCTTGATTATAATAATAATAATAATAATAATAATAATCCAACAACCAGAGCCACCAGTGCTGCTATAATGATGTAGTTACAAGCAACACTGCACTACCCAACATAGTTACAAGCAACACTGCACTACCCAACATAGTTACAAGCAACACTGCACTACCCAACATAGTACCCAATGAATGACCCAACATTACCAACAGTAAAACCTACTAATCGAATATAATAGAGATCAAAGGAAGACTGCCCCTAAAACCCAAAGCAACACCCCGCTGCCAGCCGAAAAACGTTTACCTGGAGTTTACCTGTAGAGAGTTCCGGGGGTCAACGCCCCCACGGCCCGGTCTGTGACCAGGCCTCATGGTGGATCAGAGCCTGATCAACCAGGCTGTTACTGCTGGCTGCACGCAATCCAACGTACGAGCTGTCAGCATAGTTGCTGATCCCTGTATTCCCAGTATTATATAGCATAGCAGTAGCATCATCCATATGCTTTAGATACGAGACCCCTTGTAGGCCTGTGCTTTGTGTGACGTCACGGGATGCACACGAGGAGGCTCATCCCTCTGTCCCGCTCTCACTCGGCGGCAGACCATCCAGGCGTAGACAGGCAAGGCACTGGGCTCTATTCCTAATCTCAGTCTGACAATATAGCTACCATCCTACAAGTGTGTCTACTTTCAACCTGCGATATCTCCATTTAAGAACCCTTACGATAGAGCCACAGCCCGGCTGGTCAGGTACCAACTTTAGGTGCTTGTCCAGTGCCTGCTTGAAGACTGCCAGAGGTCTATTGGTAATCCCCCTTATGTATGCTGGGAGGCAGTTGAACAGTCTTGGGCCCCTGACACTTATTGTATTGTCTCTTAACGTGCTAGTGACACCCCTGCTTTTCATTGTGGGAATGTTGCGCTGTCTGCCAAGTCTTTTGCTTTCATAGAACTACAGCTTCTTCTTAACAACAACAACAACTCCTACGACTCCTGTATTACTATGAGGTGTAATCTCAGAGGAAACAGCACCAAGGCCGGCAAGAACACACCGAAAAATCGACCATTCAACAAGTCTACCCAGGACGACGCCGGCTCTCCTACCACCCCTCTCACCACCGCCCAGGGCGACGCAACAACAATAACACCAAACATGGCTGCCTCCACCTCTACCACCTCTCTCTTCTCCTGATTCAACCTACCAATTAGTCTCTCAGGTATGACCAACGATCCAGATACCCTAAAGTCATGCATCTCCACGTTAGTTATTGAAAATATGAATCTTGGAGAGACGCTAACAAAACAAGACACCAGGATGTTACAACTCGAGAACAAAATCCTCAGTCTTGAACAAAGTTACCAACACCAGGAATGACTAACTATGGCAAGACCATCCAAACAGTCATAGATAGCCACACAGAACAAATATCTCTTAATTACAAAGGTTGAAGAAGCAGTAAAAGAAATGGAAGAACAACTTGGATAACCAGTTCAGTGACTACTTTGCTCTCCAAGAAAATAAAACTGAACAAGAAAAGCTATTGGACGCAGTAATTAATTAACAGTCCACTTTTTCCCAGTGATATGAACCAAACAGTAAAGAAATACTCTCCAGATCATTAAGGACCAAACAAAAGTTACAGTACCAGAGTCAGAAATAAAAGAAGCCAGGTTACTAGGATCCTATGGTAGAAAAAGTGTTATGCTCAGATTCCACTCACATGACAGGAAAAAAGACTTAATAATTGCATCTATTAAAGTAAAGAAAGAGGTATACGTACATAAACGAGTGTCTTACCAAAAAAACGTCAGAACCTCCTGTATAGAGTCAGAAAACTTAAGCGGGAGAATAATGACACAATACACCAATGCTTCACACGGGCTGGGAAAATTCTAGTTAGGGAAACAAATGTAGGTCAACTGTACACAATCACGAATGAGAATGATCTATCACGATTTCTCAGGGATACTGATCTTACAGAGAATAACTAAACAATGTCCAACCTATAAAGTCTACGTAGTGTAGTGTATGTTTTGCTCCATTATTGTACAAATTTCACAGTACAATCTCTAAGTCACCAAAAAATCAACTACCTCAGAAATGTGATTTTACTAGTAAGAATAAGTCACCTTATGTTACGTAATTTTCTTAATTACTATTACTTGCTTAAATAATTGCTTAATAAGTACTTTCTGTCCATTTTACAACCCCATAATTTTTTAAATACTATTAATTGCTATTACTTACTAAAAATATTTAATACCATTTTTACTATCAGTCCAATTTACTCTTAACATTTTTGAATCATTATTTTAATTACCATTACTTGTTTAATTGCCATTACGTGTTTTAATACCACATTTACTCTCTTAGTGTAGTTGCTTACTCTTAAATACCTTGTACTGACAAATAAGTTCTAACATATCTACCAGTGCAATAATGAATACAAATAACTGTTCTTAAAAATTTATTACTTGAAATAAACATTTATTTTTTTCTTTTTATTTTTTAATATTTTTTATTTTTTTTGTAATGATTATTACTTACTAAAAATTTATTAAACACCATATTTACTACCAGTCCATTTTACTTTTGTACATAGATCACTATATCCTCTATCCATTAACACAAAGCACCAATATGAAAAACAGTACAGAATGGATCAAATAACTAGAGAACAGTCTAAATGTTACTCGTCACCTCTTAGAAACCTGATAAGAAGGTCTAAAGAATTGGATTATGAAAACAAATTACATAACATCAAAGGTGATATAAAAGACCTGGAAAGCCCTATCTGAAATTCAGGAACTAAAAGGATATCCAAAAACAAAACAATCAAATTAACAAAATCAGACGAACCTCTACTCCCACCAACTGAAACAGCAATGGTCCAAGTCGGACCGAAACGTCGTCGTAAGCTTCTCTCTTTTATGTGCGGGTTATTTGTGTATGAAACAGCAGACTCAATGTTTTCTTTTCCACCATAGGAAAGAATCTAGCAAGCAAAATCCCAAGCTCAAACACCCGTCCATCAGACTATCTCACAGGCACCTACCCGCATATACTATTCCTGGGTCCAACCAACCCAACAGAAGTCTCGCTCATCATCAATACCCTTAAAAACGAGACAGGAGACATAAACAACTTACGTACTTTTATGTACAAAAAAACTTCACAAGTACTGTCACCAATTATTGCAACACTTTAACAAATCCATTATTATTATTATTATTATAATCAAAAAGAAGCGCTAAGCCACAAGGACTATACAGCGCTGCAGGGCAGGAAGGAAGCGAGGGCATCAGGTGGCAAAAGGGAGATGGATGAGCAACAGGTTACGGATAACAGCGGGGCAGTGGATGGTGAAAGGGTAAAGGGCAGCAAGAGACTGAACCAGAAAGGGCTGAGGGGAGTGCGAAAAGTATCATCAGAGTTTGTGGAGTAAATCAGTCGTTGTCAAGAAGTCAATGAGAGAGTCAGGATTAAAGGAGGTCCATCAGCAAGAAGGGAAAGGGTAAAAAAGAGAGTAGGAGGACAAGACGACGTTGGAGGTAAATTCTGCGTGCTCGTTGATAGAGAGGGCAGTCTAACAGAATGTGGCTAATCGATACTGGAACTTGACACTGCTCACAGAGGGAACAGGGTGCCTCCCATGAGATACCCATAAAGTAAGACGAGTGTGGCCAATGCGAAGGCGGGAGAGAGTGGCTCCCAACCTCGGCATGATGACAAGAAGACGGCCAGTAACCTATCCCTCGGTTTAATAGAATGAAGTTTGTTACCGACAGAGTTGACCAACGTTGTTGCCAACGGGTGCGAAGGTGGGTATCTATTGCAGCAAAATAGTCCAGAAATGGAAACCTCGATAGGAAATTGGTAGGTCATATACTGCTGCCCGGGCCGCGCGGGCTTGTCTGCCTTTTCCCATTGCCCTGTACGTCGACATGACCAGGGACCCAACAAAAAACAATATCTTTATGTTTGGTAGAGATACGGCGTAGCCAAAGTTGGATACGGAGAACTAGGGGATGAGATGTATCAAATTTTCGTATAGCCTTAGAGCACTAAGGATTTCTGAGACTACTACAAATGATGACACAGGCATAGATGCGATACAATAAGGCTGCAAGAATGGCATACAGTTCAGCAGTAAAAATGCTAGCTGAAGATAGTAAAATGCCCTCGTACGACGCTGTCCGGAAACACTGCTGCAAATTTCCGACGCCGTCTGAAGACTTAGAGCCATCTGTGTACACATCGGTGGCATGAGAATGAGAGTGGAATGATCAAGAAAAAGAGAGCGGGAAGCCACCGTAGGCAGTTGAGCTTTCGAGCAAGGGAGTGAGAAAGAACAGACCCGAACAGCTGAACTTCCCAGGGGGGTAGGGAAAAGTGAGATGCAACATGAACATATAAAGGTGGTAACTGAAGGGAAGGGACAAGAGTGAAATTTAGGCGAAGAGAAAAGGGACGGAGCAAACAGGGGCGTCGAACGAATAAAGGAATGTCTACTAATATCGGTGAACCATTCTAAAAATTTGGAAGGATTTTTGTAGATCGTGAGAGCGTACATAGTAACGAAGGCAATGGGCATCACGGCGATCAGACAAGGATGGAACATTTGCTTCTGTATAGAGGCTCTCAACGGGGGAAAAGAGCGAAAAGCACCAAGGCAAAAAACGTAAGCCTTGGTGATGGATAAGTTAAGGCTAAGAGAGAGTAGCAGGAGAGGCCGCGGAATAAATCGGGTCACCATAATCGAGTTTCGATAAAACGAGGGCTGAATGTAGGCGAAGCAGAGTTCGACGATCAGCTCCCCAGGAAAGATAAAGAAAGGGGTTTAGAAGGTTTAGCCGGCTTGTGACAATTTCCCCTTTCAGAGAGGAAAAGTGAGTTTCCCCGGGTTAACCGACGTCAAAGAGAAGGCCTAAAAACCCTGACTGTATCACGTTCGGGGATACGGGAGCCATAGGATACAAAGGATGATCGGAGAAAACAGAGCGTCAGTGAAAGTAATTTGGTGATTTTTTGGTACTTGAAAATTTAAACCCATGTGTGGTGGCCCAAGTGGAAACACGGTCGACCGCATGCTGGAGAGAAACTGCAAAAAGGGTGACAGTCAGCGCCTGCACAAGCAATAGCGAAGTCATCAACATAGAGTGATGACCAAATATTGGGTGGAAGAACAGAGGCCAAATCATTTATAGCAAGGAGAAAAAGTTTTGTGCTTAGAACACATCCCTGAGGGACACCTTCAGCTTGACGAAGTCCGGGGAAAGAACATTTTGACTCGAACACGAAATGTCTGTCATTTTAAAAATTTCTTAAGGAAAGGGATGGTAGATTGCCTCGGAGGCCTAAGGAATGGCCCGGGGGCCAAAATATTATACCTCCAAGTTGGTCATATGCCTTCTCAAGGTCAAAAAAATATGGCAATAACTGAGTGATTATTCGCAAAGGCTTTAAACGAACATACGTATCCAAGCGTATTTAAGGGGGTCTATGGTAGAACGACCCTTACGAAAGCCATATGACTAGGGGAAGAGACTGTTGTGAGTCTTTTAAATACCACATTAAACGTCGATTGACGAGGCGTTCCATCACTTTGCAAACGCACTTGTAAAGAGCGATGGGGCGATAGTGGGAGGCATCATGCCCTGTAGTACCCGGTTTGGCGGAAAGGGAGAACAATGGCAGATTTCCACAGCTGGGGAAGAACTCCTTGTGCCCAAATAAGTTTGAAGAGGTGTAAGAGGACTACAAGGGCTAAACCGATGTAAAATGTTGTAACATACGAATATGATGTCACCCGCCCAGCTGCCGAGGGATGGGCAAGCTGAGAGCGTTGCCTCCAGTTCTTGAAGTGTAAAAGGCACATATAACTGTTTTTCCCTCCGAGAGAAGAAAAGTCCAAGGTACAAACTCTGGCAGACTTTGAGGAAAAAAAAAACAGGGGCATAGATGAGCCCCGGGAAATACGGACCAGATGTGTGCCAAGTTCAATGGCAACGTCGAGAGGGTTTGCTATATCAACACCAGTGACCCGTAGAACAGGAGCCGGGTCAGGAGAGTATTTACCACTCATTTCCTCACTTTTTTTCCAGATGCACTCATAGAAGAAGCAGAGGTGATGGTGGAAACATAGTCTCGCCAACAAGTGCGTTTAGCTTCACGGATGAAAAGGGCGAGCGATCGCACGCTTCTGCTTAAAATCAACAAGTCTCTCAGCGGTTCTATTGTACCGGTACCTGCCCCATGCAGAACGTTTCAAACGTACTGCACGAGCACAAGCAGGAGACCACCAAGGCACGAAACTTCTGAGAATGCCTGCCTGAGGTTTGGGGTATAAAATGAGAAGCTGCGGTATAAACTGATGTCGAGAAGATGTGTAGGAGCCTCATCAATGGAGGATGAAGAAGGAACCTCACTAAAAGCAGTGAGGTGTGAGTAAAGATCCCATTTGCCCGATCAAATTGCCAGCGAGGGCAAACGGGAAGGGGGTGAATAGGAAGGAGAAGTAAGAATGATCGGAAAATGATCGCTGTCCTGTAAGTCTGGTAAACAGACCCAGGTGAAGTCTAGTGCAGTGGAGGAAGAGCAACTGATAGATCGATGCAAGAGAGAGTATGATTACGAGGATCAAAATGGGTGGAGTACCCGTATTTAAAAACATGGGGGGGGTGAGAGGAAAGAAAACCCCTCCAACTGAATGCCACGTGAGTCACAATGAGACCCCCCCAAGGAATGGGGGGGCATTAAAATCACCAAGTAACAGAAGGGGGTGGTGGTAAGGATGAAACAAGAAAGGCAAAGTCTGGGATAGAAAATGCTCGAGAAGGATGAGATTTTAAAGAACATATTGTAAACCACTTATTCAAGTGGATACGGGCTGCAGTGTAATGCAGCGAGGTATGGACAAATATTGACAGTACGGAAAAATCATTGCGTAGAAGAAGGGCACTTTCATTAAAGGTCCCATCTGAAAAAGGGATCCGAAGAATACAATAAATTATAGCCTGAGATAGGTTGGAAAACAGCCGAGTGTAATTTTGGTTCTTGTAAGCAAGCACCAACAGGGGAAAAACCCGGAAAGCAACATCTGAAGCTCACCCCCAATACCCCTGAGGCCGCGGATATTCCACTGTAAATAGGCCATGATTGGCGATGAAGAAAAATATCAGGAATCTGTAGGTAAAGGCACCTACGACTAGAGGGGTTAGAAAAGTCAACGTGGGGGTGGGATTGGAAGATGTTCAAGTAGCAAGGAACGGAGCGTTGCGAAGAATGGTGTTTGAAGATGGAGGAGAGGGAAGAGAAGGAACAGGAAGTGAATCAGTGTCCATTGAAGGTTTAGTCTCTGCAATATATTCTGAAATGGCTTCAAGTTTTCTGAATTCAAAGGGTGTATGGGAAACCATATTGGAGATAGGAGGGGGAGGTGAGTAAAGATGGGACAGTAATGGACTGTACCAAAGTAGAGGGGGGGGGAAAAGTGTAAGGGACTGGGGATGAAGTTGTGGGGGGGGACAGAAGAGGTAGAAACCTGGGAGGTGACAGAAAGGGAGAAACTTGGGAGGGGGCGGGGGTGGAAGGCATAGTACGAGGAGGAGGGTGAATCTCCCACTTGTAATAGAGCCAGAGAGAGGGGAAGAACTAGGTACAGAGACTGGAAAGGTAACGTGTGGAGGTGGGAAAAAGGGAAGGGAAAGGGGGAAAGAAGATTTGAGCAATGTGGATTTTTTTGGACTTCTGAGTAGAGGGGCGATTGGTATTAGGTGTCCGACAGGTCTTGTCGATACTGGGGCTTGTGAGGAAGGACGCGAAGATGCGAGAACAGACTGAGTTGTAGTCGGGACGTCGAGCCAAGGCAGCAAAAGGGTTAGATGCCGTATGGCTTATGGGGGGGGGTAACAACAGAGGAGGCTGCAGAAGATGGGACCCCAGAAGTGGGGGGATGTTTGGAAACACGAGAATAAGAAACACGGGTAGTCTCCCTTGGAGGCGGAGATGAGTAACTGCCATAGCATAAGGGAGACCTTCTGCCTCTTTGAGGGAACGGATTTCACGTTCATTTAAGTAGACCTGGCAACGGCGGGAGTACGAAGGGTGAGCTCATTACAATTAAGGCAAGTGGAGGTTGACTGCAAGATGTATTAGAATGGTTGTCGGCACCACAGACTGGGCATTCGGGCCCTAGATCTGCAAAATTTCGCTGGGTGACCAAAACGCCAGCAATTTCTACATTGTTGCGGTGTAGGTATCACCTTTCGAACTTGTAACCGATGTCCCGCGACATAAAACAGAGGACGGGAGTTCTCGGCTGTCAAAAGTTAAACGAGCCACAAATTTCAAGGGTAACGTCTCCGCCCCCGGCAGGAAGGACTAAGTGTCCTACTTTGAGGATTGGGAGATCCTGGAGTTCCAGCTGTTCAAAAATGTCCATTGCCACATGACTGGGAAAATTTTGTTGGACTATGGGATGGGGCAGAAAAGACAGTACCACTACAAGAATTGAGAGAAAGATGTTTTTCAATAGTGATAGGAGTGGTATCGATATTCGAAAGGAGAGAAAGATCATGAGCTTGGGGAGCAAATTTTGGACAGTGACGATGGGGTACCGCTCTTGAGAGCGTGAAATGAAATATCCTGCCAACATGACGCAGGAGCGCTTTGGCAATAAATTGGTCAGAAAGGTAGGCAGAAGAAGAAGTTGGGCTAAAGTAAAGAATTTAGTCCATTGTGTGGGCCGAAATTGAGCGTGGAGAGGGAGTGCTTGACGTGTCGGTCGTTTCCGAGTAGAATGGAAGGTAACGACGGAGCATCATCAGGAGATTGGGCGTTGGCGTTTAGGAGTAGGACCGGAGTTGGTCCGGCATGAAATGGGGGGCGATTCGAAAATTGCCGTCCGTAGAGGGAGAAGCCGGAAGCATAGTCAAAGGAGAGCGGAGTTCAGACAAATCGAAGGAAGGGCATGAAACCCCGGTACCTGAACGGGTGAGGAAACAGCACCAGCAAGAGGTACAGGGCATCAGGGGTGTCCCCAAGAGTGGTCTAAACACAAGGCAGGGTCAGAATGGGGTGCGGGATCAAGAAGGGGCCCGGGGGTAGTGGTTTTCATGGGCTAGGGCTTTCCATGGTTAGGTTACTCCTTTGCTTTTTGTTTTTAAGAAAAAAAAAGAAGAAAAAGAAAATAAAAACAAAAAAAAAAAAAAAAAGGGGGGCGGGGAGGAATAGTTCCCAGGGGGAATGAAAGGGCGGAAATCTCCCTCCGCGCCCAAGAGGACTCGACAACCGCTAGTAGCGCAGATGCAGCATGGGAACCCGTGCCATACCCTACCCTTTCATGCCAGTAAACCAGCAATCCGGGATAGCAACCTCACATCTGGCCGAGCTACCTCGGTGGACAAAAGAGAGGGCGGCCGGATATCCGCCACAAAGCATACCTCCTCAGCCACCACCCCCGAATCCGAAAGGGGGCTTCCAGAGATACACCCGTCGCCCAAAAGACACCCAAAGCTACTCTGGGATACCGGGGAGGGATCGGGACAAACCCTAGGCAATCCAGATTCCACGGCAAACTACGCCACCGCCAAGAAACCTCAACGGAATGGATCGACCCCGGTGTCCTTTCCCCTACCTAGGAACTAGCGCGCCTTGGGAGAAATCACGAAGGCCAAAAAGAGGGGGCAAAAGGGAGGGGTGAGGAGGAGGAGGAGGAATGGAAAAAGGGGAGGATGGGGAGGATGGGATAGGGGAGGGGAGAATGGGGGGTAATTAGGTTCGGTCTGAGGAAGAAGACCGACAGGGCTAATTCCTCAGACCAAGAGCCTCTTCACCACGCCAAGGAGCCCCCCTTGAAGAGGAACAAATCCATTGAATCCTCCACCTTCCCAACAGTTCTCAAAATAGTGAGGGTCACCCCGATCCACAAAGGTGATGATCAAGCCGACTTGAATAACTATAGACCAATTTCTAACTTACTCTCTAAAAACTTTGAAAAATTAATTCATAGACGAATCTATTCCTACTTCATCTCAAACAACATACTAAATCTCTGTCAGTTTGGATTCAGGAATAATAAAAGCACAAATGATGCTGTTATACACATGCTAGAGCTAATATATACCGCTCTCGAGAAGAAGTCCCACTGGGAATTTTCATTGACTTACGTAAAGCTTTTGATACAGTCGACCACGAATTGCTGCACACTAAATTAACACACTATGGTATAATATGCCATTCCCTCAACTACCTAAAGTCATACCTTAGTAACAGAAGCCAATACGTGCACGCAAATGGTACAAACTTTTCCACACAACCAATCACAATAGGAGTCCCACAGGGAAGTGTCCTAGGACCACTCCTCTTTCTCATCTACATCAATGACCTACCGAATGCATGACAGCTATTCAAACCTATATTATTTGCAGATGACACTGCGTACGTCTTCTCACACCCAAACCCAGTCATACTCGCCAACACTGTTAATGCCGAATTGCAGAAAATATCTACCTGGATGATGACGAATAAATTTACCCTAAATACTGACAAAACCTATTTCATTCAGTCTGGAACCAGAGCTGCAAATGTTCCACTTAACATAACACTAAATGGATCACCCATCACAAACTCACAGAGGGAAAATTCCTAGAATTCACCTTGACAGTAGCCTCAAAATTCCAGACACATATACAACAAATTTCCAAGAAAATCTCTAAGACAGTAGGTATACCCTCAAAGATACAGTATACTATGTTCTCGCAATCAGCTCTCCTTGCACTGTATAACTTACTCATCTACCCTTATCTCACATATGGAATTTGTGCATGGGGATCAACAACATTAAATCACCTAAGGCCTCTAATAACCCAACAAAAGGCTGCAATCAGAATGATAACAAATTCCCACTCGCAACAGCATATTCCACCTTTATACAAAAGTCTAAATTTGCTCACCATAAAGAACATCCACACTTATTAATGTGCCTACTACATACATAGAACAATACACGCAAACATAAACCCTCCACTCAAACTTCTCCTCACCAACCTTAACAGGACAAACGACCATACACAAAGACACAGATCTCTTTTTGATGTACCCCGTGTCCATATTATACTGTGTAAAAACTCTATGCACATAAAGGGCCCCAAAATCTGGAATTCATTACCAGAACATACTAAAGTAACCAGGCCTGAAAATCAATTTAAGACTTCTAAAAAACCACTTACTCGCCCAGGACTAAATAATTAACGCTCAATATTTAACATTACCATAAATTCTCCCAATTACTTAAATCTTAAACCTTCAAGACAACATATAGTAAATTGATCATCTTTTGTTATACATTGTAATGTGACAAATTTGTATAACTATAATGCTTCAGCATCAATATGTTCAAATTTCATTGTTTCAAATAGTCAATTGTACTTCATATTGCAAATTGTTTACTGTAAATTTTAACACTGAACCTTTCATTGTTAATTTTAAGTTAATTTTAAGCCTGCCCATAATGCTCTGCATACAAGGGGCTTTTGGTATGTTCACCCAACTGCTATAATTCATTGTACAACTATGTATCATGTCCAAATAAACTATATGAATATGAATATGAGGGTTGGTATAACGCCTGGGGAATGGGAGTCAGTCAGGCTTGATTCAAAGAATAGGAGCGTAGCTCCAGTTCCTTTAACCAAGAGACCTTGACTATCATCAAAGAATTCTCCTTGAAAAGGAATCATGGCAGAGGACATACTATATATAAATACAGGAACATTCCCAGAAGTTCGTTTCCAAATAATATTTTCAGAATTTAAATGTTTGTATATCTTTACATTACAGTCATAAGAATATAAGAAAGGAGGAACACTGCAGGAGGCCTGCTGGCCCATACTAGGCAGGTCCTTTACAATTCATCCCACTAACAAAACATTTGCCCAACCCAATTTTCAATGCTACCCAAGAAATAAGCTCTGATGTGCAAGTCCCACTCAAATCCAACCCCTCCCACTCATGTACTTATCCAACCTAAATTTGAAACTACCCAAAGTCCCAGCCACAATAACCCAACTAGGTAGACTGTTCCACTCATCAACTACCCTATTTCCAAACCAATACTTTCCTATGTCCTTTCTAAATCAAAACTTATCTAATTTAAATCCATTACTGCGGGTTCTCTCTTGGAGAGACATCCTCAAGACCTTATTAATATCCCCTTTATTAATACCTATCTTCCACTTAAACACTTCGATCAGGTCTCCCCTCATTCTTCGTCTAACAAGTGAATGTAACTTAAGAGTCTTCAATCACTGTCTTGTTGACGAATGTAAGATGTCAGAATGTATAGTAGAGTGTTGTTCCTAGTGACCAGCCCTCATGATCTGTAGTGACCAGCCCTCATGATCTGTAGTGACCAGCCCTCATGATCTGTAGTGACCAGCCCTCATGATCTGTAGTGACCAGCCCTCATGATCTGTAGTGACCAGCCCTCATGATCTGTAGTGACCAGCCCTCATGATCTGTAGTGACCAAATCTCATGATCTGTAGTGACCAACTCTCATGATCTGTAGTGACCAACTCTCATGATCTGTAGTGACCAACTCTCATGATCTGTAGTGACCAGCCCTCATGATCTGTAGTGACCAACTCTCATGATCTGTAGTGACCAGCCCTCATGATCTGTAGTGACCAACTCTCATGATCTGTAGTGACCAACTCTCATGATCTGTAGTGACCAACTCTCATGATCTGTAGTGACCAAATCTCATGATCTGTAGTGACCAGCCCTCATGATCTGTAGTGACCAACTCTCATGATCTGTAGTGACCAACTCTCATGATCTGTAGTGACCAAATCTCATGACCTGTAGTGACCAAATCTCATGATCTGTAGTGACCAGCCCTCATGATCTGTAGTGACCAACTCTCATGATCAGTAGTGACCTCATGACCTGTAGTGTCAAGCTTCCCAGCGGGTCTCGAGTTTCTTTCACACAGACGCAGTGTTCCTACATTCTTATGTTCTTATGTTCTTATTGATGATAATTCAACCTAAATCCTTCAAATTTTACAATAATTACGTTTTACTTAATTAACTGATTACAATAAATAAAGAAATAATAGGAGACGTGTTGGTTGGCCAGAGACTTATCACCTTCCAAAAGTCACATCAACACCACACGCATCTACATTATTATATAAATATTACTCTCCCTCTCAATTGTGTGTGTGTGTTTGTGTGTGTGTTTGTGTGTGCGTGTGTATGTGTATGAGTGTGTGTGTGTGTGTATGAGTGTGTGTGTGTGTGTGTGTGTGTGTGTGTGTGTGTGTGTGTGTGTGTGACTCAACAATCAATATTTGCACCAATAACTCACTACAGTTGTGACCGGGTGTGGAAGTGTGAATTGCTCATTACACTATAATTTGTTCATGATTGATGCCATGTATAAACGTAAGTAACCATTCTTACAGTATTCATTACCTTTGTAACTTGTGAGTTCATTACCTTGTACCTAGTTCAGCCATCAAAACTTTGGGGGCCCAGTCCCTGGATCCATTACGTACCTCTGTAATCTGTAAATACCTTTGTAACTTGTCATGATTGTGACTAGACCTACCTGGAGTTCATTACCTTTGTAAATTGTGAATTCATTACCTCTGTAACTTGCTCAGCTATCAAAACTTTGGAGTCCAGTCCCTGGACCAATTATGTACCTCTGTAATCTTTTGACTACCTCCCACAGGATGGGTATGGGGTGCATAATAAACATATTAAACTAAACTAACTAACCTCTCAATTACCACACACAGATAATAGGAAAATTTTCAATTGTTTTCCACACTGTTAGTATACTACAAATTGTCTAATATATATAAAGATAAAGTTTTGACAATAACTTCATAACTTCTCTACATATGCTGTATCTTACTAAAACAATAAAGAGTGGATAGTCAGTGGTATTGATATTCTCTAAATCATTACATAGCCATCAAGGACTGGAATCAGAACACGCACACTCGACTGAATGAATACTTTGATTTCCAAGATGACAAAACCGAACAAGACAAGTTGTCTGATGCAGTTATAATAAACAGCCCACACATTCCTAGTGACATAACCCAAGAACAGTGCAAAGAAACTGCTATCAGGATAATACATTATCACGTACGAGTTATTCCGCAAAACAAGGAAACCAAAGAAACACGTTTGCTAGGAAAACCAGGTAGTAAACACAGTATTATGATCAGACTTCATTCATATGAAAGAAAAAAAGACCTAAGTAAATCAGCAATTGCAATGAAAATGGAGTGTTCATCAACGAGTGTCTAACGAGAAAACGTCAAAACCTTCTGTTCAGGCTGAGAAAACTTAAACTGGAAAACAAAATACATCAGTGTTTCACTCGAGATGGGAAAATACTAGTTAGAAAAACTTCAACAGGACAACAATATACCATCTCAAATGAATATGATTTCTCTACCTTCCTTAGAAAAGCTGACATTTCTGTAGCAGATTAGAAAAGTGTCCTTAACACATATATACGTGTGGTGCATATAGTGTATGTTACTATTATTACATTATTGTGCAATTCCTTGTACTTTCATTTCCTAGCTAGTACCTACTACCTCAAATACTTTTTACTTCTTTTTTATTGCTATTAATTGCTCAAATTTTGTGTTGCAAGTCAAATCTTACTTCTAAATTAATGTTATTCGTGGTAGCTATCAGTCTAATTAATTTTGTTTACCATTACTTATTTTAGTCCCTTTTATATTGTCTCCTTTATTTTAGCTTTAAAGAACTGCCTTAGTTCATATATTTACATTTGTTAAAATAATTCAGGTGCTATTTTTTAGCTTTAGAATATTTACATTCTCTTATACTTAATTCTAATTATAGATTCACTATAAATCTTATGATTACAAGCATTGATCCTGATACCAACCTCTTATTGAATGACTTAAATGAATCAAACAGCAACTGTGATTACTACACAGCAGAACAAACAAAGGCACTTCTCAGAGCCAACAATAACATAACTGTCTTTAACTATAATGTCAGATCTTTAAACAAACATTACGATGACCTCACAGCATTACTAAATTCCCTGCATGCCAGTATGTCCATCATTACTCTCACCGAAACCTGGCTAGAGCCAGATACTACAGATGTCTATGCCATTCCTGGTTACACAGCCATAGACAACTGTAGGCAAGATCAACAAGGGGGTGGCACAGCTATATACTACTCAGACCAACTAGAATGTATCAATAATACTTGCACAAGGGATGAACATCGGGAATATATAAATAGCTAATTCAAATCCAAATACCTACAAAAACCTCTCACAGTGATAAACATCTACAGAGTACCACAGTCAAATATCAGTCGTTTCAGTGAAAACCTAGGAAGTATGATAACTGATGCACGCATGAATAAAGATCACTTACTACTCTCAGGAGACTTCAATATAAATCTCCTGCAAGACCAGGACCCACATGTAACTGAATTCATAGATTATGAGTAACTGCTTGTTGCTACCAACAGTAGCAAACCTACAAGAATTACCAGAGACTAGTGTTTCCCTATTTAAAACACATCTGGACCAACACCATATTCCCTTTAAAATCAGGCATTTAAACACAGATAATACCACAGACCACTACCCTACCTTTCTCATAACCAATCTAGGTAAATTACCCCAAGACACTACTAAAGTCACCTTCAGACTTCATAATGAGGCAGCCATTAATAACTTTACAACAGCAATGACAAACATCGACTGGCACACTGAGCTAGAAATCTATGCAGATACTGACGAATGTATTAATAATTTTCTAAAAAAGACCGAATGCCTCTATAACAAGCACTGCCCTAAAAAACTAAACAGATGACAGCTAAGAGACTGAACAGTCCCTGGCTAACACCCAGCATCCTCAAATCCATAAATACAAAGCACCTATACGAAAAACAGTACAGAATGGGTCACATAACCAGAGACCAAACAAAACGTTACTCATCTATCCTAACCAGTCTGATAAGGGCACCTACCGGAACCCGAACCCGAACCCGAACCCGAACCCGAACCCGAACCCGAGCCCGAACCCGAACCCGAACCTGAACCTGAACCTGAACCCAACCAAACCCGAACCTGAACCCAACCAAACCCGAACAAGCTGTTCCTAGCTCCAAGTAACCCAACAGAAGTCTCACTTATTATCAACACACTAAAGAACAAGACAGGAGATTTAAATACCTTACCACCCTTTATATATAAAAAATCTTCACAAGTGCTATCACCAATCATTGCAACACTCTTTAACAAATCCATCGAATCCTCTACCTTCCCTACAGTTCTCAAACTAGCGAGGGTCACCCCGATACATAAAGGAGGAGACCAAACAGACTTGAATAACTATAGGCCAATATCCAACTTACACTCACTCTCTAAAATCTTTGAAAAACTAATTCACAAGCGAATCTATTCCTACCTCATCTCCCAAAACATACTAAACCCCTGTTAGTTTGGGTTAAGGCCTAATAAAAATACGAATGATGCTATTATACATATGCTAGAACAAATATACACTGCACTCGAGAAAAAAGAAGTCCCACTGGGGATCTTCATTGATTTACGTAAAGCTTTTGACACAGTTGACCATGATTTGCTGCACATAAAATTATCACACTATGGTATAAGAGGGCACTCCCTCAACTCCCTGAAGTCATACCTTAGCAACAGAAGCCAATATGTGTACACAAATGGAGCAAACTCTTCCACACAGCCAATTGCAGTTGGTGTCCCACAGGGAAGTGTCCTTGGCCATCTTCTCTTTCTCATTTACATAAATGACCTACCAAATGCAACGAAACTACTCAGACCCACATTATTTGCAGATGACACTACATACGTCTTCTCTCAACCGAGCCCAGTCACGCTAGCCAATACTGTAAATATCGAATTACCGAAAATATCTACCTGGCTGATGACTAACAAACTTACTCTCAACATTGACAAAACCTGCCACATTCAGTTTGGTAACAGAGCTACAGATGTTCCTCTTAACATAATGATAAACGGATCACCTGTCACAAAGCTCACAGAGGGAAAATTCTTAGGAATCCACCTTGATAATAGACTCAAATTTCAAACACATGCACAACAAATTTCCAAGACCGTAGTCATACTATCGAAGATACGTTACTATGTTCCACAGTCAGCCCTCCTGGCCCTATATCACTCACTTATTTACCTCTATCTCACCTATGGAATTTGTGCATGGGGCTCAACAACAATAAACCATCTCAGGCCACTAATTACCCAACAAAAGGCTGTAGTCAGAATGATAACAAATTCCCACTACAGACAGCACACTCCACCAATATTCAAAACTCTAAACCTACCCACCATACAAAACATCCATACTTATTACTGCACCTGTTACATACATAGAACACTTAACTCGGATATAAACCCTCCCCTCAAACGTCTCCTTACCAACCTCAACAGAACACATGACCATAACACAAGGCACAGATCACTCTTTGATGTTCCTCGTGTCCATCTCACGCTATGCAAAAACTCAATGCACATAAAAGGCCCAAAAATCTGGAATTCATTACCTGTGAATATACAAGAAACACGTCTGTTTATAAATTCAAATCTCTTCTTAAAATCACTTACTCACCCTCAACTAAATAAATACTGAATAATTGTATCTCATAAATGTATAACCTGTGACCCTAAATGACCATATGACTTGTTTCTGCTCTACAAATCATGGATTTTACTCGATCTGATTGGATTATATTATACATTGTTATGCTTCAAATTTGAACAACTTTAATGCTTCTTATTTGAAATATTCATTTGTGCTTCATGTTGTAATTTGTTTACTATAATTTTTACCACTGAATATATCATTGCTTAGTTAATCTTAAGTTAATTTTAAGCTGCCCATAATGCTCTGCATACAAGGGGCTTTTGGTATGTACACCCAATCACTATATTTCTTTGTACAACTATGTATCATATCCAAATAAAAATAAATAAAAAAAAATTATAAACATTCCCCGTCACACTTAAAATTTACCATTTCAGCTTCCCTGGGCAGTATTTATCTATCAGGGATTGATAATAAGGTTTCAGTTCTTCTGTATTAGGACTTTCTTCCTTCTTGGTGTACAAGTCAAATTTGCTGAAAGTAAAAAAAAAAAATAACAGCATACAAGATTACAACATTTTTAATAGAATAGTAAATTCTTTGCAGTTTACACACTGCAAATAAATAAAAATATTTTTCCTCACTGGGTTATTCTATGTAAATAAATTAGACACATGTGCAACATTTGGATATCTTTACTGAGGAAACGTTTCGCCACAGTGACTTCATTAGTCAGTGGGGAATGTTT
>NC_069430.1:10377633-10453834 GCF_026875155.1 Cherax quadricarinatus | reverse complement strand
ATTTTTGGGGGGTCAGTAGGTCCTTTTTTACCCAATTTTTCCCACTCTTTATTTTGGGCCGAAAATCTTTCCCTACCTAAGGAAAATTAACTTTTATTTTTAAATCCTAATTAATCCTTGCCCCTGCCAATTTCGGGCCCCCTTTTTCCAGCCCTCCAACCATTAAAATCGGCCTCTCCCCCGACAACCGCGCATGCGAAAAGGGAACCTTGGTTTATCTTATTTCAAATACATTTTTGACCATATGACACATTAAACACAAATTAGGCACATAGTTCGGAAAAATTAAAAATTTTTCCACATTGCGCCGGGCGGAGTCGTGGTAGACGATTACTAATGTGGATAAATTTTCCATCCCCTGGCCACCCATTTTGGGGAACCCAAATGGTTTACTTAATACTGGTGTTTCACTTACTCTCAGGGCATAAAGCACTCTATTGCTCCTGATTACAGTTCCCCTATAATTGGGCCATATCTACCTGGAATTTTTGGGCAAGACTTTACATCTACAACATGTCTCTCTAGTATCCCAATCTGCCCCAGCACATTACTGCATATCAGGCACAAGCTCATGGCCATCTATATTTATTGATCCCTCAAAAATGGACTAATTAGGTTTTTCCATTCTCTCAGGGGGATAAGCTATAGACTCCCTGGATTAATTTATCTGGGCATACTGGAATTATGAGACTTTAACAATAACAAGTACTCCTCAGTATCCCAAGTCAGCCCCAGCACATTACTCATACAGGCACCAACTCATGGCCTCTTTATTTTGATCCCTCAAAATGGACTAATTAGTTTCCATTATCTCAGGGGCATAAGCCTATGCTCCCTGGATTAATTTATTGGGCATATGCAATATGGAGGACTTTAACAATAACAAGTTTTCTCAGTATCCCAAGTCAGTCCCAGCACATTTCTGCATTATTTCATTAACCCCTTCACATATCCTCATTAGTTCCTCTTCAGTTGACGTCACACCCGGAAATTGTCACATAAGATTAATTACCCAATTACTTCGCTCAGTGGACCGACCTGTGCACTTAAGGTGTGCATTTATCGTCGCCTGAAGTAAGAACAATTTATTATTTAACTGTTATTAATTATATCATTATAAGCAGTCAACAATTTTGGTTGTCTTGCTCAGTTCGCAGAGCTGGGCCCTTTAACTGTCCATACGCCATCCTATAATTAGTAGGTAATTCTGGACGGTCAGCTTCCACGGAAGTCGCACCCAGTAATGTCCAGATTCACATTTAACATCCTTCAGGTATGTTCCTGAGTAAAGTGAATCATTTGGACTTTCCTCATTTACATTAATCCCTATGCTGTCCAGCTCCCACAAATTAGACTGGTTCAACATCATTCTCGATAGAAGAATACTTGTACTGGGTTGACCTTTTATGAGTAAGACACCGTGACGTATTCACTACTTCTAGTCATATTACTAGGCGGTAGTCTGCCATATATTACATGGCCCGTACCAGTGTTGAGGAGAGTGACGCCGCATGCTTTTGGATTTATGCCCTTTATCCTGAATTATTACATCCAACACCGGCAAGGCTACCTCAGCTAGGCCATCATTATTGCCATTAGCTGCAACCTTTACATCAGTCACTGTAGTGTCAGGGTTATTAACATTATCATTTATTGTCACCATTATTATAAGAATCACATACAACCCTGCACATACTGTATGGTGCTTTCCCTTGTTGCATTGATAGCAACTGTTCAATTTGGTATGACAATCCTTTACATTATGATTGTCTAGACATCTGATAAATCTGTCAAGTTCTTTCATTCTTTCCACTTTAATATCCATGAATTACTAGGCATTACAATTTTTAGTGAAATGAGTACCCTGGCAGAAGAGGCAGTCTCTCTTTTCCTTGCCTGACCTCTTATTAACTGGGTTACACTTACTGAGGTACTTTATTTCCTCTACCTTGATGTGAGGAACCACTATTACTGATTCCTGACTTGATATGTGCCTATTTAACTCTTAACTATGATTATTACCACTGGGATTATTTTCCCTTTTGAGACTTGACAGATACTTCAGGTCATTATGTGTTATATCCTTAGAACTGTTTGGCTGCTGGTCTGCAATTGAACAATTAATTCCTGCCGACCTAGTCTGATTTCCTCCAGACCGTACTATGGAGGTTTTGCAAACCCACCCTTTGCATTAATAGGTTGATCAACTGCCTGGCTTACACCCTTTAATTTATTCAAAGCCTTACTTTTACAAGACAGTTTTTCTTCCAATTCGTAATGTTGATTTAATTAAAACATTCATTTCCATTCCATCTGCACAATTCTCCAGCAGATCTCTTTCACAGTCTTTAAACCACAATTTGTACCAATCAAATCTACTCTCTAAAGCATCTAAATATAACTTTAATTCATTAGGGTTCACGTTCTTGTGATTCACTAAATCAAATGCCTTCGTCACATGGCTTTTAATAGCCTGTAATGATGCTTTCATTACTCTAAAATTCACGGACTTGTCAGCCACATTAACTCCATTAGATCCAGTCATGGTTAGAGAATTATTAATCACTGATTATACACTTAAGTAGGCGCCTTATAAGAGTAATTCTTGCACTTTACTCTTGTATAAATCCTAGCCACACATGTGCTAGCAATTAATTGGGCTAATTGTCATCCATCACTCGATCGATTCAACATGTGCACCCTACACCCACTTCCTTCAATCAGTCACTTAATTATTAAGTAAATTAATTCAATAAAATTTTTTTCACTGGATTCAATCCGTTTCGAAGACCAACCGGGCAGATAGGATAATTTTCTAGGGTGCTTACCTTATTACCTCAACATTATATACATACCAGTAATCTCATTAGGGAGACAATCATATTGTTTTACCGTAGCCACCCCGTGTAGACATGTGGTGAAAACTTAAACCACCCAGGTCCGCACCAAGTGGGTCCCCTCGACCTCACTATCTTAAACCATAATCTATCCGAGACCATTATGGGTTGGGTAGCACCCACAAGATACGGTGTCTACTAATTAGATTGTGGACTGTATAGATATAATAGTTTAGCTGAATGAAGGGAGGGGGGTAGGAACACCGGATAACATCCGTCAGGAAAACGATTTGTACATAATTCCCAATACTACCAGATGTTCTCTGGTGTCACTTGAATGTAGCTGGATCCAACTCGTAACCTATCTAATTATAACATACCACTACTGCCATCCTAGGTTGCTAGAACAAAAGGGTTACTTAACTGTGGGTGATTGATATTCCTCATTTCTGAATCAACCATCTCTTTCCGATGTCCCTGCACACCGACACGATTCCTCATTCCAGCAGGACGAGTATCCGCTGGTTTTGTCCTGCTTTAGACATCGTGACTCAAGGAGTTTTCCCTTTCCTCGCCGTTAACAACGAGTCTAGCGTTTCACTCGAGCAAACGACTTATTTCACTTCACATATTCTCTTAACTAAGCGTTATTATCATTAATTACATTACAATTCACAAGAGCGATTTAACGTCTCATAACTATTATACAAACTAGAGCATCCATTAAATCAGAGACCGATGCCGTGATGATTAAATCCAAGGGTAATTTTCCCCAGGACACAGTCCATTGTGGCGCGTCAGTCACCCGGTCCTTCTCTTATCACACTTTTACCACTCTATACTGTGGTCCCGTAAAATCCGTTCCCTCACTCCTCCACCAGAACAATTACGACACTTCGTTATTATGAAAATGAGGCTGTATGATCCTTAGGCCACCGTGTTGCACGACAATTTCGTGGTTCCATGTTTTCTCAGCTTCCTCACCACCAACAAAACAATACGCCCCCCCTCCCTCCCGCACATCCGCGCATGCGCAAAGGGAACTCTTGGTTCTACTCTTATTTTCAAATACATTTTTGACCCATATAGACACATTAAACACCTATTAGGCACTATAGTTTCGGAAAATTAAAAAATTTTCCACATCTCTTATCACCCTGGCTTGGGTCACACTTATTCTGGTTTGGTATTGGGATGTGGCAATACCACCTACACCCACTCTAGGCCTAATGGCGCTAAAGCTAACCTATGACACTGAGCTTGACTCTATCATCATTACTGATTCTATGTCATCATTGAAGGCTCTTGGCTCATATAATGACTCAAACAACATGCTCATTGGGGAAGCCAGGTATAGATACTCAAAAATTAGGGACAAAGGAATTAATGTACAATTGCTATGGATCCCATCACACATTGTATTACACCTTCATGATAAAGTTGATATGTTAGCCAAGAAGAGTATCCAGAAGGAGAACGTAGAATATAACTTTGGTATAAACTGTGTCTAGCATTAGGAAATAATATTAGGAGAGAAGTAAATACTGAAGATGATTGTTATAGGAATGCAGTTAGAACCTGAGTAGATCTATACAGCTCCACTATGATAACATGGAACGTAGATAAGTATGTTTAATGGAGCACCTTGCAATGTGAACAGACTGACTGATGTTGTAGTGGCCAGGCTTAGGCTTGGTACAGGGGTGGGACTGTCTGGCAGTTTGGGAGACACACAGATGATATCAAACTAAATTTAAAATTTTGGGGTCAAGCATAGGGTCCTCTCTTGAACCTATGGCTTAATTGCCATTATTGGGGAAACAAGACGACGTAAATAACCATGGACATGTAAAATATCTTTTTAAAAGGAAATAAGATACCAATATCTAAGCAAATTTCCAAATTTGCTTGAAACAGATAAGTGAACTATAGATATGTAGATAAAAAACCCATATTTATTCCTGTTAACCCTTTGGGGCCTAGTTCCTAGGCCTTTTGTGTACACATGCTCCGCCTCCCGTCCCAGGAGGGATAGGGTGCACAATAAACGCCACTTCGGGGGCAAACTAAAAAAAAAAAAAAAAAGGCATACAATAGGGAACAGGATGAATTTGGGAGCAATCTGTGGGCCAGCATTTTCATTTGACACCTTTAAAATCTCTTGACACATTTACTTACGAATGTGTTCCATACCGGTCTCCGGGTATATAAATCTCAGATGGTAGTTCGGGAAAGGGGGTACAGCCGGGGTGAAGTTCCCTCTTCTGCCCTTTTGGGGGCAAAAAAGTTTGTTTTCACGCTTTCCTCAAGGGGGACCAAAATGTGGTACTTTGACAATATTGGCCTTGTACATAAAGTAAGCCACCACATCCCCCCTATTTGAAGCTCTCTGAAATGACAGATCTAAACCAGGATGGGGCCCGGCAGAGTGAGACATTTGCTCTGTTCTCTACTCGTCAACATTTTAGATAGAGGGGGGGGCAGGGAAACCCAAAAAAGTGGGGGCAACCAAAGGGGTGAGCGTATTTTGCCCGACAGAATCTGCAACCCCTACTGTCAAGCAGATGGAGATAGGTGAAAATTTCCTGGGGTTTCCTGGAAGAGTTCCGGGGGGCAAAGCCCCCGCGGCCCGGTCTGGACCAGGGCCCCCTGGTGGTCAGAGCCCGATCAACCAGGCTGTTGCTGCTGGGTGCACCAAACCAACGTACGAGCCACACCCCCCTTCAGGAACTGACTTTAGGTCTTGCCAGTGCCACTTTAAAACGCCAGGGGCTGTTGGTAACCCCCCTTATTGTCGGGGGCAGTTGAACAGTCTCGGGGCCCCCGACACTTATTGTATGGCCTTAAAAGGGTAGTGACACCCCCGCTTTTCATTGGGGGATGTTCATCGCTTCCAAGTCTTTTGCTTTTGAAGATGATTTTCGTGTGTAATTCGGTACAGTCCCCTAGGTTTTCCCCGGGGTATATAATCAGTATCTCCCCCTCCTGCGATCCGGGGAAACAGTTTGGGAACCTAAAAGCGCTCCCAGTAATTGAGGTTTTTTATCTCCGTTTGCACGCCTGAAGTTTCTGTACATTTCTAGTCGGCAATTTCCCCTGCCTTGAAAGGTGCTGTTAGTGTGCAAAAATATTCCAGCCTAGATAAACAATGACCTGAAATGTCATCATGGCTTGGCCTCCCATTTTTTAAAGGGTTCTCATTACCATCCGATTTTTCTAGCAGATGCATTGTACAATGTTTGGTCCTTGAAGGGAGAAATGCTGAAAGTTTTTCCTGGCTGCCTTTTTCAAGATTTACAACATGGTCTTCAGGTTATTTTTTGGAGTCAAATTCACCCCAAGGATATCAACTTTTTCTCCGGTGCCAACCCCTCCCTTTCATCCTTCTACTGCCCACATTACCATCGGGGGCCTAAGACAATCATTTGCATTTTCTCAGGGCAAATTTCTTGCCACCATTTCCCCAAGCGATTAGCTTTTACGGGTGATTGAGTAGCTTAACGCTGGCATTTCTTCTCTTGGATAAGTGAATGTCAGTGTCAGTCTCTGCACATGCATGTGATCGGGGAGGGGATAAAAGAAGGTCGTTGAATAGACTTTTTCATAACAATGGCCCAGCACGCTTTTTTGTGGGAAAAACCTTCCCCAATAGGGTTCTTGCTGAATTCCGTTCCATTGAGAACTCACTTAAGACTCCATAAGGTATCACTGAGGAGACATAGCGTAGGGCCTGCAATTCCCATGCTTGAAGTTTTGCTAAGAGGCCCTGGTGCCACACCCGGTCGAAAGTGCCAGCAATCTCTCTTCTCTCTCTCTCTATCTATCTATCTCGTTCCATCTTTCTCCCTCTCTCCTATCCTTCTCTCTTCCTTTCTCTCTCCCCATCTCGTTCTCTCTATCTCTCACCCCCTCCCTCTACCTACCCACCAATCTACCTCCCTCTCTCTTCTTCTCCATCCTCCATTCACCTTCACTCCTCTTCTCTCCCTCTCTCTCTCTCTCTCTCTCTCTCTCTTCTTTTTTTCTCTCTCTCTCTCTCTCCATCTTTCCCCCTCCCTCCTTTCTCTCTCTCCCTCTCTCTCCATCTTTCTCCTCCCCTCCTATCCTTCTCTCTTCCATTCTTTCTCTCTCCCCATCTCGTTCTCTCTATCTCTCACCCCCTCCCTCTACCTACCCACCAGTCTACCTCCCTCTCTCTTCTCCATCCTCCATTCACCTTCCATTCTCTCCCTCTCTCTCTCCCTCTCTCTTTCTCACTCTCACTCTCTCTCCCCCCTTTCTATCTTTCTCTCCTCCCATCTCTCTTGTTCCTCTCTGTCTTCCCCCCCCCCCTCCCTCTATCTACCAACCAATCCATCTCCCTCTTTCTTACTCTCCACCTTCCACCCATCTTCCCTTCCTCCTCCTTTCCCCTGGCTTCCCCCTCTTCCATCTCCTCCCTAGCCTCTTCCCTCACCCCCCCCGCACACACTCTGAAAATACATAAGCTTGTTTCTGGGGTAAAATACATCAACTTCTATCTGTGGTAAAAAAAAAACGGGTAACCAAAGAGGGTGGAGACCCATGGGTCTGGTGGACGAACCTAGGAGAGAAGAACCTGGGAGGAAAGATTGGGAGGTAGAGCTCACAAAAATGGAGGAAGAGTGGGGATGGAAGCTAGCAGATCTTGGCAAGAAAATGGAGGAGAGAATAGCTGAGGAGAGCAGGAAGTGGGGACTACAGGTCTTAGCAGCAGAAGGTAAGATAAAGTGCTTAGATGAGGAACTAAAAAACCTGAAACAGATCAGAGAGACAAATGAAAGTACAGACATAACATCAGGAACTTCTATACCAGTCACAGACAATGGGACTGTAGGGATCCAGGAAAAGATGTGCACAATTGAGAGACCTGTAGACAATGAAGGAGCTATGACATATGCAGAGACTCCAACAGACAATTGCAGTGGCAAGGAACAGGTAAGCAGGAAAGACAGTCCACTGAGCATAGGGGCTGCAGCAAGGGCAGGGATTGAAGGCAGGAATCCTTCAATGGAAGGAGCTAAAACACCTCAGAGGATACAAAGGGAGACACAGTGAAAGGAGGAGAGGGAGAGGTCAGTGTTTGTTATGGGCTCCGAGAAGTCGAAGGGGAAACCTATGATGAAAGAAACTAGGAAGAGAAGAAAGTGATCGAAGTTATCATGAAAGCAATAGGTGAGGGAGACATGACCCAGGTGACAAATTTTCGGAGAATTGGGTGGTTTGCGAGTGGAAGGCAGGATCAGCTCGAACCAGGATCCTGCAGGAGAAAGCACAACTGAGGGACAATCCAGAGTACTGGAGAGTGTACCTCGATTGCAACAGAACACAAGAAGAAAGGATGATACTGAGAGAGAGGGTGCAAAGACGAAAGGAGGAATGAGATGCATTGATGAAGATAAGCAGAACCCGGACTCAGGTGGAAGGGCAAACACACCTTACAGAAACACCCGCAGAAGGACTCCAACCACGACAACCCCAAAGCAACTGACCAATCTAAACCAAAACCCACTCACTGTTCCCTCTGCCCCCACCCCCTCATCACAAACCCCACCCAAACTGTGACAACCCCAATTCAACTGAACAATCTAAGCCAAAACCCACACACTGTTCCCTTTACCCCCCCACCCCCCACATCCCAACCCCCACCTCTACAGCAGCTCCCCATGGGCACTCTGCCCTCACCCCATCACAAACCCCACCCACACTGCAAACCCCCATATGCCCCCTCCAGGGCTCCTGCTCCCCCAACCCCAATATTTTCCCAGGACCACCATGATAGATAAGAAGTTGAAAATGTGGTACACAAACGCAGATGAATTAACAAATTACGAGGAGTGGTATGAAAGAATCAACGAGAAGTCCCCAGACACAGAAACGAAACTCACTGAGACAATAACAGACACAGTCTTCCCACTGGGATATCAGATTCTGAGGAAAGACAGAAGGAGCAGAGGGGGAGGAGGGGGTTGCACTACTCATAAAAAACCAATGGGGTTTTGAGGAAATTGAAGGCATGGGCGAGATTGGAGAAAGGGACCACACAGTAGCTACAATTCAGTCTGGGGAACATAAGGTAGTCATTGCAGTGATGTATAACCCACCACAAACTGCAGGAGGCCAAGAGAGGAATATGAAGAGAACAGCAGAGTGATGGTGGACACATTGGCTGAGGTGGCATGAAGCGCTCAATCGTGCAGAGCAAAGTTACTGGTTATGGGTGATTTCAACCATAGGGAGATTGACTGGGAAAACCTGGAGCCTCATGGGGGTCCTGACACATGGAGAGTCAAGATAATGGATGTCGTACTGGAAAACCTCATGCATCAACACGACAGGGACACTAACAGAGAGAGAGGGGAGGATGAACCAGCAAGACTGGACCTTGTGTTCACCCTGAGCAGTTAAGACATTGAGGACATCACATATTAGAGGCCCCTTGGAGCTAGCGATCACATGGTTCTGAGTTTTGATTACATAGTAGAGCTGAAAGTGGAGAGGATAACAGGAGTCGATTGGGAAAAGCCAAACTATAAAAGGGGGGACTACACAGGTATGAGAAACTTCCTGCGGGAGGTTCAGTGGGACAGAGAACTGGTAGGAAAGTCAGTAAACAAAATGATGGAATATATAACAGCAAAATGCAAGGAGGCAGAGGAAGAGTTTGCTCCCAAGGGCAACAGAATTAATGGGAAGACCAAAGTGAGTCCTTGGTTTACCCGAAGGTGTAGGGAGGCAAAAACTAAATGCATTAGAGAATGGAAGAGGTACAGAAGGCAAAGGACCCAGAAAAATAAGGAGATCAGTCGAAGAGCCAGAAACGAGTATGCACAGATAAGGAGGGAGGCCCAGTAACAGATTGAAAATGACATAATATCAAAAGTCGAGTCTGACCCAAAACTGCTGTATAACCACATTAGGAGAAAGACAACAATCAAAGACCAGGTGATCAGGCTGAGGAAAGAAGGTGGGGAACTCACACGAAACGATCAAGAGGTATGTGAGGAGCTCAGCAAGAGATTTAAGGAAGTATTCACAGTAGAGACAGGAAGAACTCTGGGAAGACAGGACAGAGGGGGACACCAACAGGGAATACACAAACAAGTGCTGGATGACATACACAAAACTGAGGAGGAGGTGAAGAAGCTGTTAACTGACCTTGATACCTCAAAGGCAATGGGACCGGACAACATCTCACCGTGAATCCTTAGAGAGGGAGCAGAAATGCTGTGTGTCCCATTAACCACAATCTTCAACACATCCCTTGAAACTGGGCAACTACTTGAATTATGGAAGACGGCAAATGTAGTTCCCATTTTTAAAAAAGGAGACAGAAAAGAGGCGCTAAACTACAGACCAGTGTCACTGACGTGTATAGTATGCAAAGTCATTGAGAAGATTATCAGGAAGAGAGTGGTGGAGCACCTGGAACGGAACAAAAGTATAAATGACAACCAGCACAGTATCATGGAAGGCAAATCCTGTGTCACAAACCTTCTGGGGTTGTATGATAAAGTAACAGAAGTAAGAGACGAGAGAGAGGGGTGGGTTGATTGCATCTTCTTGGAGTGCAAGGCCTTTGACACAGTTCCTCACAAGAGATTAGTGCAGAAACTAGAGGATCAGGCGTGTATAACGGGAAGGGCACTTCAGTGGATCAGAGAATACCTGACAGGGAGGCAACAACGAGTCATGGTACGTGATGAGGTATCACAGTGGGCACCTGTGATGCACGGGTTCCCACAGGTGTCGGTCCTAGGACCAGTGCTATTTTTGGTATATGTGAATGACATGATGGAAGGGATAGATTCAGAGGTATCCCTGTTCGCAGACGATATGAAGTTAATGGGGAGAATTAAATCAGATGAGTATCAGGAAGGCCTTCAAAGAGACCTGGACAGGCTGGACACGTGGTCCAGCAACTGGCTTCTCGAATTCAACCCTGCCAAATGCAAAGTCATGAAGATCGGAGAAGAGCAAGGAAGACCACAGACAGAGTATAGGCTAGGGGGCCAACGACTGCAAACCTCACTCAAGGAGAAAGATCTTGGGGTGAGTATAACACCGAATATGTCTCCGGAAGCCACATCAACCAGAAAACTGCTGCAGCATATGGGCGCCTGGCAAACCTGAGATTAGCACTCTGATACCAAAGTAAGGAATCTTTCAAAACACTGTACACCGTGTACTTTCAGGCCCATACTGGAGTATGCAGCACCAGTTTGGGACCGGCACCGGGTCAAGCACGTTAAGAAATTAGAGAAAGTGCAAAGGTTTGCGACAAGGTTAGTTCTAGAGCTAAGGGGAATGTCCTATGGAGAAAGGTTGAGGGAATTCGGCCTGACGACACTGGAGGACAGGAGGGATAGGGGAGACATGATAATGACATACAAAATACTGCGTGGAATAGACAAGGTGGACAGAGACAAGGTGTTCCAGAGGGGACACAGAAACAAGGGGTCACTCTTGGAAGTTGAAGACACAGATGAGCCACAGGGATATTAGGAAGCATTTCTTCAGTCATAGAGTGGTCAGGAAGTGGAACAGTCTGTCGAGCGATGTAGTGGAGGCAGGAACCATACATAGCTTTAAGACGCGGTATGATAAAGCTCATGGGGCAGGAAGAAGAGGACCTAGTTGCGTTCAGTGAAGAGGCCGGGGCCCGGAGCTGAGTCTCGACCCCTGCAACTATAATTAGGTGAGTACAGTTAGGTGAGTACACCTCTCTTCTTACCAAGACACCCGCACTAAAAGAGGAATCCTCATTGGCTTCTTCTTGAAAGCTCTTCTCATCTCCAACCCTTGTTTCTAGAACAAGGTCGTACTGGGAGCAGTGAGAGGATTAAATACTATGTTTGTTTTGTTCATTCTTTTATAGGGGTGTTGTTGTTGTTGAGCCGGGCTGTGGAGAGTACACTTGTTATTGTTACTCTGGCTTTCATTAACCTACAACTTTAACAGTGGCGCGAGGATGGGATCATCGCAGCCAAGGGTAGTGTGCCACTGTGTGAGGAAGTAGTGGGAACTGGCAGTCAGAATGTTGCAGCATTGGTTATGATTGTACTAAGCAGTAGCGTGGGTAAACATGGCAATGGGATCACAGGGAAGGTTGGAACCTTTCAACCCACTTAATAATAATAATAATAATAATAATAATATCTTTATTTACTACAAGTACGTGTACAAGGTATACAGTCCTAGCTGACATTTACTGACATACATATAGAAAGCCGCTTTTTATGCTGAGCATTTCGGAAAATTAGGTCAGTTTTTGTCCCAGGATGCAACCCCACCAGTCGACTAACTCCCAGGTACACATTTTACTGATGGGTGAACAAGATAACCCGTATAAAGAAATCCTAATGTTTTTCCCTCCCTGGGGGTCGAACCCAGACCCTTAGCCACCAGGCCGCGGAGCTCTGCTATGTTGTTGGGAGCCAATTTCGCTTATTTGGGAATTAAAGATCAAGATAACAGGGGAACTTCTTGCTAGTGTCCCTGGGATCAGAAACTTAGTGTGTTAGGTAATGTTGTGCACCAGATTTACCACACAAAGAGTTTGACGACTAGGTACGGCCCTGAAAGTTATCATGCAGTGAAACCAGCCACCACTGCAGTTTGTTGGTATTTCAGCAAAGGAAAAAAACGACTTGATGAGCCCCTTGCATGAATTATTTACAGATTTAAAAGCGTTGGCTATGAACTGTAATTTTGGGGTCAATTTGACCCCAGAGTTAAGGCCCCAGATATTCATGGAGGTGGTGGATGAATTTTAAATTTTCTTAATTTGGGTTGAGAAAATTTGGTTTTTGTAAAGAACGCAATCTGCAATTTTTTTTGATAACCTTCTGAACTTGGAACAGGCATTGACAAGGTCAGAACACTGTTCCTGAGGTAAAAAGTGATTATGCTGTGAAATGTAAACATTGTGGGTTGAAGCATAGTGGTAGTACTTGTAGGTTTTAAAAAGCTTTTTCCTGTAATAATAGATACGAGGTACATAATGAAAACACTTTTAAAACCCATCTGAAGAGATACCCTCAAGTTACAGCATAAATAATGTTCAATTTTAAAATAAAAGAGGCAAATTAGCCCTTACACAGCTCTTCAAAGTAGGTTACATCATTTTTAAGAAGCTTGAAGCCATCACATGAAGCGCTCTATATTTTATCTCATGGACACTACAGCTCAATAACACTCAGAACCTTCCTTTAAGATACACAAGCGCTGAATGTTGGAAGCCGATCAGAACAATTGTTCTCAAGTTATTGCATGAAATCTTGGAAAAAAAAACTACAGCTATAGATATTATTTTTCAGGAATACCTAATGTTATTAACGAGACAAGAGAAAGTTGTATTTATGATAGTGTCTGCAGAAGCAGGCTGCGTAGGACAATAATTAGTAAACCTATAATATATGATGTCCCACGTATCACAGAAAATATTTTCTAATCACATGAAGAGGTTTGGTACCTGTAGAATACCTGGAGAGGGTTTCAGGGGTCAACGCCTCTGCGGCCCGGTATGAGACCAAGCCTCGTGGTGGATTAGGGTCTGATCAACCAATCTGTTTCTGCTGGCCACACGTAAACCAACGTAAAAACCATAGCCCAGCTGATCAGGTACTGACTTTATGAAGACAGCCAGGGATCTATTGGTAATCCCCCTTATGCTGGGAGGCAGCTGAACAGTCTTGGGGCCACTGACACTTACTGTGTTGTCTCTTAGCGTACTCGTGGGGGAATGTTGCATCTCCTGCCGAGTCTTTTGCTTTCGTAGTGAGTGATTTTCGTGTGCAAGTTTGGTATACCTTTAGGATTTCCAAGTGTAATTTCTGTATCTTCGCCTGCATTCCAAGGAATACAAATCAAGGGACTTCAACCGTTCCCAGTAATTTAGGTGCTTAACTGCACTTATGTGTGCCGTAAAAGTTCTCTGTACACTCTCCAGGTCAGCAGTTTCGCCTTCCTTGAAGGGGGCCGTTAGTGTACAGCAGTTTTCCCCACCTAGAGAGAAAAGGCGTTTTGAAGTAAATCATCAGTGGCTTGGCGTCCAAGTTTTAGAAAGTTCTCAGTATCCACCCCATCCTTTTTCTACCGATGAGGTAGATATATTGTTGTGGTCTTTAAAGGGTGAGATCCCTGACTTTATCATTTCCCAGGTCCTTCATATTAGTTTTCGCTCTATTGTGTGGTTAGAATTTTTGCTTTACCCTGACAGTTTTAATATCCTCAAGTTTTCCATATCTGAGTAGTTGAAATTTCTCTTCATTGAACTTCATATTTGGTCTTCTGCGGCCCACTTAAAGATTAGGCTGATATCCACTTGGAGTCTTGTGGTGACTTCGTTGAAGGATCATATCAATTCGCGTGTCATCGCTAAGGAAGAACACGGAGCTATGTATTACATCTCTGTCTATGTCAGATATGAGGATGAGGAACAGGATGGGAGCGAGTACTGTGTCTTGTGGAACAGAGTTCTTCATAGCTGCCTCAAACTTTTTTCTGTTTACTATTTTTCTATGTGTTCTATTGCTAGGAAGTTTAGATCCATCTACCAACTTTTATGTTATTCCTTTATCGCGCATTTTGGTGCTATTACACCGTGGTCGCACTTGTCGAAGGTTTTTGCAAAGTCTTTATATACTACATCTCATTTTGTTTATACTCTAAACATCCAGGACCTTGTTCATAGTGGTCCAGTAGCTGGGACAAGCAGGAGGGACCTGCTCTAAACCCGTGTTGCCCTGGGGTTTGGTGTAATTGACAGGTATCTAGGGGGTTTTACGATCTTGCTTCTTAGAACCCTCTCAAAGATTTTATGATGTGGGATGTTAGTGCTATCAGTCTGTAGTTCTTTGCTATTGTTTTACTGTCACCTTTGTGGAGTGGGGCTATGTCTGTTGTTTTTAGTGTGTGTGGGACACGACCCCTGTGTCCACGCTCTCTCCATAAAAAAACTGAAGACACGATGCAACAGCCTTTATCCTACACTTTGAAACCCAAAAATTTGAGATATAAACCATATATTTTTACAATGCTAATGTTTTTTAAAAAAAATTTCTTCAGATAACAAAATAAAAGCTTTATATTTTGTAAATAATGTAAAATTAACACTACAGAGCATCAAAATGTTGCAAAAGGTAGATCATTACTGGGCAGGACTTGAGTCCAAGTTTAACAGTTTTTTAAATATATTAGGGTAAAAAAATTCTCAATGTATATATGATAAAAAAATACGTATATAGCTTACAGAGTATATATAAAATATATGTATGTGATTACTATACCGAGATTTGAGGATGTGATAGGAGCATAGATCAGCACTACAAATATTTACTAGAAATTTATGCTGCCCAAATTGCTTCAGAAATGCAGTTTAAATGTCTAAGGTAACAAAGAATATCTTCTGCAAATATCTCATATTCAAAACTGTTCTGAAAAATGACACTAGAGATATGAAAGTAGATGATACAAACATTGCTTATTTTCTCACCTATAAGGGTTTTGCAAAGACATACAAAAATGTGAAATGCCTGTATAAGATTAAATAATAATATTTAGATATATTTTATACAAACTCAACATTTATAGGAATACAATGAAGGAGCGAAACTGAAGGAAACGTTTAAACATAATGAAACTTACTGGGTAGGAAACTCATTATATATTGTCCTGAGCTTTGCAATTAACATTAATTATAAGGTAAAAACTTTAAAAACAATAAATGAAATTATAATCATGGAGAAGCGCTAAACACGAAGGGCGGCAGCGGCAGCAACAGCGGCTTCCAAGCTCCGTACTTTTCTCCAACAAGCAGACCCCTCAAGGAAGGTTCCTTGATGTTAGTGAGGGGCTCTTGATTTAGAGAATTGGATCTGTGCTCCAGTTCCCCGAATTAAGCCTGAATGCCTTCCACATCCCCCCCTAGGCGCTGTATAATCCTCCGGGTTTAGCGCTTCCCCTTGATTATAATAAAAATAATTATAATAATAATAATCCAACAACCAGAGCCACCAGTGCTGCTATAATGAGTAGTTACAAGCAACACTGCACTACCCAACATAGTTCCCAAGCAACACTGCACTACCCCAAACATAGTTAACAAGCAACACTGCACTACCCAACATAGTACCCAATGAATGACCCAACATTACCAACAGTAAAACCTACTAATCGAATATAATAGAGATCAAAGGAAGACTGCCCCTAAAACCCAAAGCAACACCCCGCTGCCAGCCGAAAAACGTTTACCTGAGTTTTACCTGGAGAGAGTTCCGGGGTCAACGCCCCCCGGCCCGGTCTGTGACCAGGCCTCATGGTGGATCAGAGCCTGATACAACCAGGCTGTTACTGCTGGCTGCACGCAATCCAACGTACGAGCTGTCAGCATAGTTGCTGATCCCTGTATTCCCAGTATTATATAGCATAGCAGTAGCATCATCCATATGCTTAGATACGAGACCCCTTGTAGGCCTGTGTTTTGTGTGACGTCAAGGGATGAAACACGAGGAGGCTCATCCCTCTGTCCCCGCTCTCACTCGGCGGCAGACCATCCAGGCGTAGACAGGCAAGGCACTGGGCTCTATTCCTAATCTCAGTCTGACAATATAGCTACCATCCTACAAGTGTGTCTACTTTCAACCTGCGATATCTCCATTTAAGAACCCTTACGATAGAGCCACAGCCCGCTGGTCAGGTACCAACTTTAGGTGCTTGTCCAGTGCCTGCTTGAAGACTGCCAGAGGTCTATTGGTAATCCCCCTTATGTATGCTGGGAGGCAGTTGAACAGTCTTGGGCCCCTGACACTTATTGTATTGTCTCTTAACGTGCAGTGACACCCCTGCTTTTCATTGTGGGAATGTTGCGCTGTCTGCCAAGTCTTTTGCTTTCATAGAACTACAGCTTTCTTCCTTAACAACAACAACAACTCCTACGACTCCTGTATTACTATGAGGTGTAATCTCAGAGGAAACAGCACCAAGGCCGGCAAGAACACACCGAAAAATCGACCATTCAACAAGTCTACCCAGGACGACGCCCGGCTCTCCTACCACCCCTCTCACCACCGCCCAGGGCGACGCAACAACAATAACACCAAACATGGCTGCCTCCACCTCTACCACCTCTCTCTTCTCCTGATTCAACCTACCAATTAGTCTCTCAGGTATGACCAACGATCCAGATACCCTAAAGTCATGCATCTCCACGTTAGTTATTGAAAATATGAATCTTGGAGAGACGCTAACAAAACAAGACACCAGGATGTTACAACTCGAGAACAAAATCCTCAGTCTTGAACAAAGTTACCAACACCAGGAATGACTAACTATGGCAAGACCATCCAAACAGTCATAGATAGCCACACAGAACAAATATCTCTTAATACAAAGGTTGAAGAAGCAGTAAAAGAATGGAAGAACAACTTGGATAACCAGTTCAGTGACTACTTTGCTCTCCAAGAAGATAAAACTGAACAAGAAAAGCTATTGGACGCAGTAATTATTAACAGTCCACTTTTTCCCAGTGATATGAACCAAACAGTAAAGAAATACTCTCCAGATCATTAAGGACCAAACAAAAGTTACAGTACCAGAGTCAGAAATAAAAGAAGCCAGGTTACTAGGATCCTATGGTAGAAAAAGTGTTATGCTCAGATTCCACTCACATGACAGGAAAAAAGACTTAATAATTGCATCTATAAAGTAAAGAAAGGTTATCGTACAAAACGGGGGTCTTAAAAAAAAAACGTCAGAACCTCCTGATAGAGTCAGAAAACTTAAGGGGGAGAAATAATGACACAATACCCAAGCTTCAAAGGCGGGGGAAAATTCTAGTTGGGAAAAAAAATGTAGGTCAATGTACCAATCCGAAATGAGAAGATCTATCACATTTCTCAGGGATACGATTTTACAGAGAATAACTAAACAATGTCCAAACCCTAAAAGTCCGTAGTTATGTATGTTTTGCTCCATTATTGTACAAATTTCACAGTACAATCTCTAAGTCCCAAAAATCAATCCCCAGAATGTGATTTTACTAGAAGAATAAGTCCCTTTTTTACTAATTTTCTTATTACTATTTTTTTGCTTAAATAATTGCTTAATAAGTACTTTCGCCCAAATTTTACAACCCCAAATTTTTTAAATACTTTTAATTGCATTCTTACTTAAAATTTAATACCATTTTACTATCAGTCCAATTTCTCTTAAATTTTGAATATTTTTTTAATTACCATTACTTGTTTAATTCCTTACGTGTTTTTACCACTTTACTCTTTAGGTAGTTGCTTACTCAAAAATCCCTTTGTCTGAAAATAAGTTCAAAATATCTACCAGTGCAATAATGAATACAAAAACTGGTCTTAAAATTTATTTTGAAATAAACATTTATTTTTTTCTTTTATTTTTTAATATTTGTTTTTTTTGTAATAAATTTATTTTACAAAAATTTTTAATTTTAAACACCTATTTAAACCCCAGTCCATTTTACTTTTGTACATGATAAATATCCTTATCCTTTAACCAAAGCCCAATATAAAAAAACATACAAATGGATCAAAAAACTAGGAACGCAAAAATTTACTCGTCCCTCTTGAAACCATAAGAATGCCCTAAAGAATTGGATTATGAAACAAATTAAAAAAACCTAAAAGGTGATTAAAAGACCTGGGAAACCCCTACTGAAATTCAGGAACTAAAAGGATATAAAAAAACAAAAAATAAAATTAAACCCAAAATCAGACGAACCCTACTCCCAAAAACAAAAACAGAAGGGTCCAAGGGGACCGAAACGTCGTCGTAAGCTTCCTCTCTTTTATTGGGTTATTTGTGTATGAAACGGACTCAATTTTTTCTTTTCCCCCATAGAAAGAATCTAGCAAGCAAAACCCAAGCTCAAAAACCCGCCATCAACTATCTCACGGCACCTACCCCCTAACCCATTCGGGTCCAACCAACCCAAAAAGAAGTCCGCTCCTATAATACCCTTAAAAACGAGAAGGAAATAAACAAACGTACTTTTTGTTAAAAAAATTCACAAGTACTTCCCCAATTATGCAAACCCTTTTAAAAAAACCCTTGAATCCTCCACCCTTCCCCAAAAGTTTTCCCAAATAGGGGGGTCACCCCCTCCCCAAAGGTGATGACAACCGACTTTAAAATTAGACAATTTCTAAATTATCTCTAAAAAAATTTGAAAATTAAATTTTAGCGAATCTATTCCTATTTTATCTCAAACAAAATACTAAAACTCTGTCATTTGGATTAGGAATAATAAAAGCACAAATGATGCTGTTAAAACCATGCAGAGTAATATATACCGCTTCGAGAAGAAGTCCAATGGGGGAAATTTTTATGACTACTAAAGCTTTTGATAAAGTCGACCACGAATTGCTGCACACTAAATTAACACACTATGGTATAATATGCCATTCCCTCAACTACCTAAAGTCATACCTTAGTAACAGAAGCCAATACGTGCACGCAAATGGTACAAACTTTTCCACACAACCAATCACAATAGGAGTCCCACAGGGAAGTGTCCTAGGACCACTCCTCTTTCTCATCTACATCAATGACCTACCGAATGCATGACAGCTATTCAAACCTATATTATTTGCAGATGACACTGCGTACGTCTTCTCACACCCAAACCCAGTCATACTCGCCAACACTGTCAATGCTGAATTGCTGAAAATATCTGCCTGGATGATAACGAATAAATTTACCCTAAATACTGACAAAACCTATTTCATTCAGTCTGGAACCAGAGCTGCAAATGTTCCACTTAACATAACACTAAATGGATCACCCATCACAAGACTCACAGAGGGAAAATTCCTAGGAATTCACCTTGACAGTAGCCTCAAATTCCAGACACATATACAACAAATTTCCAAGAAAATCTCTAAGACAGTAGGTATACCCTCAAAGATACAGTATACTATGTTCTGCAATCAGCTCTCCTTGCACTGTATAACTTACTCATCTACCCTTATCTCACATATGGAATTTGTGCATGGGGATCAACAACATTAAATCACCTAAGGCCTCTAATAACCCAACAAAAGGCTGCAATCAGAATGATAACAAATTCCCACTCGCAACAGCATATTCCACCTTTATACAAAAGTCTAAATTTGCTCACCATAAAGAACATCCACACTTATTAATGTGCCTACTACATACATAGAACAATATACGCAAACATAAACCCTCCACTCAAACTTCTCCTCACCAACCTTAACAGGACACACGACCATAACACAAGACACAGATCTCTTTTTGATGTACCCCGTGTCCATATTATACTGTGTAAAAACTCTATGCACATAAAGGGCCCCAAAATTTGGAATTCATTACCAGAACATACTGAAGTAACCAGGCCTGAAAATCAATTTAAGACTTCTAAAAAACCACTTACTCGCCCAGGACTAAATAATTAACGCTCAATATTTAACATTACCAATAATTCTCCCAATTACTTAAATCTTAAACCTTCAAGACAACATATAGTAAATTGATCATCTTTTGTTATACATTGTAATGTGACAAATTTGTATAACTATAATGCTTCAGCATCAATATGTTCAAATTTCATTGTTTCAAATAGTCAATTGTACTTCATATTGCAAATTGTTTACTGTAAATTTTAACACTGAACCTTTCATTGTTAATTTTAAGTTAATTTTAAGTCTGCCCATAATGCTCTGCATACAAGGGGCTTTTGGTATGTTCACCCAACTGCTATAATTCATTGTACAACTATGTATCATGTCCAAATAAACTATATGAATATGAATATGAGGGTTGGTATAACGCCTGGGGAATGGGAGTCAGTCAGGCTTGATTCAAAGAATAGGAGCGTAGCTCCAGTTCCTTTAACCAAGAGACCTTGACTATCATCAAAGAATTCTCCTTGAAAAGGAATCATGGCAGAGGACATACTATATATAAATACAGAACATTCCCAGAAGTTCGTTTCCAAATAATATTTTCAGAATTTAAATGTTTGTATATCTTTACATTACAGTCATAAGAACATAAGAAAGGAGGAACACTGCAGGAGGCCTGCTGGCCCATACTAGGCAGGTCCTTTACAATTCATCCCACTAACAAAACATTTGCCCAACCCAATTTTCAATGCTACCCAAGAAATAAGCTCTGATGTGCAAGTCCCACTCAAATCCAACCCCTCCCACTCATGTACTTATCCAACCTAAATTTGAAACTACCCAAAATCCCAGCCACAATAACCCAACTAGGTAGACTGTTCCACTCATCAACTACCCTATTTCCAAACCAATACTTTCCTATGTCCTTTCTAAATCTAAACTTATCTAATTTAAATCCATTACTGCGGGTTCTCTCTTTTGGGGAGACATCCTCAAGACCTTATTAATATCCCCTTTATTAATACCTATCTTCCACTTAAACACTTCGATCAGGTCTCCCCTCATTCTTCGTCTAACAAGTGAATGTAACTTTAAGAGTCTTCAATCACTGTCTTGTTGACGAATGTAAGATGTCAGAATGTATAGTAGAGTTGTTTGTGACCCTATGATCTATGCCCCCTCATGATCTGTAGTGACCAGCCCTCATGATCTGTAGTGACCAGCCCTCATGATCTGTAGTGACCAGCCCTCATGATCTGTAGTGACCAGCCCTCATGATCTGTAGTGACCAGCCCTCATGATCTGTAGTGACCAGCCCTCATGATCTGTAGTGACCAACTCTCATGATCTGTAGTGACCAATCTCATGATCTGTAGTGACCAAACTCTCATGATCTGTAGTGACCAACTCTCATGATCTGTAGTGACCAGCCCTCATGATCTGTAGTGACCAACTCTCATGATCATGTAGTGACCAGCCCTCATGATCTGTAGTGACCAACTCTCATGATCTGTAGTGACCAACTCTCATGATCTGTAGTGACCAACTCTCATGATCTGTAGTGACCAAATCTCATGATCTGTAGTGACCAGCCCTCATGATCTGTAGTGACCAACTCTCATGATCTGTAGTGACCAACTCTCATGATCTGTAGTGACCAAATCTCATGACCTGTAGTGACCAAATCTCATGATCTGTAGTGACCAGCCCTCATGATCTGTAGTGACCAACTCTCATGATCTGTAGTGACCAACTCTCATGATCTGTAGTGACCTCATGACCTGTAGTGACCAAATCTCATGATCTGTAGTGACGCTATGATCGTATGACCAACTCTCATGATCTGTAGTGACCAACTCTCATGATCTGTAGTGACCTCATGACCTGTAGTGTCAAGCTTCCCAGCGGGTCTCGAGTTTCTTTCACACAGACGCAGTGTTCCTACATTCTTATGTTCTTATGTTCTTATGTTCTTATTGATGATAATTCAACCTAAATCCTTCAAATTTTACAATAATTACGTTTTACTTAATTAACTGATTACAATAAATAAAGAAATAATAGGAGACGTGTTGGTTGGCCAGAGACTTATCACCTTCCAAAAGTCACATCAACACCACACGCATCTACATTATTATATAAATATTACTCTCCCTCTCAATTGTGTGTGTGTGTTTGTGTGTGTGTTTGTGTGCGTGTGTATGTGTATGAGTGTGTGTGTATGAGTGTGTGTGTGTGTGTATGAGTGTGTGTGTGTGTGTGTGTGTGTTGTGTGTGTGTGTTGTGTGTGTGTGTGTGTGTGTGTGACTCAACAATTCAATATTTGCACCAATAACTCACTACAGTTGTGACCGGGTGTGGAAGTGTGAATTGCTCATTACACTAAAATTTGTTCATGATTGTAGCCATGTATAAACGTAAGTAACCATTCTTACAGTATTCATTACCTTTGTAACTTGTGAGTTCATTACCTTTGTAACTTGTGAGTTCATTACCTTGTACCTAGTTCAGCCATCAAAACTTTGGGGGCCCAGTCCCTGGATCCATTACGTACCTCTGTAATCTGTAAATACCTTTGTAACTTGTCATGATTGTGACTAGACCTACCCGGAGTTCATTACCTTTGTAATTTGTGAGTTCATTACCTTTGTAAATTGTGAATTCATTACCTCTGTAACTTGCTCAGCTATCAAAACTTTGGAGTCCAGTCCCTGGACCAATTATGTACCTCTGTAATCTGTAAATACCTTTGTAACTTGTCATGATTGTGACTAGACCTACCTGGAGTTCATTACCTTTGTAAATTGTGAATTCATTACCTCTGTAACTTGCTCAGCTATCATAACTTTGGAGTCCAGTCCCTGGACCAATTATGTACCTCTGTAATCTTTTGACTACCTCCCACAGGATGGGTATGGGGTGCATAATAAACATATTAAACTAACACTAACCTCTCAATTACCACACACAGATAATAGGAAAATTATCAATTGTTTTCCACACTGTTAGTATACTACAAATTGTCTAATATATATAAAGATAAAGTTTTGACAATAACTTCATAACTTCTCTACATATGCTGTATCTTACTAAAACAAAAAAGTGGTATGTCAGTGGTATTGATATTCTCTAAATCATTACATAGCCATCAAGGACTGGAATCAGAACACGCACACTCGACTGAATGAATACTTTGATTTCCAAGATGACAAAACCGAACAAGACAAGTTGTCTGATGCAGTTATAATAAACAGCCCACACATTCCTAGTGACATAACCCAAGAACAGTGCAAAGAAACTGCTATCAGGATAATACATTATCACGTACGAGTTATTCCGCAAAACAAGGAAACCAAAGAAACACGTTTGCTAGGAAAACCAGGTAGTAAACACAGTATTATGATCAGACTTCATTCATATGATAGAAAAAAAGACCTAAGTAAATCAGCAATTGCAATGAAAAATGGAGTGTTCATCAACGAGTGTCTAACGAGAAAACGTCAAAACCTTCTGTTCAGGCTGAGAAAACTTAAACTGGAAAACAAAATACATCAGTGTTTCACTCGAGATGGGAAAATACTAGTTAGAAAAACTTCAACAGGACAACAATATACCATCTCAAATGAATATGATTTCTCTACCTTCCTTAGAAAAGCTGACATTTCTGTAGCAGATTAGAAAAGTGTCCTTAACACATATATACGTGTGGTGCATATAGTGTATGTTACTATTATTACATTATTGTGCAATTCCTTGTACTTTCATTTCCTAGCTAGTACCTACTACCTCAAATACTTTTTACTTCTTTTTTATTGCTATTAATTGCTCAAATTTTGTGTTGCAAGTCAAATCTTACTTCTAAATTAATGTTATTCGTGGTAGCTATCAGTCTTATTAATTTTGTTTACCATTACTTATTTTAGTCCCTTTTATATTGTCTCCTTTATTTTATCTTTAAAGAACTGCCTTAGTTCATATATTTACATTTGTTAAAATAATTCAGGTGCTATTTTTTAGCTTTAGAATATTTACATTCTCTTATACTTAATTCTAATTATAGATTCACTATAAATCTTATGATTACAAGCATTGATCCTGATACCAACCTCTTATTGAATGACTTAAATGAATCAAACAGCAACTGTGATTACTACACAGCAGAACAAACAAAGGCACTTCTCAGAGCCAACAATAACATAACTGTCTTTAACTATAATGTCAGATCTTTAAACAAACATTACGATGACCTCACAGCATTACTAAATTCCCTGCATGCCAGTATGTCCATCATTACTCTCACCGAAACCTGGCTAGAGCCAGATACTACAGATGTCTATGCCATTCCTGGTTACACAGCCATAGACAACTGTAGGCAAGATCAACAAGGGGGTGGCACAGCTATATACTACTCAGACCAACTAGAATGTATCAATAATACTTGCACAAGGGATGAACATCGGGAATATATAATAGCTAAATTCAAATCCAAATACCTACAAAAACCTCTCACAGTGATAAACATCTACAGAGTACCACAGTCAAATATCAGTCGTTTCAGTGAAAACCTAGGAAGTATGATAACTGATGCACGCATGAATAAAGATCACTTACTACTCTCAGGAGACTTCAATATAAATCTCCTGCAAGACCAGGACCCACATGTAACTGAATTCATAGATTATGAGTAACTGCTTGTTGCTACCAACAGTAGCAAAACCTACAAGAATTACAGAGACTAGTGTTTCCCTATTAAATCACATCTGGACCAACACCATATTCCCTTTAAAATCAGGCATAATCACAGATAATACCACAGACCACTACCCTACCTTTCTCATAACCAATCTAGGTAAATTACCCCAAGACACTACTAAAGTCACCTTCAGACTTCATAATGAGGCAGCCATTAATAACTTTACAACAGCAATGACAAACATCGACTGGCACACTGAGCTAGAAATCTATGCAGATACTGACGAATGTATTAATAATTTTCTAAAAAAGACCGAATGCCTCTATAACAAGCACTGCCCTAAAAAACTAAACAGATGACAGCTAAGAGACTGAACAGTCCCTGGCTAACACCCAGCATCCTCAAATCCATAAATACAAAGCACCTATACGAAAAACAGTACAGAATGGGTCACATAACCAGAGACCAAACAAAACGTTACTCATCTATCCTAACCAGTCTGATAAGGGCACCTACCGGAACTGGAACCCGAACCCGAACCCGAACCCGAACCCGAGCCCGAACCCGAACCCGAACCTGAACCTAACCAAACCCGAACCTGAACCCAACCAAACCCGAACAAGCTGTTCCTAGCTCCAAGTAACCCAACAGAAGTCTCACTTATTATCAACACACTAAAGAACAAGACAGGAGATTTAAATACCTTACCACCCTTTATATATAAAAAAGCTTCACAAGTCTATCACCAATCATTGCAACACTCTTTAACAAATCCATCGAACCCTCTACCTTCCCTACAGTTCTCAAACTAGCGAGGGTCACCCCGGATACATAAAGGAGAGGGGCCCAAAAACAACTTGAATAACTATAGGCCAATATCCAACTTACACTCACTCTCTTAAATCTTTGAAAAAAACTAATTCACAAGCAAAATCTATTCCTACCTCATCTAAAAAAACATACTAAACCCCCTGTTAGTTTGGGTTAAAGGGCCCTAATAAAAATACGAATGATGCTTTTTATACATATGTTTGAACAAATATACACTGCACTCGAGAAAAAAGAAGTCCCAGGGGGATCTTCATTGATTTACGTAAAGCTTTTGACACAGTTGACCATGATTTGCTGAAACATAAAATTATCACACTAATGGTATAAGAGGGCACTCCCTCAACTCCCTGAAGTCATACCTTAGCAACAGAAGCCAATATGTGTACACAAATGAGCAAACTCTTCCACACGGGCCAATTGCAGTTGGTGTCCCACAGGGAAGTGTCCTTGGCCATCTTCTCTTTCTCATTTACATAAATGACCTACCAAATGCAACGAAAAACTACTCAGACCCACATTATTTGCAGATGACACTACATACGTCTTCTCTCAACCGAGCCCAGTCACGCTAGCCAATACTGTAAATATCGAATTACCAAAAATATCTACCTGGTGATGACTAACAAACTTACTCTCAACATTGACAAAACCTGCCACATTCAGTTTGGTAACAGAGCTACAGATGTTCCTCTTAACATAATGATAAACGGATCACCTGTCACAAAGTCACAGAGGAAATTCTTAGGAATCCACCTTGATAATAGACTAAAATTTCAAACACATGCACAACAAATTCCAAGACCGTATTTCTTTACTATCGAAGATACGGTACTATGTTCCACAGTCACCCCTCCGGGCCCCTTTATATCATCATTTTTACCCTATCTCACCTATGGAATTTGTGCATGGGGCTCAACAACAATAAACCATCTCAGACCACTAATTACCCAACAAAAGGTGTAGCAGAATGATAACAAATTTCCCCACTACAGACAGCACACTCCACCAATATTCAAAACTCTAAACCTACCCACCATACAAAACATCCATACTTATTACTGCACCTGTTACATACATAGAACATTAACTCGGATATAAATCTTCCCTAAACGTCTCCTTACCAACTCAACAGAACACATGACCATAACAAAAAGGCACAGTCACTCTTTGATGTTCCTCGTGTCCATCTCACGCTATGCAAAAACTCAATGCACATAAAAGGCCCAAAAATCGGGAATTCATTACCTGTGAAATATACAAGAAACACGTCTGTTTATAAATTCAAATCTCTTCTTAAAATCACTTACTCACCCTCAACTAAATAAATACTGAATAATTGTTTCTCATAAATGTATAACTGTGACCCTAAATGACCATATTTACTTGTTTCTGCTCTACAAATCATGGATTTTACTCGATCTGATTGGATTATATTATACATTGTTATGCTTCAAATTTGAACAACTTTAATGCTTCTTATTTGAAATATTCATTTGTGCTTCATGTTTAATTTGTTTACTATAATTTTTACCACTGAATATTCATTGCTTTGTTAATCTTAAGTTAATTTTAAGCTGCCCATAATGCTCTGCATACAAGGGGCTTTTGGTATGTACACCCAATCACTATATTTCTTTGTACAATTATGTATCATGTCCAAATAAAAATAAATAAAAAAAAAATTATAAAAAATTCCCCGTCACACTTATAATTTACCATTTCAGCTTCCTGGGCAGTATTTATCTATCAGGGATTGATAAAAAGGTTTCAGTTCTTCTGTATTGGACTTTCTTCCTTCTTGTGTGTACAAGTCCCAAAATTTGCTGAAGTAAAAAAAAAAAAATAACAGCATACAAGATTACAACATTTTTAATAGAATAGTAAATTCTTTGCAGTTTACACACTGCAAATAAATAAAACTATTTTTCCTCACTGGGTTATTCTATGTAAATAAATTAGACACATGTGCAACATTTGGATATCTTTACTGAGGAAACGTTTCGCCACAGTGACTTCATTAGTCAGTGGCGAAATGTTTCCTTAACAAAGAAACCCAAGTATTGCACATGAATCTAATAAATCAACTTGTCGGTTCTCTGAACCATTTATCAACAGTCTAAGTAAAGCCTAGGATTTATTATAATCATGTGTTTAATAATACAAACATTGTAGAAACTCAAAACATCACTCTGTAAAAATATTTGTACATTAAATCTAAATAAAGCTTACTTATAATCTTAACCAGATTTATCATTGTACCTCGTTAATGAAGATGTTAATTAACAGTGACTGGACTTACTTGAACTCTCGTACCCACGGGAGCATCTTCAGGTCGTAGTTGTCACAGAGATGCATGTAGTCCCCACAAGAGTGCCAGGGGTATAGCGAGTGGAACCTGCACAATATAAAGCAAAAAATCACATTACGTATACAAGTGAAGCCTCTTTGTTAGTATTTTATGAAGGGGCTACAATATTTACAAGTCAAGGCAAAAGTCAAATCTGAAAGACCTCCATGGAAGAATATACAAGGTGTTGCTGTATTATGGGTAAGATGAGAGAAACGTGCTACATGTTTGTATCATAGGTAGACTGAGTGCAGCATGTAGTGCTTGCTTGAATCATGGATAGACTGAGTGCAGCATGTAGTGCTTGCTTGAATCATGGATAGACTGAGTGCAGCATGTAGTGCTTGCTTGAATCATGGATAGACTGAGTGCAGCATGTAGTGCTTGCTTGAATCATGGATAGACTGAGTGCAGCATGTAGTGCTTGCTTGAATCATGGATAGACTGAGTGCAGCATACACTGTATGACTGAATTATGATTGCAATGAAAGGAAAGTGAAATGTTTTGTCAAAACTATTTATTTATTTATTTATTAGCTGATAGGCCTATTCTATAAATCAAGGTTTAATTATTTGAAGAGGAAAAAAAATTATGGTTACATGAAGTAGCTTAATATACTAGAAGAAGTGTACGTGACGAGTCAGTCATCTGAACCATCATAATATAACATCTTTATTTCTACAAGTACATGTACAAGTACATGTACAAGTACATGTACAAGTACATGTACAAGGACACATATATCAAATGTTTTGTCACTTTTGAAGGTAATAAATGAATAAATAAAATGTGGGTGAATATTTTTGGCAGAATAAGAACTAACAGTTAACTTGTGATATAACTGCAAACACAAACATATAATAACATTAGTGACAAACAATTATCAATGGTGATCCCCCCAAAAATGAGATAAGAGTGTGTATATTTGTGCTTCACACTGAGGGTTTAAGCAAACTACCTGCTGATGAGGACCTCACCTTCAGCACAAATTTACGGTGCTCTTTTTATTTTTTGTTTTAGTAAAGATTACGTCAAATATTGCAGTCTCTGACGACGCACACGCGGTTAGCGTCTCCCCGTAAGCAGAATAATAACAATAATTTATTATCTCTATGTAGCCTGGCTGTAGCAAGTAATATAATAATGACTTAGATACATTCTTACCTGATAATGTAAAAGGCTTCTTCAGGGAGTGTACACTTGTTATGCTTCAGTACTTGATACATGTACTCATCATGACCCCAGGAGATATATACGTTCTGGAGACCACAGTTAGGCTGGTATATACCGTACTTGGTGCTGTGGGAGAACATCTCACTGTATGATCTCATATTTGTATATCTCAACTATGACAAGAAATAATGGGGTCAACCTAACTCTATAAATTAGTGATGTTTTACTGCACCTGAATTATCATTAGATAATAAAAGTGAAATATAATAGTAATGTGATTGTGTGTGTGTGTGTGTGTACTCACCTAATTGTACTCACGTAATTGTGGTTGCAGGGGTCGAGACTCAGCTCCTGGCCCCGCCTCTTCACTGATCGCTACTAGGTCCTCTCTCTCTGCTTCTTGAGCTTTGTCATACCTCGTCTAAAAGCTATGTATGGTTCCTGCCTCCACTACATCACTTGCTAGGCTATTCCACTTCCTGACGGCTTTATGACTGAAGAAATACTTCCTAACATCCCTCTGACTCGTCTGAGTCTTCAGCTTCCAATTGTGACTCCTTGTTTCTGTGTCCCATCTCTGGAACAATCTGTCTCTGTCTACCTTATCTATTCCACGCAGTATTTTGTATGTTGCTATCATGTCTCCCCTGAGCCTGCTGTTCTCCAATGTCGTCAGTCCGATTTCTCTCAACCTTTCTTCGTACGACATTCCCCTGAGCTCAGGAACTAGCCTTGTTGCAAACCTTTGCACTTTCTCTAATTTCTTGACGTGCTTGACCAGGTGTGGGTTCCAAACTGGTGCTGCATACTCCAGTATGGGCCTGATGTACACAGTGTACAGTGTCTTGAACGATTTCTTACTAAGAAATCGGAACTCTGTTCTCAGGTTTGCCAGGCGCCCATATGCTGCAGCAGTTATCTGGATGATGTGTGCCTCCGGAGATATGCTCGGTGTTATGGTCACCCCAAGATCTTTCTCCTTGAGTGAGGTTTGCAGTCTTTGGCCACGTAGCCTATACTCTGTGTGCGGTTTTCTTTGCCCTTCTCCGATCTTCATGATCTTGCATTTGGCAGGATTGAATTCAAGAAGCCAGTTGCTGGATCAGGTGTCCAGTCTGTCCAGGTCTCTTTGTAGTCCTGCCTGGTCCTCATCAGATTTAATTCTCCTCATTATCTTCACATCATCTGCGAACAGGGACACTTCTGAGTCTATCCTTCCATCATGTCGTTCACATATACCAAAAATAGCACTGATCCTAGGACCGACCACTGTGGGACTCCGCTCGTCACAGGTGCCCACTGTGATACCTCATCCCATACCGTGACTCGTTGTTGCCTCCCTGTCAGGTATTCTCTGATCCATTGCAGTGCCCTTCCAGTTATACGTGCCTAATCCTCCAGCTTCTGCACTTGTCTCTTGGGAGGAACTGTGTCGAAGGCCTTCCTCCAGTCCAAGAAAATGCAATCAACCCACCCCTCTCTCTCGTGTCTTACTTCTGTAACTTTGTCCTAAAACTCCAGAAGGTTTGTGACACAGGATCTGCCTTCCGTGAATCCGTCCAGGTGCTCCACCACTCTCCTGATAATCTCCATGACTTTTAGTTAGTTTAATATGTTTATTATGCACCCCATACCCATCCTGTGGGCGGTAGTCAAAAGATTACAGAGGTACATAATGGGTCCAGGGACTGGGCCTCAAAGTTTTGATAGCTGAGCAAGTTACAGAGGTAATGAATTCACAATTTACAAAGGTAATGAACTCACAATTTACAAAGGTAATGAACTCCAGGTAGGTCTAGTCACAATCATTACAAGTTACAAAGGTATTTACAGATTACAGAGGTACACAATGGGTCCAGGGACCGGGCTCCAAAGTTTTGATGGCTGAACTAGGTACAAGGTAATGAACTCACAAGTTACAAAGGTAATGAACTCACAAGTTACAAAGGTAATGAATACTGTAAGAATGGTTACTTACGTTTATACATGGCTGCAATCATGAACAAATTTTAGAGTAATGAGCAATTCACACTTCCACACCCGGTCACAACTGTAGTGAGTTATTGGTGCAAATGTTGATTGCTGAGTCTCTCTCTCTCTCTCTCACAAAACACACACACACACACACATACAAATTCATACACACACACACATAAAACACACACACACACACACACACACACACACACACACACACACACACACACACACACACACACACACACACTCATACACACACACACACTCATACACACACACACACTCATACTCACACACACACACACACACACACACACACACACACTCACACACATACACACAAACACACACACACACACACACACACACACACACACACACACACACACACACACACACACACACACACACACATGCACATATGTGGTAATGCTTTATTTACAGCTAGCAAAGTCAGGGTATTTCTCCAGAATGGTCTGTAATATACCACTGTGGATAAAATACTTAGCCATTTCTTGAACACTTCTGAGTGAGTTGTTTCTAAATTCATTAATTTTTATCGCACTCCAGTACATAATGACGCAGGGTTGTGACAATAATCCATCTGGCAAAGTTTACATTTCGTTTGGTCTACATCTGGTGGTGGTGATTTAACCTGCCAAAGATACTTGTAACCCAGCCGGAGCCGGGCGGTAGTGACATCCAAGAGTCTGCTTATTTTGTTGGATGCACCATAGACATGTGGCTCCTCCTGCATGATAGAATGATGATAGATGGACTCACTGGTGTCAATCTCCCTGAGCCTTAAGTCCATAAAATTCAGCTGAAGTTCTTTTCGTATTATTGTTCTCAAACTACTACCTGACAAGCCAAGATTGTAATCTACTCCCTCTTTGAAAGCATACAGCTTAGCCAATTTATCAGTTCTATCATGCATCTGAAGACCAATGTGAGATGGAATCCACAGCATGTGCACTCTGACTCCACTGTCCACAATCCTACCATACCTGTGTCTGGCTTCTGACACAAGCATGCCACAATTTATGCTTAATGAGTTGAGAGCATGACTTTGCATACTATACACGTCAGTGACTCTGGTCTGTAGTTTAGCGCCTCGTTTCTCTCTCTTTTTTTTAAAAATGGGAACTACATTTGCGGTCTTCCATACCTCAGGTAGTTGCCCAGTTTCAAGGGATGTGTTGAAGATTGTGGTTAATGGCACACACAGTATATCTGTTTCCTCCCTGAGGACCCACGGGAAGATGTTGTCTGGTCCCATTGCCTTTGAGGTATCAAGGTCACTTAGCAGCTTCTTCACCTCCTCCTCAATTGTGTGCATATCATCCAGCACTTGTTGGTCTATTCCCTGTTGGTGTCCCCCTGTCCTGTCTTCCCAGAGTCCTTCCTGTCTCCACTGTGAATACTGCCTCAAATCTCGTGTTGAGCTCCTCGCATACCTCTTGATCGTTTCTTTTGAGTTCCCCACCTTCTTTCCTCAGCCTGATCACCTGGTCTTTGACTGTTGTCTTTCTCCTAATGTGGCTAAACAGCAGTCTCGGGTCAGCCTTGACTTTCGATACAATGTCATTTTCGTACCATTGCTGGGCCTCTCTCCTTATCTGTGCATATTCGTTTCTGGCTCTTTGACTGATCTCCTTGTTTTCCTGGGTCCTTTGCCTTATATACCTCTTCCATTCACTAATGCACTTAGTTTTTGCCTCCCTGCACCTTCGGGTAAACCAAGGATTCGCTTTGGTCTTCCCATTGTTTCTGTTGCTCTTGGGAACAAACCTTTCCTCTGCCTCTTTGCATTTTGTTGTTACATATTCCATCATTTCATTTACTGACTTTCCTACCATTTCTCTGTCCCACTGCACTTCCCGCAGGAAGTTCCTCATACCTGTGCAGTCCTCCCTTTTATAGTTTGGCTTTTCCCTTTCGACTCCTGTTCCCCTCTCCACTTGTAACTCTACTATGTAATCAAAACTCAGGACTACGTGGTCACTAGCTCCGAGGAGCCTCTCATATGTGATGTCATCAATGTCTGAGGTACTCAGAGTGAACACAAGGTCCAATCTTGCTGGTTCATCCTCCCCTCTCTCTCTGGTAGTGTCCCTGATGTGTTGATGCATGAGGTTTTACAGTACCACATCCATCATCTTGGCTTTCCACGTTTTGGGGCCCCCATGAGGCTCCAGGTTTTTCCAATCGATCTCCCTGTGGTTGAAATCACCCATAACCAGTAACTTTGCTCTGCACGGTTGAGCTCTTCGTGCCACCTCAGCCAGTGTATCCACCATCGCTCTGTTGTTCTCATCATATTCCTGTCTTGGCTTCCTGCAGTTCTGTGGTGGGTTATACATCACTGCAATGACTACCTTATCTTCCCCAGATTGAACTGTACCTACTATGTAGCCCCTTTCTCCAATCTCGTCCATGCCTTCCATTTCCTCAAAACTCCATCGGTTTTTTATGAGCAGTGCAACCCCTCCTCCCCCTCTGCTCCTTCTATCTTTCCTCAGGATCTGATAGCTCGGTGGGAAGACTGCGTCTGTTATTGTCTCAGTGAGTTTCGTTTTTGTGACTGCTATGACGTCTGGGGACTTCTCGTTGATTCTTTTCATGCCACTCCTCGTATTTATTTTCTATTCCATCTGCGTTTGTGTACCACACCTTCAGCTTCTTGTCTATCATGGTGGACCTGGGAGAATATTGAGGTTGGGGGAGTGGGAGCCCTGGGGGGGACTATGGGGGTTTGTGGTGTGGGTGGGGTTTGTGATGGGGGGGGCGAGAGCAGTGTGCCCGTAGGGAGCTGCTGTAGCAGTGGGGTTTGTGATATGGAGGGTGGGGGGCAGAGGGAACAGTGTGTGGGTTTTGGTCTAGCTTGTTCAGCTGCATTGGGATTGTCACGGTCCACAGGACCAGGCTAATTTGATGGGTGATGTATGGGAGAAAATTCTCTCCCACAATAACAGTCGTCAATTTAATAATAATCATTATCAGTTGGTCAATGAATGGAGAGATGAGAACTTGGATGATCTACAACCACTACCTTCCATCGATACTTCAACTCTTGAAGATACCCACCCGCTTACTAGACCTATTACATTACTAGAGATAAGTCAGGTTATTGGAAGAATGAGAAATAGAGCCCCTGGCCTCTCTGGAATAACAATGAAACAAATAAAGTACCTACCTAGAAATTGTAAACAGTCTTTGGTAAATATCTTTAATGCCATCTTGGCCTCAGGACATTTTCCAGTTGTTTTTAAGACTGCTAAGATGATCTTTCTTGGTAAGCCCAATAAAGACATCCACCAACCTGGGAACTATAGACCTATATCTTTACTTGAAGTCACTGGAAAAGTTCTTGAGAAAGTTATTTCCAACAGATTGAACTACTATATGGAGTTTAATCACTTTTTTACTGAAAAAAATTTGGCTTTAGAACACATAGAGGTACCAATCATGCAATAAATGTTATTTTCGATACTGTAGCAAGTCTAAAACATCAGGGCAATCTTGCCTTAATTGCCACCAGAGATGTTCATAAAGCTTTTGATAGCTTATAGCATGATGGCCTTATATACAAACTCATTGACCTACCAGACCATAACTGGACTTTTCTCAGATTAATATATAATTTCTTAACTCATGGCAAGTCGACAGAGCCTTTTATACCAACAGCTGGTGTCCCACAAGGTTCTTGTCTAAGTCCAATTCTGTTCAACATTTATGTGAATGACCTTCCTCAACCAGAGTTTAATGACACAATTGTGACACAGTTTGCAGATGATGTTATTCATGTCGTCTCATCAACTCCGGTAACAGGAAAATACAAGTATGAGAGTCATAGAAAAAATGAATATTGAACTTCGTAGAACATCTAATTGGGAAAAGAAATGGAGAATTACGACTAATCCTGACAAGGTCCTTGTTAGCACGATAGGATGTTTTGCATCAACAATTGAAGATAAAGGGGGTATCTCCATCAGAGGTACACCTGTAGCATTAGAACCCCTAACAAGTTTTGGGATATGAAATAGACAGGCTGCTCCACTCACATCTCATGTAACTAAAAAGATCAATATAGCCAAAGCCGGTCTTAGCAGTCTCTTTCGATTCAATCAAGCCCTCAACATGTCAAAAAACATCTGTATAAAATGATATAAGACCAATACTCGAATACCTTGTGTCCCAATGTCATTAACAACAAAGACCAACATGCTACGGTTACAAAGGGTCCAGAATAGAGCTCTTCGCTTTATTACCGATACCAGGAGGAGAGACAGAGTTAAAATGGAGATTTACACATACAACAAGATATTACTGCCATAAATGTACGCCTTGACACCCTAAAAAAGAAACAACTTTATACAATGCAAGAACTATACATGCCAGATAGAGAACATCCTATACAAGTGGTAAATACCACAGATTATTACCATCAATACTCCTCCTCACAGGACTCAAAGAATGACTCTCCCACAGAGGGTCCGTCGTTTTATTCATAAAGATGATTACCCTCGACCCATGATATTGAGCAACCTCCCTGATGAAGAGGATTGGGTACCACCAGAACCCTTCTATGTATACTGAAAAAAATCATCGCCCCCAATTAGGGAGACATCTATATAACTTTCTAATGTAAAAATTATGCTATTTACTATGGCTGGACACCACCTGTAAGAAGCCATTGTCACGAAATTATAAGCTGGCCAGAAAATTATTGCCTTCATTGTCGCATAAATATCCGTTGTGCAATCGCAAAAAAAAAAAAAAAAAAAAAAAAAAAAAAAAAAAAAAAAAAAAAGCAATTGCAACTTGTATAATTACTACCAATTCAGAGTCATGTACTTATATACCTATTATATCTATGTGACTCTGATGGGTTAGTATTATACCCCTTTAAGAATATTTTATCATTTCACATACACTTTTTAAATTACACCAAAGTGGTTGGGCAACTTACCTTTTATATCCTACCTCTCCCCCCCTCCCACCCTTTTCCAATATTTCCATCCTTACCCATCCTTCTTCCTTACCCATCTTACCAAAGCTCTGGTCATAAGAAGAAGAAGAAGATTGTCACGGTGTGGGTGGAGTTTGTGGTGGGGGTGGGGGTAGAGTGCCCATAGGGGCTGCTGTAGGGGTGGGGGTTGTGATGGAGGGTGGGGGCAGAGGAAACAGTGTGCGGGTTTTGGTTGAGATTATTCAGTTGTTTCGGAATTGTTGTGGTTGGAGTCCGTCTGCGGTTGTCTCTGTAGGGTGTATTTGTTCTTCCACCTGAAGAAAACAATATGAAGTTCAACGATGAGAAATTTCAATTACTCAGATATGGTAAACATGAGGAAATTAAATCTTCATCAGAGTACAAAACAAATTCTGGCCACGAAATAGAGCGAAACACCAACGTCAAAGACCTGGGAGTGATTATGTCGGAGGATCTCACCTTCAAGGACCATAACATTGTATCAATCGCATCTGCTAGAAAAATGACAGGATGGATAATGAGAACCTTCAAAACTAGGGAGGCCAAGCCCATGATGACACTCTTCAGGTCACTTGTTCTATCTAGGCTGGAATATTGCTGCACTCTAACAGCACCTTTCAAGGCAGGTGAAATTGCCGACCTAGAAAATGTACAGAGAACTTTCACGGCGCGCACAACGGAGATAAAACACCTCAATTACTGGGAGCGCTTGAGGTTTCTAAACCTGTATTCCCTGGAACGCAGGAGGGAGAGATACATGATTATATACACCTGGAAAATCCTAGAGGGACTAGTACCGAACTTGCACACGAAAATCACTCACTACGAAAGCAAAAGACTTGGCAGACGATGCACCATCCCCCCAATGAAAAGCAGGGGTGTCACTAGCACGTTAAGAGACCATACAATAAGTGTCAGGGGCCCGAGACTGTTCAACTGCCTCCCAGCCACATAAGGGGGATTACCACAGACCCCTGGCAGTCTTCAAGCTGGCACTGGACAAGCACCTAAAGTCAGTTCCTGATCAGCCGGGCTGTGGCTCGTATGTTGGTTTGCGTGCAGCCAGCAGCAACAGCCTGGTTGATCAGGCGCTGATCCACCAGGAGGCCTGGTCACAGACCGGGCCGCGGGGGCGTTGACCCCCGAAACTCTCTCCAGGTAAACTCCAGGTGAGTCTGGGTTCTGCTCGTCTTCAGCGATGCATCCCATTCCTCCTTTTGTCTTTGTACCCTCTCTCTCAGTATCATCCTTTCCTGCTGTGTTCTGTCGTGATCTAGGTGCACTCTCCAGTACTCTGGTTTATCACTCAGTAGTGCTTTCTCCTACAGGACCCTGGTTCGAGCTGATTCTGCCTTGAAGATTACTTTGACAGGCTGTCTCCTTCCACCTGCAAACTACCCAATTCTCTGAAAATTTGCCACCTGGGTCATGTTTCCCTCACCTGTTGCTTTCATGATACCTTCGATCGCTTTCTTCTCCCCCTGGTTTCTTTCATCGTAGGTTTCCCCTTCGACTTCCTGGAGCCCGTAGACAAACACTGACCTCTCATTCTCCTCCTCCCACTGTATCTCTCTTTGCATCCTCTGAGGTGTTTTGGCTCTTTCCATCGAAACGTTCCTGCCTTCAACTCCTGCCCTTGCTGCAGCCCCTATGCTCAGTGGACTGTCTTCCCTGCCCAGCTGTTCCCTCCCACTGTAGTTGAGTGCTAGAGTCTCTACATATGTCATGTCTCCTTCGTTGTCTTCAGTCTGTTGTCTTCAGTCTGTTTTAGTCATTGTCTTCAGTCTGTTTCAGGTTTTTTAGCTCCTTTTCTAAGCACTTTATCTTATCTTCTGCTGCTAAGGCTTGTAGTCCCCACTTCCTGCTCTCTTCAGCTATCCTCTCCTCCATTACCCTGCCGAGCTCTGCTACCTTCCTTCCCCCCTCTTCCTCCATTTTTGTGAGCTCTAACTCCCAATCTTTCCTCCCAGGTTCCTCCCTCATGGGTTCGTCCTCTGCCCTCTTGGGTTACCCGTTTTTTTTTTTTTTACCACGGAAAGGAGCTTGTGAGAGAGAGAGAGGAATAGAGAGAGAGGGAGAGAGAATGATAGGGAGAAGGCTAGGGATGATGAGTGGGAAGGGAGGGAAATGAGGTGATGCCAGGGGGGAGTGGTAGGAGGAAAGGGAAGATGAATGGAAGGTATGTGTGAGGAGGAAAGAGATAGAGAGAATGAGAGGTGGAGAGAGAAAGACAAAGAAAGAGAGAGAGAGATAGAGGAGAAGGCAGGGAAAGATTGATAGAGAGGGAGTGAGAGAAAGGTAGAGAGAGAGAGAGAGAAAGAGAGAGAGAGAGAGAGAGAGAGAGAGAGAGAGAGAGAGAGAGAGAGAGAGAGAGAGAGAGAGAGAGAGAGAGAGATAGAGGAGAGGGAGGGAAAGATGGAACGTGGAAGAGGACGTGGAGGAGGAAGACATCTACAGCTGTCTCACCCTCCACTAACACAATCCCAGCGGCAGAACCTGAGGACAAATCAGCAAAACACAGGAAGTACAACATATCATAGTCTACCCTCCCAGGCACCTAGGCTGTGCTCTCACTGTCACCGGAAGGGGCACACCGCCAACAACTGCCTGCGAGATACCAGGTGCAATTACTGCTACAAGAAAGGACATCAGGAAGACCAGTGACGGAAGAAAAAGGAACTTGACAGACAGGACCACCTGTTTAGAGACCTGTTCTCGGAACAAACCAGCAGGATCTCTGAATTGGTGAACACTCTCACACGTCACCCACTCAGCTACTCCTATCTCAGCCCAGCAGGTGGTATTGTGCCTTATACAAGACCACAGACCTACATCCCTGCAGCTGCCTCAGTACTCTACCTATCTCAAGGGAAGGCACCTTACATGCCTTACACACCCACCACCTCAAGCTGACCACATCATGAGGAGCAACATTAGTGGTTTCATTACTAATGTTGGAGAGCTCACACATAGTTTTGTGAACACTCGACGTCCCGCCATGATAGCTGTTGTTGAAACATTTTTTGGACGACAGGACACCAGAAAATTTTGCAAGAATTGCTGGCTACACTTCATGGATGAGAAGAGACAGGCAAGGGCAAGGAGAAGGTGTTGCTGTGTGCTTCTCTAAAAGTGTTCATGCCCAGCACATTGATGTTGCCATCCCTACTCATCTTGAAATGATGTTCTTCAAGCTCTGCATAAACACTAGTACCTCTGTACTAGCATGTGCAATGTACAGATCTCAGTGACAACATGCAGACCCCATCAACTTCATAATGGAAAATATGGACTCCCTTCTGCTACAACACAACTGTCAACATATCATAATTGTTGGTGACCTCAACCAACACCTTATACAGAGGGACTTTGATGATCTTCTTGCAGTATTTGACATGAGAAACTTTGTTGATTTCCCTACTCACATCTCTGGCTACTCCCTTGACCCAGTAGTGAGTGATCTGGCAGAAGGTATAGTCACTTGCCAACCCCTCGGCTACGTTGGATCGTCTGACCACAAGGTTGTTTTTACGACACTCAAGATCCCAACAGAACGAGGTGAGGAGTCCACACGCACAACCTGGCTATGGGAAAGGGGTAATTGGCCAGCCCTTTGCTCTGAGCTCCCCACCACCGATTGGAATGCTCTTCTCCAAGGGGATGTTGACAACCAAGTGAAAGCCTTCACTGGACACATCCTTAATCTACAAAAAGAACACATTCCTCACCGGCAATATGTGACGAAGCCTACAGATCAGCCTTGGTTTGGCTTTTGTTGTAGAGAGGCTGCTACTGCTAAGTACAAAGCATGGCGAAGGTATAAGAGACATTCTACCACCTATAACAGGAACTTGCACAGGCAAGCCTGTAGGCATATGGTTGACGTTCAAAAGTGGGTCATTGCTAAATGGGAGGTGGACACAAACAGAAAGCTAGCATCAGGTAGGGTAGTCTCTAAAACCTGGTGGTCCCTGGTCAAGGACAGACAAGGTTATCTGCCTGATGAACTCATTCCACCTCTAAATCGACAGGATGGGACCACCTCTACTAGTAGTCAAGAGAAGGCGGACCTCTTTGCCGAACACTTTGCCACCAAAATGCAAGTTCCTGATCCAGCAAGGGACCCTCCTGGGCTAGCTGCAAGAACTGTGTCAAAACTGTCAGTGGTAACAATAAGGCAGGAGGAGGTGCATTTCCTTCTTAAATCACTTGACCAAGAAAAGGCTGTGGGCCCAGACAAGTTGAGCCCAAGATTGCTGAGATGTGCAAACCAGCTAGCAGCACCTCTAACTCGCATCTTTCAGCACTGCCTAGTACAGTGTAAATGGCCTTCTCTGTGGAAAGAGGCAAATGTAGTCTCTATTCACAAAAAGAAGAACAGAGCAGAAATCAGCAACTACAGACCAGTGTCACTCCTGTCAATCACTGGTAAGATCCATGAGACAATAATCTCAAGACAAATGACAGAGTTTTTTGACTACCACTCACTACTTTGTGATCGTCAATATGGCTTCAGGAAAGGTTACTCTGCTGCTGATCTGTTGCTAAACCTCTCCACTAAGTGGCACCAGTCACTGGATGAATCCAAAGTCAGCTGTGTGGTAGCACTGGACATTGCTGGCGCTTTCGACCGGGTGTGGCACCAGGGCCTCTTAGCAAAACTGCAAGCTCTGGGAATTGCAGGCTCTACGCTATGTCTCCTCAGTGATTACCTTCATGGTAGATCTCTAAGTGTAGTTCTCAATGGAATGGAATCAGCAAGAAATCCTGTAGGGGCAAGTGTTCCACAAGGAAGCGTGCTGGGACCATTGTTATGAAATGTCTACTTCAACGACCTTCTTCATCTCATCCCAGAATCACATGCATATGCAGACGACTGTACACTGACATTCCACTTATCCAAGAGAAGAAATGCCAGTTGCTCTAAGCTACATCAATCACCAGCTAAGAGTTATATCAGCTTGGGGAAATAGATGGCAAGTAACATTTGCACCTGAGAAAACGCAAATGATGATCGTCTCTAGGCACCATGATGGTAATGCTGGTGCAGTAGTAAGGATGAATGGGAGGGTGTTGGCACCTGGAGAAGAAGTTGATATCCTTGGGGTGAAATTTGACTCCAAACTAACCATGAAGAACCATGTTGTAAATCTTGCAAACAAGGCAGCCAGGAAGCTTACAGCACTTTGCCGTATCCCGCATCTGCCTGACAGTAGAGGTTGCAAGACTCTGCACGAGGCACAAGTACGCTCACACCTTGAGTATGCTTCACTTTCTTGGTTTGCCTCCCCCCCTCTCATCTGCGACTGCTTGACAGAGTAGAGAACAGAGCAAGACGTCTCATCTCTCGCCTGGACCCATCCTTGATAGATCTGGCATTTCAGCAGAGCCTTCAACATAGGAGAGATGTGGGTGGCCTTACTGTTATGTACAAGGCCAATATTGTCAAAGTACCACACTTGGATCCACTTCGAGGACAGCGTGAAACAAGCTTTTATGCCACAAGACGGGCAGAAAGCAGCAACTTCACTCTGGCTGTACCCTTCTCCAGAACATCACTCCATCTGAGATCATATATACCCAGGATGGCTCGAGTATGGAACATATTCGTACAGCACAATGATGTCAACGAGATAAAGTCAGTTGATCAAATGAAAATGCTGGTCCACAGATGGCTCCAACTTCATCCTGTTCCCTACTTGTATGTCTCATAACAATAAAAATGCTTTCAAATGAGCTGATGTAGGTAACAGCTCTTAGCTTGCCAATAAAGTTAGGAATCCTTATCCTGTAAATAGCTTGTCAATAAAGCTAGGGATCTATAACCTTGTCAAACCCTGTGTAAAAAAAAAAAGTAGAAGAAGAAGAAAAAGAAGAAGAAGAAGAAGAAGAAGAAGAAGAAGAAGAAGAAGAAGAAGAAGAAGAAGAAGAAGAAGAAGAATTTTTGTCTTATTATCATATAGACTCTTTAATTTTGCTTCTGCACTAAGGAATACATTGGTAATGGGTTTCAACTCTGCAACAACACTTACTTGAACTTGGGGTTATTTAAGTCTGGATTGTTGTGGAAAGTGGAATGACGGTACACGATGGAGTCTGGAAACTCGCATCCCACCGCGAATGTGTCTCCGACTATTGACCATTGTGGTTCTCCATAGAAAGCCATCACCTGAGAGGCACAATCAGGAGATTACTATTGTTAATGATACCTGCTTCACTGAAATGGAAAGTGACAATATTAGTATGGAGATGCCGGGTCACCGCATGGAGGAGATCCAGACCAGGACCCCTCCTGGAGAACCTACCTGTAGTGTGGGGACTAAACACAGTTAATTATTTTCTGACACCCTGTTATTACACAGAGATAAACAGTATAATAACCTATATGACATGTCAAGACATTTTATTAATGAAAAATAAGATACCAGGTCCTGGAGGGATTGGTATCAAATCTGCACACGAAAATCACTCCCTATGAAAGCAAAAGACTCGGCAGGAGATGCAACATTTCCCCAGTTAAAAGCAGGGGCTCCACGAGTACATTGAGAGACAACACAACAGGTGTCCGGGGTCCAAGACTGTTCAACTGCCTCCCAGCCTACATGAGGGGGATTACCAATAGGCCCCTGGCTGTCTTTAAGAAGGTACTGGACAGGCACCTAAAGTCAATTCCTGACCAACCGGGCTGTGGTTCGCACGTCAGCTTGCGTGCGGCCAGTAGTAACAGCCTGGTTGATCAGACCCTGATCAAATGTGAGACCTGGTCTCAGATCGAGCCGCGGGGGCGTTGACCCCCGAAACCCTCTCTAGGTAAACTCCAGGTAAGATATACTAAGCAAGTTTCCTAAATTTGTTTGTAACAAATAAGTGAAGTGCAGATATGTAGATATAAATCCATATGTACACCTGTTAACCCTTTTGTGTATCCATATGTTCTGGCGCTACCGTCCACACGACGGATATGTTCTGGCACTACCGCCCACACGACGGATATGTTCTGGCGCTACCGTCCACACGATGGATATGTTCTGGCGCTACAGTCCACACGATGGATATGTTCTGGCGCTACCGTCCACACGATGGATATGTTTTGGCGCTACCGTCCACACGATGGATATGTTCTGGCACTACCGTCCACAGGATGGATATGTTCTGGCACTACCGTCCACACGATGGATATGTTCTGGCACTACCGTCCACACGATGGATTTTGTTCTGGCACTACCGTCCCCACATGGATATGTTCTGGCACTACCGTCCACACGATGGATATGTTCTGGCGCTACCGTCCACACGATGGATATGTTCTGGCACTACCGTCCACACGATGGATATGTTCTGGCGCTACCGTCCACACGATGGATATGTTCTGGCGCTACCGTCCACACGATGGATATGTTCTGGCGCTACCGTCCACACGATGGATATGTTCTGGCGCTACCGTCCACACGATGGATATGTTCTGGCACTTCTGTCCACACGATGAATATGTTCTGGCGCTACCGTCCACAGGATGGATATGTTCTGGCGCTACCATCCACACGATGGATATGTTCTGGCGCTACCGTCCACACGATGGATATGTTCTGGCACTACCGTCCACACGATGGATATGTTCTGGCGCTACTGTCCACAGGATGGATATGTTCTGGCACTACCGTCCACAGGATGGATATGTTCTGGCACTACCGTCCACACGATGGATATGTTCTGGCGCTACCGTCCACACGATGGATATGTTCTGGCACTGTCCACACGATGGATATGTTCTGGCGCTACCGTCCACACGATGGATATGTTCTGGCGCTACCGTCCACAGGATGGATATGTTCTGGCGCTACCGTCCACAGGATGGATATGTTTTGGCGCTACCGTCCACACGATGGATATGTTCTGGTGCTACCGTCCACACGATGGATATGTTCTGGCGCTACCGTCCACAGGATGGATATGCTCTGGCGCTACCATCCACACGATGGATATGTTCTGGCGCTACTGTCCACACGATGGATATGTTCTGGCGCTACCGTCCACACGATGGATATGTTCTGGCGCTACCGTCCACACGATGGATATGTTCTGGAGCTACCTTAAACACAATGGATATGTTCTGGCGCTACTGTCCACACAATGGATATGTTCTGGTGCCACCGTCCACACGATGGATATGTTCTGGCACTACCGTCCACATGATGGATATGTTCTGGCGCTACCGTCCACACGATGGATTTGTTCTGGCGCTACCGTCCACACGATGGATATGTTCTGGCGCTACCATCCACACGATGGATATGTTCTGGCGCTACCATCCACACGATGGATATGTTCTGGCACTACCGTCCACACGATGAATATGTTCTGGCACTACCGTCCACACGATGGATATGTTGTGGCACTACCGTCCACACGATGGATATGTTCTGGCACTACCGTCCACAGGATGGATATGTTCTGGCGCTACCGTCCACATGATGGATATGTTCTGGTGCTACCGTCCACAGGGATGGATATGTTTGGCGCTACCGTCCACAGGATGGATATGTTCTGGCGCTACCGTCCACAGGATGGATATGTTCTGGCGCTACCGTCCACAGGATGGATATATTCTGGCACTACCGTCCACAGGATGGATATGTTCTGGCACTACCGTCTACAGGATGGATATGTTCTGGCACTCCCGTCACACATGGATGGGAATGTGTCTGGGCACTACCTCATCCACACGACGGATATGGTTACTGGCACTACCGTCCACACGATGGATATGTTCTGGCACTACCGTCCACACGATGGATATGAGGTGCACAATAAACTAGCCACTTCGGTGACAAAATCTAATCCCTGTTTATATTGTTCCACACCTGCTACTTTTGTTCATGCAGGAGTTAGACGACTGTTATACATGCTATCTTGTTCATGCAGGTGGTGGACGACTGTTGTACCTGTTATCTTCTTCATGCACGTGGTGGACGACTGTTATACCTGCTACCTTGTTCATGCAGGTGGTGGACGACTGTTATACCTGCTATCTTGTTCATGCAGGTGGTGGACGACAGGTGGTGGCCTGGTGGCTAAAGCTCCCGCTTCACACACGGAGGGCCCGGGTTCGATTCCCGGCGGGTGGAAACATTTCGACACGTTTCCTTACACCTGTTGTCCTGTTCACCTAGCAGCAAATAGGTACCTGGGTGTTAGTCGACTGGTGTGGGTCGCATCCTGGGGGACAAGATTAAGGACCCCAATGGAAATAAGTTAGACAGTCCTCGATGACGCACTGACTTTCTTGGGTTATCCTGGGTGGCTAACCCTCCGGGGTTAAAAATCCGAACGAAATCTTATCTTACCTCTTATCTTGTTCATGCAGGTGGTGGACGACTGTTATAGCTACTAACTTGTTCATGCAGGTGGTGGACGACTGTTATACCTGCTACCTTGTTCATGCAGGTGGTGGACGATGTTTCCTGCTATCTTGTTCATGCAGGTGGTGGACGACTGTTATACCTGCTACCTTGTTCATGCAGGTGGTGGACGACTGTTATACCTGCTATCTTGTTCATGCAGGTGGTGGACGACTGTTATACCTGCTACCTTGTTCATGCAGGTGGTGGACGACTGTTATACCTGCTACCTTGTTCATGCAGATGTTAGATGACTGCTGTTCCTGCTACCCTTATTCATACAGGTGTCAGACGACTGTTATACCTGCTACCTTTGTTCATACAGGTGTTAGACGACCGTTACGCCTGCTACCTTTGTTCATGCAGATGTTAGATGACTGCTGTTCCTGCTACCTTTGTTTATGCAGGTGTTAGACGACTGTTATACCTGCTACCTTTGTTTATGCTGGTGTTCGATGATTGTTATATTTGCTACTTTTGTTCATGCAGGTGTTATATGACTTATATTTGCTAGGTACCTTTGTTCATGCAGGTGTTATATAACCCGCTACCCTTGTTCATACACATGTTAAATGAAATTTATACCTGCGACCTTTTTCCATCCAGCTGTTAGACGAATTTTAAGATAAGATAAAGTTTTGTCCGGATTTTTAAGCCCGGAGGGTTAACCACCCAGGGATCATGAATCTTGTTCCCCAGGATGCGACCCACACCAGTCGACTAACATCCAGGTACCTACTTGCTTACTAAGTGAACGTGACAACAGGTGTAAGGAAAGACGCCCAATGTTTTCATCCTTTCTGGGGATCGAACCACGTACACTTAGCGTGTGAAGCAAGAGCGCTGCCTACCAGGCCATGAGCACCACAGCAAACCACGGGCACCACTGTCATACCTGCAACCTTTGTTCATCCAGTGTTACACGACTGTTATACCTGCTACCTTTGTTCATCCAGTGTTACACGACTGTTATACCTGCTACCTTTGTTCATCCAGTGTTACACGACTGTTATACCTGCTACCTTTGTTCATCCAGTGTTACATGACTGTTATACTGCTACCTTTGTTCATCCAGTGTTAACAGACTGTTATACCTGCTACCTTTGTTCATCAGTGTTACACGACTGTTTACCTGCTACCTTTGTTCATCCAGTGTTACATGACTGTTATACCTGCTACCTTTGTTCATCCAGTGTTACATGACTGTTATACCTGCTACCTTTGTTCATCCAGTGTTACATGACTGTTATACCTGCTACCTTTGTTCATCCAGTGTTACACGACTGTTATACCTGCTACCTTTGTTCATCCAGTGTTACATGACGGTTGTGAGTCACAACTAAGCGATTCCTGTATCATAGTTGAGACAGAAAATACAGATGGGACGAGTACTCCTAAGTGATTTAAAGTCCACATATTTTTCATATATTTAAACACTGGAGTTATATGTAAACTGATCCATAAACATACATAGATACATTTGTAGAGTGTATGAGGTGGAGTGACACTCACCTAGTTATATAGACAGACAGTGTCGATTCAAAGTGGTTAATCATATTCTACGGTACAGATTGAGAGACATGGGATGTTATTTAGACTGCTGCCCTGAACTCCTAGCAGTTAAGTAATTACGTGGAGTTAGGCACCTGTTATAGGTAGCAGCCTGGAGGGTTTTAGTACTTTAGTTGGAGTCTGAGGCTGTTGATAATAATTGCTGAGGTAAGGGCAAGGGCAGACTAATAATGGCTTTGTATAAAAAAAAAAGGTTTTTTCTCGGTGTATACATATTGAAAGTATTTTGTAATTCCTATTTTACAAAACGAAGTATCCCTGGCTGGTGGTGCACAGGTCAAAATGTAGCATTAATGACCTTATGCAGCCGATACTTGAAACCTAAGAGAGCATCACAGCATTACTGTGTCCAGGCAGGTGATGAGGGACCTAGCAGTGCACTGGACCTCCACACTTGTCATTTAAACTACTCAAAGAAAAACGATAATTATACCAATCTTAATATTTAAGTATCTTTAAAAACAGTAAATTAATATAGAGAAAAACTTGGAGAAGATATAAAATATAACCTTCAACCTTATCTTTCTCACCATGCTAAAGTCTCTCATCTCAGGCTAATAAATCTCATTGCACGCAGCCCATTCTGTGTGACTGAATATAATAAACAACAAGCATTTGTTCTTACAGTGCAACAATCATAAACGATAGCCGCACATTGCGGGTGTACCCAGTTGGTTTAAACCAGAATCTCACCTTGCCTAAATCATGAATGAGTCCGGTCAGGTGGAACCAGTCATCGTTTGGGTAAGCCTTGCGGATGCACTCAGCAGTCTGGAACGCGTGCACTATGTTGGGAATGTTAACATCTGGATCACTCTCGTCTATGAGGTCGTTCAGTTTCTCCAGCGCCTCAAAAATTGTTGCCTCAAATTTATTGCAATTTCCCCATTCACTGAGCTGGTGGGACAGACATGAGATTAGAGAAGAAGAAAAGAGACATATGTAGTAAGCCTTCTGGTCTTTGCTTAAGTTACTACTCACACCCAGCCATTAGTACCCATATGTTGCTCATATGTATATATATATAGTGAGAGAGAGAGAGAGAGAAGAGAGAGAGAGAGAGAGAGAGAGAGACAGAGAGAGAGACAGAGAGAGAGAGAGAGAGAGAGAGAGAGAGAGACGGAGAGACAGAGAGAGAGACAGAGAGAGAGACAGAGAGAGAGACAGAGAGAGAGGACAGAGAGAGAGACAGAGAGAGAGACAGAGAGAGAGACAGAGAGAGAGACAGAGAGAGAGACAGAGAGAGAGACAGAGAGAGAGACAGAGAGAGAGACAGAGAGAGAGACAGAGAGAGAGACAGAGAGAGAGACAGAGAAGAGAGAGAGACAGAGAGGAAGAGAGACAGAGAGAGACAGAGGAGAAGAGAGGAGAGAGAGAGAGAGAGAGAGAGAGAGAGAGAGAGAGAGAGAGAGGGAATCAGCAAGACATCCTATCTGGAGTTTACCTGGAGAGAGTTTCGGGGGTCAACGCCCCCGCGGCCCGGTCTGTGACCAGGCCTCCTGGTGGATCAGCCCCTGATCAACCAGGCTGTTGCTGCTGGCTGCACGCAAACCAACGTACGAGCCACAGCCCGGCTGATCAGGAACTGACTTTAGGTGCTTGTCCAGTGCCAGCTTGAAGACTGCCAGGGGTCTGTTGGTAATCCCCCTTATGTGTGCTGGGAGGCAGTTGAACAGTCTCGGGCCCCTGACACTTATTATATGGTCTCTTAACGTGCTAGTGACACCCCTGCTTTTCATTGGGGGGATGGTGCATCGTCTGCCAAGTCTTTTGCTTTCGTAGTGAGTGATTTTCGTGTGCAAGTTCGGTACTAGTCCCTCTAGGATTTTCCAGGTGTATATAATCATGTATCTCTCCCTCCTGCGTTCCAGGGAATACAGGTTTAGAAACCTCAAGCGCTCCCAGTAATTGAGGTGTTTTATCTCCGTTATGCGCGCCGTGAAAGTTCTCTGTACATTTTCTAGGTCGGCAATTTCACCTGCCTTGAAAGGTGCTGTTAGAGTGCAGCAATATTCCAGCCTAGATAGAACAAGTGACCTGAAGAGTGTCATCATGGGCTTGGCCTCCCTAGTATTGGGGCAAGTGTTCCATAACTAAGCTACATCAATCACCACCTAAGAGCTGAGAAAATACAAATGATGATCGTCTCTAGGCACCATGATGGTAATGCTGGTGCAGTAGTAAGAATGAATGGGAGGGTGTTGGTACCTGGAGAAGTTGATATCCTTGGGGTGAAATTTGACTCCAAACTAACCATGAAGAACCATGTTGTAAATCTTGCAAACAAGGCAGCCAGGAAGCTTACAGCACTTCGCCGTTTCTCGCATCTGCTTGACAGTAGGAGTTGCAAGATTCTGTACGAGGCACAAGTACGCTCACACCTTGAGTATGCTCCACTTTCTTGGTTTGCCTGCCCCCCCTCTCATCTGCGACTGCTTGACAGAGTAGAGAACAGAGCAAGACGTCTCATCTCTCGCCTGGACCCATCCTTGATAGATCTGGCATTTCAGCAGAGCCTTCAACATAGGAGGGATGTGGGTGGCCTTACTGTTATGTACAAGGCCAATATTGTCAAAATACCACACTTGGATCCACTTCGAGGACAGCGTGAAACAAGCTTTTATGCCACAAGACGGGCAGAAAGCATTAATTTCACTCTGGCTGTACTCTTCTCCAGAACATCACTCCATCTGAGATCATATATACCAAGGATGACTCGAGTATGGAACACATTCGTACAGCACAATGATGTCAACGAGATAAAGTCAGTTGATCAAATGAAAATGCTGGCCCACAGATGGCTCCAACTTCATCCTGTTTCCTACTTGTATGTCTCATAACAATAAAAATGCTTTCAAATGAGCTGATGTAGGTAACAGCTCTTAGCTTGCCAATAAAGTTAGGAATCCTTAACCTGTAAATAGCTTGTCAATAAAGCTAGGGATCCTTAACCTTGTCAAACCCTGTGTAAAAAAGAGAGAGAGAGAGAGAGAGAGAGAGAGAGAGAGAGAGAGAGAGGAGAGAGAGACAGAGAGAGAGAGACAGAGAGAGAGAGAGAGAGACAGAGATCGTCTGACCACAAGGCTGTTTTTACGACACTTAAGATCCCAACAGCACCTTTCAAGGCAGGTGAAATTGCTGACCTAGAAAATGTACAGAGAACCTTCACAGCGCGCATAACGGAGATAAAACACCTCAATTATTGGGAGCGCTTGAAGTTCCTGAACCTGTACTCCCTGGAGCGCAGGCGGGAGAGATACATGATTATATACACCTGGAAAATCCTAGAGGGACTAGTACCGAACTTGCACACGAAAATCACTCACTACGAAAGCAAAAGACTTGGCAGACGATGCAACATCCCCCCAATGAAAAGCAGGGGTGTCACTAGCACGTTAAGAGACAATACAATAAGTGTCAGGGGCCCGAGACTGTTCATCTACCTCCCAGCATACATAAAAGGGATTACCAATAGACCCCGGGCAGTCTTCAAGCTGGCACTGGACAAGCACCTAAAGTCGGTACCTGACCAGCCGGACTGTGGCTCGTACGTTGGATTACATGCAGCCAGCAGTAACAGCCTGGTTGATCAGGCTCTGATCCACCAGGAGGCCTGGTCACAGACCGGGCCGCGGGGGCGTTGACCCCCGGAACTCTCTCCAGGTAAACTCCAGGTAAAGGAATGAGCTCATCAACAACAGCCAACAAGGTTTCAGGAACGGGAAATCCTGTGTCACAAACCTACTGGAGTTCTATAACAGGGTGACAGCAGTAAGACAAGAGAGAGAGACAGGGGTAGGTAGATTGCATTTTCTTGGGCTGTAAGAAGGCATTTGACACAGTTCCATACAAGAGATTTTTTGCAAAAGCTGGAGGACCAGGCAGGGATAACAAGGAAGGTAGTACAATGGATCAAGGAATACCTGTCAGGAAGGCAGTAGCAAGTCATGGTATGCAGCGAGGTGTCAGAGTGGGCACCTGGGATGAGTGGGGTTCTACAGAGGTCAGTCCAAGGACCGGTCCTAGGAATAGACTCCGAAGAGTCTCTGTTTGCAGATGATGTGAAGTTGATGAGAAGAATTCAATTGGACGAGGAGCAGGAAGAACTACAAAGGGATCTGGACAGGCTGCAGGCTTGGTCCAGCAATTGGCTCATGGAGTTCAACCTCACCAAGTGCAAGGCATGAAGATTGGGGAAGGGCAAAGAAGACCACAGACGGAGTACAGTCTATGGGAAAAGAGACTGCAAACCTCACTAAAGGAAAAAGATCTTGGGGCGAGTATAGCACCAGGCACATCTCCTGAGGTGTACATCAACCAAATAACTGCTGCTGCGTATGGGCGCCTAGCAAACCTAAGAACATCATTCCGCCATCTTAATAAGGAATCGTTCAGAACCCTGTACACTGTGTATGTTAGGCCCATATTGGAGTATGCGGCACCAGTTTGGAACCCACATCTAGCCAAGAACGTAAAGAAACTAGAGAAAGTGCAAAGGTTTGCAACAAGACTAGTCCCAAAGCTAAGGGGTATGTTCTACGAGGAGAGGTTAAGAGAAATCGACCTGACGACACTGGAGGACAGGAGAGATAGGGAGGACATGATAACGACACATAAAATACTGAGAGGAATTGACAGAGTGGATGTTAGAAAGTATTTCTTCAGTCATAGAGTTGTCAGGAAGTGGAATAGCCTGGGTAGTGATGTAGTGGAGGCAGGATCCATACATAGCTTTAAGAAGTGGTATGATAAAGCTTACGGAGCGTGAAGAGTGACCAGGTAGCGGCCAGGTGAAGAGGCGGGGCCAGGAGCTGTGACTCGGCCCAAGCAACCACAAGTAGGTGAGTACAACTAGATGAGTACACACACACACACACACACACACACACTGAGCACATCTCTGGAAGCACACATCAACCAGTTAACTGCTGCAGCACATGCGTGCCTGATACCTCAGTAAGGAATCGTTCTAGAATGCACACCGTTTACATCAGGCCCACACTGGAGTATGCAGCACCAGTCTGGAACCCACACCTGGAGTTTACCTGGAGAGAGTTCCGGGGGTCAACGCCCCCGCGGCATTGACCTATTCAAGCATTTCAAGAAATTAGAGAAAGTGCAAAGGTTTACAACAAGACTAGTCCTGGAGCTAAGGGGAATGTCCTACGAAGAAAGGTTAAGGGAAATCAGCCGGATGACACTGGAGGACAGTAGGGTTAGGGAACACATGATAGCGAAATACAAAATACTGCGAGGAATTGACAAGGTGGACAGACAGAATGTTTCGGAGATGGCACACATAAACAAAGGGTCAAAATTGGAAGTTGAAAACTCAAATGAGTCAAAGGGATGTTAGGAAGTATTTCTTTAGTCATAGAGTTGTCAGGAAGTGGAATAGTCTGGCAAGTGATGTGGTGGAAGTAGGAACCATTCATAGTTTTAAGATGAGGTTTGATAAAGCTCAGAGCAGGGAGAGAGAGAGGACCTATTAGCAATCAGTGAAGAGGCAGGACCAGGAATTATGACTCGACCCCTGCAACCACAAATAGGTGAGTCACACACACACACACACACACGAACACAACTCGAACCAAGATCCTGCAGGAGAAAGCATGACTGAGAGACAAACCAGAGTACCAGAGTGTGTACCTCGATCAAGACAGAACACAAGAGGAAAGGATGATACTGAAAGAGAGAGTACAAAAATGAAAGGAGGGACGAGAGGAAATGACGAAGATGAGCAGAAGAACCCAGACACAGGTGGAAGAGAAAACACACCCTCCAGAAACACCTGCAGAAGGACTCCAACCACGACAACCCAAAACAACTGAACAATCTAAACCGACACTCACACACTGATCCCTCTGTACCCACCCCCCACGCCACAAACAACCCCCTATGGGAACCCACACCCCACCATCACCCCCACCACAACCCCCATAGGCCCCCACCAGGGCTCCTGCTCCCCCAACCCCAATGTTCTCCCAGGACAACAGTTTTAGAAAAGAAGTTGAAGGTTTGGTACATGAACAAGGATGGAATAACTAATAAATAAGAGGAGTGGCATGGAAGAATTAATGAGAAGTCCCCAGACATCATAGCAGACAAAGAAACATAACTCAATGAGACAATAACAGACGCAATCTTCCCACCAGGATATCAGATCCTTAGGAAAGATAGAAGGAGGAGAGGGGGAGGAGGGGTTGCACTGCTCGTAAAAAAACTGATTGAGATTTGAGGAAATGAAAGGCATGGACGAGGCTGAAGGTACATTTCAGTCTGGGGAGCATAAGGTAGTCATTGCAGTTATGTATAATCCACCAAAGAACTGCAGGAGGCCAAGAGAGGAATATGAAGAGAGCAACAAGGTGATGGTAGACACTGGCTGAGGTGGCAAGAAGAACTCACTCGGGCAGAGCACAGTTACTGGTTATGGGCGATTTCAACCACAGGGAGATCGACTGGGAAAACCTGGAGCCACACTGGGGTCCCGATACATGGAGAGTCAAGATGATGAATGTGGTACTGGAAAACCTCATTCATCAGCATGTTTAGAGGGGAGGATGAACCAACAAGACTGGACCTCGTGTTCACCCTGAGCAGTTCAGACATTGAGGACATCATATATGAGAGGCCCCTCGGAGCTAGTGATCACGTGGTTCTGTGCTTTGAATACATAGTAGAGTTACAAGTGGAGAGGGTAACAGGTGTTGAATGGGAAAAGCCAAACTTTAAAAGGGGGGACTACACAGGCATGAGGAACTTCCTGCAGGAGGTTCAGTGGGAAAGAGAATTGGTAGGAAAGTCAGTAAACGAAATGATGGAATACATAATAACAAAATGCAAGGAAGCAGAGGAAAGGTTTGTTCTCAAGGGCAACAGAAATAATGGGAAGACCAGAACGAGGCCTTGGTTTATCCGAAGGTGAAGGGAAGCAAAAACTAAGTGCACTAGAGAATGGAAAAAGTACAGAAGGCAAAGAACCCAGGAAAATAAGGAGATTAGTCGAAGACCCAGAAACGAGTATGCACAGATTAGAGGGAAGCCCAGCCACACCACGAAAACAACAGCATCGAAAGTCAAGTCTGACCCGAAGCTGCTGTATAGCCACATTAGGAGAAAGACAACAGTCAAAGACCAGGTGATCAGGCTGAGGAAAGAAGGTGGGGAACTCACAAGAAATGGTCAAGAGGTATGTGAGGAGCTCAACACGAGATTTAAGGAAAAATTCACAGTAGAGATAGGAAGGGCTCTGGGAAGACAGCACAGAGAGGAACACTAACAGGGAATATACCAACAAGTACTCACCTAGTTTTCACCTAGTTGAGGTTGCAGGAGTCGAGTCCAAGCTCCTGGCCGCGCCTCTTCACTGGTCGCTACTAGGTCACTCTCCCTGAACCGTGAGCTTTATCATACCTCTGCTTAAAGCCATGTATGGATCCTGCCTCCACTACATCGCTTCCCAAACTATTCCACTTCTTGACTACTCTGTGGCTGAAGAAATACTTCCTAACATCCCTGTGATTCATCTGTGTCTTCAGCTTCCAACTGTGTCCCCTTGTTGCTGTGTCCCATCTCTGGAACATCCTGTCTTTGTTGGATGACATACACACAACTGAAGAGGAGGTGCAGAAGCTACTAAGTGACCTTGATACCTCAAAGGCGAAGGGACTGGACAACATCTCCGCATGGGTCCTTAGAGAAGGAGCAGAGATGCTGTGTGTGCCGCTAATGTAGTCCTCATATTTAAGAAAGGAGACAGAAACAAGGCACTAAACTACAGACCAGTGTCACTGACGTGTATAGTATGCAGAGTCATGGAGAAGATTTTCAGGAGGAGAGTGGTGGAGCACCTGGAATGGAACAAGATTATAAATGACAATCAGCACGTATTCATGGAAGGCAAATCCTGTGTCACAAACCTTCTGGAGTTTTATGATAAAGTAACAGATGTAAGACACGAGAGAGAGGGGTGGGTTGATTGCATTTTCCTAGACTGTAGGAAGGCCTTCGACACAGTTCCTCACAAGAGATTAGTGCAGAAGCTGGAGGATCAGGCACGTATAACAGGAAGGGCTTTGCAATGGATCAGAGAATACCTGACAGGGAGGCAACAACGAGTCATGGTACGTGATGAGGTATCACAGTGGGCGCCTGTGACGAGCAGGGTTCCACAGGGGTCATTCCTAGGACCAGTGCTATTTTTGGTATTTGTGAATGACATGACAGAAGGGATAGACTCAGAAGTGTCCCTGTTTGCAGATGATGGGAAGTTAATGAGGAGAATTAAATCAGATGAGGATCAGGCAGGACTACAAAGATACCTGGACAAGCTGGACACGTGGTCCAGCAATTGGCTTCTCGAATTCAACCCCGCCAAATGCGAAATCATGAAGATTGGGGAAGGGCAAATAAGACCAAAGACAGAGTATATCCTGGGCGGACGAAGACTGCAAACCTCACTCAAGGAGAAAGATCTTGGGCTGAGCATAACACCGAGCACGTCTCCGGAAGCACACATCAACCAGATAACTGCTGCAGCATATGGGCGCCTGGCAAACTTGAGAATATCTTTCAAATACCTTAGTAAGGAATCGTTCAAGACACTGCACACTGTGTACGTCAGGCCCATACTGGAGTATGCAGCACCAGTTTGGAACCCACACCTAGTCAACACGTCAAGAGATTAGAGAAAGTGCAAAGGTTTGCAACGAAGTTAATTCCGGAGCTCAGGGGAATGTCTACGAAGAAAGGATGAGGGAAATCGGCCGGACGACACTGGAGGACAGGAGGGTCAGGGGAGACATGATAATGACATACAAAATACTGCGTGGAATAGATAAGGTGGGCAGAGACAGGATGTTCCAGAGAGGGGACCCAGAAACAAAGGGTCAAAATTGGAAGTTGAAGACTCAGACGAATCACAGGAATGTTAGGAAGTATTTCTGCAGTCATAGATTTGTCAAGAAGTGGAATAGTCTAGCAAGTGATGTAGTGGACGCAGGAACCATTAATAGCTTTAAGACGAGGTATGACAAAGCTCAGGGAGCAGAGAGAGGACCTAGTAGTGATCAGTGAAGAGGAGGAGCCAGGAGCTGAGTCTCGACCCTTACAACCACAATTAGGTGAGTACAGTTAGGTGAGTGTACACACAAACACACACACCAGCAGTACCTTAGACTTAACATATTCCACAGACTGGTGTGTGTGCATGTTGAGATAGGTCTGTTTCACTTGCTGCATCTTGGGGTGACTCGGTTCCTCTTGGAAGCTGCGGAACTGATGGTCAGTCTTCCTGATGACTTCCTCCGGCCGGAACACCAGTGATGGGTCAATCATCTTTACCTTCTCCGAAGACATTTCCTGTGGTACAGAGAAAGAGGGGGGGGGATGGTTAAGGTCATATTTAGAAAAGTATTATTGTTGTTATATATATTATATATATTGCTTGGGGAATAAGAGGTAATCAGGTTCATCCTAAAAAGTGAAAGACAGTTCCAATCCCCCGAATCAAGAGCTCTTCACTGGCATCAAGTGTGTCTGGGTATATATGCTTGGCATTACATATTCATCCCTAAGTGAAGTCTCTATGACCTTGGAGTCTATATTTGGTTTCAGTCTTTTGGCCGCTTCCTCAATTTTCATAACCTTGCAATAGTGGGATTGTATTCAGGTAGCCACAGGTACATGCGCGTTTGTCTATCACTGGGCTTATCTGTAGTTTTCAGCCTATACTTGCGTACATGTGTATCAGTAGGCCTATCTGTAGCCAACTGACTATGTTGGTGTATGCATGAGTGGTAAAATACAAAGGAACTCACAGCCATGATGATGGTAGTCTCCAGTTTGACTCACTGTTGTGGCTGGCTGGCTAAACTACATCCACTCCCTCCTGCCTTACTTATATAGTATACTAGACGCTCTTATCACCAGCAAAACAGTCCTCCACGGCTCCACCAATGTGCAACCACCACCAACACCACCAACACCACCACCACCATCAACACCACCACCACCACCACCACCGCCATCACCAACACACACTACTACCACCACCAAGCCCAATATACACTGCCACCACCAGCAACAATACACACTACAAACATCATCAGTAACACCACCACCACCACTAACATCACCCTACCACCACCAATAAAAACAATAACAACACAAACAACAACAGCACAGTACCACTACTGTACACCGTGTATGACACGCCAATATTGGAATATGCAGCTCCAGTATGGAATATGCAGCTCCAGTATGGAATATGCAGCTCCAGTATGGAGTATGCACCTCCAGTATGCAGTATCCAGTATGGAACTCACACCTTGGCAAGCACGTCAAGAAATTAGAAAAAGTGCAAAGGTTTGCAACAAGACTAGTCCTGGAGCTAAGGGGTATGTCCTACGAAGAGAGGTTAAGGAACACAACCTGTCGACAACACTGGAGGGCAGGAGAGACATAAAATACTGAGAGTAGTTGACAAAGTAGATAAGGGCAGAATGCTCCAAAAATGAGACACAGCAACAAGGGGACACAGCAACAAGGGGACACAGCTGGAAGATGAAATCTCAGATGAGTCACAGGGATGTTAGGAAGTATTTCTTCAGTCATAGAGTTGTCAGGAAGTGGAATAATCTGGAAAGTGATGTAGTGGAGGTAGGTACGATACATAGCTTTAAGAAGAGGTATGATAAAGCTCATGGAGCAGGGAGAGGACCAATTAGCAATCAGTGAAGAGGTGGGGTCAGGAGATATGACTCGACCTTAGCAACCACAAATAGGTGAGTACAAATAGGTGAGCACACACACACACACACACACACACACAACACACACACACACACACACACAGAGTGAGAGGGGAGGACAAACCAGCAAGACTGGACCTTGTGTTCACCCTGGACAGCTCAGACATTGAGGACATCACATATGAGAGTCCCCTAGGAGCTACTGACCACGTGGTTCTATGCTTTGAATACATAGTAGAGTTACAAGTGGAGAGGGTAACAGGAGTTGAATGGGAAAAGCCAGACTATAAAAGAGGGGACTACATAGGTTTGAGGAAATTCCTGCAGGAGATTCAGTGGGGCAGAGAACTGGTAGGAAAATCAGTAAATGAAATGATGGAATACGTAACAACAAAATGGAAGGAGGCAGAGGAAAGGTTTGCTCCCAAGGGCAACAGAAATAATGGGAAAACCAGACCGAGCCCCTGGTTTACCCGATGATGTAAGGAGGCAAAAAACTAAGAGCAATAGAGAATGGAAAAGGTACAGAAGGCATAGAAGACAAGCCAGGAACGAGTATGCACAGGTAAGGAGGGAGGCCCAGCTACAGTATGAAAATAACATAGCATCGAAAGTCAAGTCTGACTCGAAACTGTTGTATAGCCACACCAGGAGGAAGACAACAGTCAAAGACCAGGTGATCAGGCTAAGGACAGAAGGTAGGGAACTCACAAGAAACGATCAGGAGGTATGTGAGGAGCTAAACAGGAGATTTAAGGAAGTATTTACAGTAGAGACAGGATGGGCTCTCGGAGTCTAAGAAATACGATAGATGAGCTAAAATTACTTGCAAGTGTAGGTAATATAGATATTATTGGTATAACAGAGACCTGGTTCAACCTGAAAGATAGAGAAATGCCTTCTGAATGCAACATGCAGGGTTATAAACTATTCCACACTGATAGGGTCAACAGGAAGGGTGGTGGTGTGGCGATGTATGTCAGAGAATATTTAAATTGTTGTCTTAGACATGATATAAGATTAGAAACATCGAACACAGAATCGGTTTGGCTACAGTTTCTCGAGGGACATGACAAATTAATTTTGGGTGTGATTTATAGGCCCCCAAACTTTGATAGGGAGGGCAATAAGCTGCTATGGGACGAAATTCATAAGGCATCTAGATATGAAAATGTTGTGATAATGGGAGAGTTTAACTTTAGACAAATTGATTGGAACAATATGACAGGAAATCTTGAGTCTAGTGACTTTCTTGATACGGTTTAGCATTGCTTTTTAGAACAGGTTGTGACAGAACCAACTAGAGGAAACAATCTGCTTGACTTGGTTCTTGCCAACAAAGATTCACTAATTACTAATCTTGAGGTTAATGAGCTTGGGGAAAGTGATCACAAATCACTTGTTTCAATATATCATGGAATTACCCAGATAACTGCAATCAAATCTCTGTCCCAGATTTTCGCTTGGCCGACTTCATGGGACTGAAAAATTACTTGGGTGGGCTAAATTGGGATGTCCTGACTATGGGTCAGGTAGGTGATCTTGGTTGCCAATATGACGTTTTTCAGACCATATTTCTAGCTGCCCAGACAACTTTTGTTCCGAGTAGGGAAATTAGATGTAACAAAAATGATCCCAAATGGATGAACAATAGATTAAAACATCTCATTGGTCAAAAGAGAGGCATATATAGGCTTATCAAAACAGGGGATGGGCAGCTAAGAAATCAATATATTCAATTAAAGAGAGAAATAAAAAAAAGGAATAAGAAAAGCAAAAAGGGATTATGAGGCTAAGGTCGCAAGGGATTCAAAGACTAACCCAAAAGGGTTCTCTCAGGTATACAGAAGTTAGATTAGAGACAAAATTGGCCCACTGAAGAGTAACTCTGGTCAGATCACTGACAGTGATAAGGATATGTGTGAAATTCTAAATACCTACTTCCTCTCAGTTTTCACCCAGGAAAATACTAGCGATATTCCTGAAATAATAGATTATGTAGAACAGGATGATAATAAACTATGCACGATTGCAGTAACTAGTGACATGGTCCTCAGACAAATAGAGAAACTAAAACCTAACAAATCCCCAGGTCCTGCTGAACTGTTTGCAAGGGTGTTAAAGGAATGTAAAGAGGAACTTAGCATACTTTTGGCTAATCTTTTAACATATCACTACAAACTGGCATAGTGCCTGATAAGTGGAAAATGGCAAATGTAATACCTATTTACAAGGCAGGTGACAGGTCCTTGGCTTCGAACTATAGACCAATAAGCCTTACCTCCATAGTGGGAAAATTTATGGAATCAATAATTGCCGAAGCAATAGCCATCTTGACAGGCACAGATTGATTAATGATTCTCAACACGGTTTTACAAAGGGGCGTTCCTGTCTTATGAATTTACTAACTTTTTTCACTAAGGTGTTTGAGGATGTGGATCATGGTAATGAATATGATATTGTGTATATGGACTTCAGTAAGGCTTTCGATAGAGTTCCACACCAGAGGCTATTGAGGAAACTTAGGGCACACGGAATAGGAGGAGAAATTTTTTCCTGGGTAGAGGCATGGCTGACAAATAGACAGCAGAGAGTTTGCATAAATAGGGAGAAATCAGAATGGGGACACGTCACAAGCGGTGTTCCTCAGGGGTCAGTGTTGGGCCCGTTGTTGTTCACAATTTACATAAACGACATAGATGAGGGAATAAATAGTGACATAAGCAAATTTGCTGATGACACCAAAATAGGCCGTCCAATTCATTCTAATGAGGACACTAGAACACTCCAGGATGATTTGAATAGACTGATGCAATGGTCGGAGAAGTGGTAGATGCAGTTTAATATTGACAAATGCAAAGTTCTAAACGTTGGACAGTTAAATAACCATGCCACATATAAACTAAATAATGTAGATCTTAATACTACCGATTGCGAAAAGGATTTAGGAGTTCTGGTTAGCAATAACCTAAAACCAAGACAACAGTGCATTAGTGTTCACAATAAAGCTAACAGAATTCTTGGCTTCATATCTAGAAGTATAAATAATAGAAGTCCTCAGGTTGTTCTTCAACTCTATATATCCTTGGTTAGGCCTCATTTAGACTATGCTGCTCAGTTCTGGTCACCGTATTACAGAATGGATATAAATGCTCTGGAAAACGTACAAAGGAGGATGACAAAGATGATCCCATGTATCAGAAATCTTCCCTATGAGGATAGACTGAGGGCCCTGAATCTGCACTCTCTCGAAAGGTGTAGAATTAGGGGAGATATGATCGAGGTGTATAAATGGAAAACAGGAATAAATAAAAGATGTAAATAGTGTGCTGAAAATTTCCAACCAAGACAGGACTCGCAGCAATGGTTTCAAGTTGGAAAAATTCAGATTCAGGAAGGATATAGGAAAGCACTGGTTTGGTAATAGAGATGTGGATGAGTGGAACAAACTCCCGAGTGCAGTTATTGAGGCTAAAACATTGTGTAGTTTTAAAAATAGGTTAGATGAATACATGAGTGGGTGTGGGTGGGTGTGAGTTGGACCTGACTAGCTTGTGCTGCTGGGTCTGGTGCAGTGTTCCATCCTTGAGAGGGGATGACTAGACTGGGTGGGTCATTCGGAAAATCTGGGGGGTGGGTCATTGGTCTAATCCAGGGGGGGTACCATGGACCTGCTCTGCATGGGTCAGTAGGCCTGTTGCAGTGTTCTTTCTTTCTTATGTTCTTATGTAAGACAGCACAGAGGAAAACATCAACAGGGAATGCACCAAGAGGTGTTGGATGACATACAAACAATGGAGGAGGAGGTGCAGAAGCTGCTAAGTGACCTTGATACCTCAAAGGCGATGGGAGCGGACATCTCTCCGTGGGTCCTTAGAGAAGGAGAGATGCTGTGCCTGCTACTAACCACAATCTTCAATACATCCCTTGAAACTGGGCAACTGCCTGAGATATGGAAAACGGCAAAAGTAGTCCTCATTTTTAAGAAAGACAGAAACGAGGCACTAAACTACAGACCAGTGTCACTGACGTGTATTGTATGCAAAGCCACGGAGAAAATTATCAGGAGGAGAGTGGTGGAGCACCTGGAACTGAACAAGATTGTAAATGACAGCCAGTATGGATTCATGGAAGGCAAATCCTGTGTCACAAACCTTCTGGAGTTTCATGACAAGGTAACAGAAATAAGACACGAGAGAGAGGGGTGAGTGGATTGTACTTTCCTGGACTGCAGGAAGGCCTTTGACACAGTTCCTCACAAGAGATTAGTGCAATAGCTGGAGGATCAGGTGCATATAACAGAGAGCACTGCAGTGGATCAGAGAACACCTGACAGGGAGGCAACAACGAGTCATGGTACGTGAAGAGGTATCACAGTGGGTGCCTGTGACAAGCGGGATCCCACAGGGGTCAGTTCTAGGACCAGTGCTATTTTTGATATATGTGAATGACATGATGGAAGGGATGGACTCTGAAGTGTCCTTGTGGCAGCGGCAGCGGCAGCAGTGACCTCCAAGCTCCGTATTTTTCTCCAACTATCAGAGCTACCAATGCTCCTATGATGACCTAGTTACTTGCAAAACTGCACTACGCAACGTAGCACCCAGAATGACCAAAGATTACCAACAGTGAAACCTACAAATCGAACATAATAGAGATCAAAGGAAGACTGCCCACAAACTGATAGCAACACCCCGCTGCCAGCCGAACAACGTAACCCTAAACTTTGTATAACTACAACTTCTAAACTACATCAATTCCTGTAGTATTATGAGGCGCAATCTAAGAGGAAACAGCACCAAGGCCAGCAAGAAAACGCCGAAAAATCAACTATTCAACAAGTGCAGCCAGGAGGACGCCGGCCCAGCAACCACCCCACTCTCCACCACTCAAGGCCACACCACAACAATAACAACAACCATGGCTGCCACCAGCCCATCCTCCCCTCTCTTCCCCGGATTCAACCTACCAAGTAGTCTCTCAGGTATGACCAACGATCCACATACCCTAAAGTCATGCATCTCCAACTTAGCTATTGAAAATATGAATCTTCGAGAGACGCTAACAAAAGACACCAGGATGACACAACTCGAGAACAAAATCCTCAGTCTTGAACAAAAGTTATCAACACCAGGAATGACTAACTGTGACAAGACCATCCAAACAGTCATAGATAGCTATACCCAACAAATAATATCTCTTAATACAAAGGTTGAAGAAGCAGTAAAAGAATGGAAGAACAACTTAGATAACCAGTTCAGCGACTACTTTGCTCTCCAAGAAGATAAAACTGAACAAGATAAACTATTGGACGCAGTAATAGTTAACAGTCCACCTTTTCCCAGTGATATGAACCAAACAAACAGTAAAGAAATTACTCTGCAGATCATAAAGGACCAAACAAGTGTTATTGTACCAGAGTCTGAAATAAAAGAAGCCAGGTTACTAGGATCCCATGGTAGAAAAAGTGTTATGCTTAGATTCCACTCACATGACAGGAAAAGACTTAATTATTGCATCTATTAAAGTAAAGAAAGAGGTATACGTACATAAACGAGTGTCTTACCAAAAAACGTCAGAACCTCCTGTATAGTCAGAAAACTTAAGCGGGAGAATAATGACACAATACACCAATGTTTCACACGGGATGGGAAAATTCTTGTTAGGAAAACAAATGTAGGTCAATACACAAATAACCCGCACATAAAAGAGAGAAGCTTACGACGACGTTTCGGTCCGACTTGGACCATTGACAAAGTCACACTAACAGAGGTGGAGCAGGACGGCTATATATAGGCAGGAAGAGGTGGAGGTAGTAGTAGTAGTAGTAGGTCAACTGTACACAATCACGAACGAGAATGATCTATCACGATTTCTCAGGGATACTAATCTTACAGAGAATAACTAAACAATGTTCAACTTAAAAGCCTACGTAGTGTAGTGTATGTTTTGCTCCATTATTGTTCAAATTTCATTGTACAATCTCTTAGTATTTAAATAATCAACTACCTCATTTTGTGATTTTACTAGTAAGCATAAGTCACCTTATGTAATTTTCTTATTTACTATTGTTTGCTTAAACATTAGCTGAATTGATACTTTCTCTGTCCATATTACTACCTCATATTTTTTTAAATACTATCAATTGATATTACTTACTAAAATTAATAATTATCATTTTTACAATAATTTCAATTTACTCTTAACATTTTTGACATTTAATAACCATTACTTGTCTAATTACCTTTATCTGTTTTAATACCACATTTACTATCTTAGAGTACTCTTAATTACCTTGTACTGCCATATAACCTCAAGTATAACTACCAGTGCAATATTGAATGAAATAAACATTACTTTTTCACTTTTTTGTAATAATTATTACTTACTAAAATTTTATTAAACACCATATTTACTACCAGTCAATTTTACTTTTGTACATTAAACATTATTTTATACTTCCCATAACATTTTGATGCCAATTTTTCAAGTTTGTATATTCAACTCCAACCTTTATATTATCCTTTGTACCTGTGTACCTGTGTACCTGTGTACCTGTGTACCTGTGTACCTGTGTATCTGTGTACTTGTGTACCTGTGTACCTGTCTACCATCTTACTATCATATTATAACCAAGACATTACCATTATTCATTGTTCTTACCTGTCCATTTAATTTTGTTTACCACTACTTGTTTTTTTAGTCACTTTTTATTGTGTGTGCAATTACTGTATATTCCAATTACTTTTTTGCAAGTACCAAAACTATCTTTTGCTAGCTAGTACCAACTACCTCATTTTTTATTTTACTTTTTATTGTGCAATAAACTGCTCAACTTATTTAATATTACAAATCAGATCTTACTTCTAAACCAATATTATCTCATAGTGACCATCTGTCCATTTAACTTGTTTACAATTACCTAATTGTAGTCCCTTATATATTTTTTTGTCCTTTATTTTAGCTCTATATAACTACCTTAGATCATATATTCGCAATTGTTAAACTAATCAAGGTGCTATTCTCAGGTGCTAAAGTTAATAAGTTCACTATTTTGCCATTATACTCCAAAGCTCATTTATTTGATTACCACTTTGTTGTTCACCACAACTTATATTAGTCCCTTTTATATTATAATTTTATATTATAATTCTAACTTTAAAGAATTACCTTTAAATTACTACCTACTATCATATTCCCAAGCTCCATTATTTGATCATCACTTTATTTGTTCACCACAAATTATTTTAGTCCCTTTTATTTGTCTCCTTTATTTTAGCTTTAAAAAACTACCTTAGCTCATTATTTTTTTACATTTGTTAAATAATTCAGGTGCTATTTTTTTTTTTTTTAGCTTTAGAATATTTACTTTATTTTTTTACTTAATTCTAACTATAGATTCACTACAAATCTTATGATTACAAGCATTGATCCTGATACCAACCTCTTATTTAATGACTTAAATGATTCAAACAGTTACTGTAATTACTACACTGCAGAACAATCAAAGGCACTTCTCAGAGCCAACAACAACATAACTATCTTTAACTACCATATCAGATCTTTAAGCAAGCATTATGATGACCTCCTAGCATTACTAAATTCCTTGCATGCCAATATGTCCATCATTACACTAACTGAAACCTGGCTAAAGCCTGATACTACAGATGTCTATGCCATTCCTGGTTACACAGCCATACACAACTGTAGGCCAGACCAACAAGGGGTGGCACTGCTATAAAACTACTCAGACCAACTAGAATGTATCACTAATACTTGCACAAGGGATGAACATGGGAATATATAATAGCTAAACTCAAATCCAAATACCATACAAAAACCTCTCACAGTGATAAACATCTACAGAATTCCACAATCAAACATTAGCCAATTTAGTCAAAACCTAGGAAGTATGATAACTGATGCACGCATGAACAAAGATCACTTACTACTCTCAGGTGACTTCAATATAAATCTCCTGCAAGACCAGGACCCGCACGTTACTGAATTCACAAACACAATGAGTAACTGCATGTTGCTACCAACAGTAACAAAACCTACAAGAGTTACAGAGACTAGTGTTTCCCTACTTGACCACATCTGGACCAACACCATATCCCCTTTAAAATCAGGCATAATTACAGATAATACCACAGACCACTACCCTACTTTCCTCATAACAACTCTTGGTAAAATACCCCAAGAACTACAAAAGTCACCTTCAGACTTCACAATGAGGCAGCCATTAATAACTTCACAACAGCAGTAACAAACATTGACTGGCACACTGAGCTAGAAATCTATACAGATATTGACGATTGTTTTAATAATTTTCTAAAAAAAACCCAATACCTTTATAACAAGCACTGCCCTAAAAAAACTAAACAGATGACAGCTAAGAGACTGAACAGTCCCTGGCTAACACCCAGCATTCTCAAATCCATAAATACAAAACATCGATATGAAAAACAGTACAGAATGGGTCACATAACCAGAGACCAAACAAAACGTTACTCGTCAATCCTAACCAGCCTGATAAGAAGGGCAAAAAAATTGTATTATGAGAACAGATTATCCAACTTACGAGGTGATATAAAAAAGACCTGGAAGACCCTATCAGAAATTCTGGGAACAAAAAAGATATTACGACATAGCGAAATAAAATTAGCAAAATCAGATGAACCCCAACTCCCACCAACAGAAACAGCAAACAGACTCAATGATTTCTTCTCCACTATAGGCCAAAACCTTGCCAATAATATCCCAAGCTCAGATACCCCACCAAATGACTACCTCACTGGCAACTACCCGAACACACTGTTCCTAGCTCCGACTAGACCTACCTGGAGTTCATTACCTTTGTAAATTGTGAGTTCATTACCTTTGTAAATTGTGAATTCATTACCTCTGTAATTTGCTCAGCTATCAAAACTTTGAGGCCCAGTCCCTGGACCCATTATGTACCTCTGTAATCTTTTGACTACCGCCCACAGGATGGGTATGGGGTGCATAATAAACATATTAAACTAACTAACTAGCTCCGACTAACCCATACGAAGTCTCCCTTATTATCAACGCACTGAAAAACAAGGCAGGAGATTTAAATACCTTACCACCCTTTATATACAAAAAAGCGTCACAAGTACTATCACCAATCATTGCAACACTCTTTAACAAATCCATTGAATCCTCCACCTTCACTACAGTTCTCAAAATAGCAAGGGTCACCCCGATCCATAAAGGAGGAGACCAAACAGAGTTGAATAACTATAGGCCAATATCCAATTTACACCCTCTCTCAAAAATCTTCGAAAAATTAATTCATAAACGAATCTACTCCTACCTCATCTCCCATAACATTCTCAACCCCTGCCAATTTGGGTTCAGGCCTAATAAAAATACTAATGATGCTATTATACACATGCTAGAACATATATACACTGCAATAGAGAAAAAAGAAAGTCCCACTGGGGATCTTCATTGACTACGTAAAGCTTTTGATACAGTTGACCATGACTTGCTCCACGTAAAATTGTCACACTATGGTATTAGAGGGCACTCCCTCAACTACCTCAAGTCTTACCTCAGCAACAGAAGCCAATATGTGTACGCAAATGGGGCAAGCTCTTCCGCACAACCAATTACAGTTGGTGTCCCACAGGGAAGTGTCCTTGGCCCTCTTCTCTTTCTCCTATACATAAATGACCTACCAAATGCTTCGCAATTACTCAAACCCACACTTTTTGCAGATGACACTACATACGTCTTCTCTCACCCGAGCCCAGTCACGCTAGCCAATACTGTAAACACCGAATTACAGAAAAATCTACCTGGATGAGGACTAACAAACTTACACTAAACATTGACAAAACCTACTTCATTCAGTTTGGTAGCAGGCTACAGATGTACCTCTTAACATAACGATAAACGGATCACCTATCACAAAGCTAACAGAGGGAAAATTCTTAGGAATCCACCTCGATAATAGACTCAAATTTCATACACATATACAACAAATTTCTAAGAAAATTTCGAAGACTGTAGGCATACTATCGAAGATACGGTACTATGTTCCACAGTCAGCCCTCCTGGCCCTTTATCACTCTCTTATTTACCCCTATCTCACCTATGGAATTTGTGCATGGGGCTCAACAACAATTAACCATCTCAGACCACTAATTACCCAACAAAAGGCTGCAGTTAGAATGATAACAAATTCTCACTACAGGCAGCACACTCCACCAATATTCAAAACACTAAACCTACTCACCATACAAAACATCCATACTTATTATTGCACTTATTACATACATAGAACACTTAACTCTGATATTAACCCTCCCCTCAAACATCTCCTTGCCAACCTCAACAGAACACATGACCATAACACAAGGCACAGATCACTCTTTGATGTTCCTCGTGTCCATCTCACACTATGCAAAAACTCAATGCACATAAAAGGCCCTAAAATCTGGAATTCATTACCTGTAACTATAAAAGAAACACTACCTGTTTATAAATTCAAGTCTCTTCTCAAAGTTCACTTACTCACTCAAAACCAAATAAATACTGAATAACTGAACCATATAATTGTTATATCCTAAATGTTACTCACAATTATAACACACAATTATATCACACAAATGTTAAACCTAACTTTGTTTTTTTTTTTTAATACACTACCAAATGTAAACAATGCATGAAAACCATATGACCGTCTTTGTAATACCATTTGGCTTTATAGTTCTTTTTTACTTTTAATTTTTATCCCTGATTTCATCTTTGCTTAGTTAACTTAAGTTAATTTTAAGCCACCCGTAATGCTATGCATAGTATAAGGGGCTTTGGCATCGCTTTATCTGATTTTTTTGTACCTCTGTTTTATGCTAAAATTTATAAAAAAATAAAAAAAAAATAGATAGGGGAAGTTGATGAGAAAATTAAATCGGATGAGGATCGGGCAGGATAAAAGAGACCGGGACAGACTGGACATACTTCTTCAATTCACCCCTGCCAAATGAAAATCATAAAGTTTGGGGGAAGGGAAAAAAGAAGACCGCAGCAGAGTATGGCTAGGGACAAAGACAGCAAACCCGCCAAGGAGAAAGATTTTTTGGTGATAAAACACGAGCATGTCCCGGAAGCACACACAACCGATACTGCTGCAGCATTTTTGGGCGCCTGGCAAACCTGAGAAAGCTTTTCAACCTTTAGAAGGGAATCGTTCAAGACATGTACACCGTGTACGCGGGGCCCGTACTGGTATGCACCACTTTTTTGGAATAAACACTTGATCAAGCACATCAAAAAATTTTGAGAAAGTGCAAAAGTTTGCAAGAAGTTAGTTCCAGAGCAAGGGGGAAATTCCTGCGAAAACGTTAAGAAAAAACGGTTTGACGACACTGGAGGCAGGGGGGTTAGGGGAGGCATATAACGACTTACCAAATACTGCAGGAATAACAAGGTGGACAGAGACAGATGTTCCAGAGAGGGACACGAAACAAGGAGTCACAATTGGAAGTTTAAGACCCAAGAGTCAAAGGGAGCTAGGAAGTATTTTTTTCATCAGGGGTAAAGGAAGGAAATGCAAGCAAGTGAGGGAAATGGAGGCGGAAACCACACATAGCTTCAAGCGAGGTATGATAAAGCTCAGGGGCAGGGAAAAGAGAGAGGACCTAATATGCTCATGAAGAGGCAGGGCCAGGAGCGAGTCTCGACTCCTGCAACCACAAATAGGGGAGTACACCACACCACACACAAACACACACACCACCACACACACACACCATACACACTACCACACAACAACACACACACACACACACAACAACACAAAACAAAACACACACACACAAACACACAGGACTACACAGGAATGAGGACCTTCCTGCAGGAGGTTCAGTGGGAACAGGAGTTGGTAGGAAAGTCAGTAAACGAAATGATGGATTTTGTAACAACAAAATGCAAGGAGGCAGAGGAAAGGTTTGTTCCCAAGGGTAACAGAAATAATGGGAAGGACAGAACGAGCCCTTGGTTTACTCAAAGGTGCAGGGAGGCAAAAACCAAGTGCTCTTGAGAATGGAAAAAGTACAGAAAGCAAAGGACTCAGGAGAATAAAGAGATTCGTCGACGAACCAGAAACGAGTATCCACAGATAAGGAGGGAGGCGCAGCAGCAGTGTGAAAATGACATAGCATCGAAAGTCAAATCTGACCCGAAACTGCTCTGCAGCCACATCAGGAGGAAGACAACAGTCAAGGACCAGGTAATCAGGCTGAGGAAAGAAGGTGGGGAGCTCACAAGAAATGACCAAGAGGTATGAGAGGAGCTCAACATGAGATTTCAGGAAGTATTTACAGTGGAGGCTGAGCAGACACTGGAAAGACAAAACAGTGGGGTACAGCAACAAGGGATATACCTACAAGTGTTGGATGAATTACACACAACTGAGGAGGAGGTGGAGAAGCTCCTAAGTGACCTTGCTACCTCAAAGGCGGTGGGACCAGACAACATCCCTCCATGGGTCCTTAGAGAGGGAGCAGGGACACTACGTGTGCCACTAACCAAAATCTTTAACACTTCCCTTGAAACTGGGCAACTACCTGAAGTATGGAAGAAGGCAAATGTAGTCCCCATTTTTAAGAAGGGAGACAGAAATGAAGCACTAAATTATAGACCAGTGTCACTGACATGTAGAGTATGCAAAGTCTTGGAAAAGATTATCAGGAGGAGAGTGGTGGAGCACCTGGAGCGGAACAAGAATATAAACTACAGCCAACATGGAATCATGGAAGGCAAATCCTGTGTCACAAACCTACTAGAGCTTTATGACACAGTATCTGAAGTAAGACACGAGAGAGAGGAGTGGGTTTATTGCATTTTATTGGACTGCAAGAAGGCCTTCGACACAGTTCCTCACAAGAGATTAGTACAGAAGATAGAGGAACAGGCACGTATAACAGGAAGGGCACTGCAATGGATCATAGAATGCCTAACAGGGAGGCAACAGTGAGTCATGGTTCGTGATGAGGTATCACAGTGGGCGCCAGTGATGGGCGGGGGTCCCACAGGGATCAGTCCTGGGACCAGTGCTATTCTTGGTATATGTGAACGACAGGACGTAAGGGATAGACTCAGAAGCGTCCCTGTTTGCAGATGACGTGAAGTTAATGAGGAGAATTAAATCAGACATGGACCAGACAGGTCTGCAAAGAGACCTAGACAGGCTGGATGTGTGGTCCAGAAACTGGCTCCTAGAATTTAACCCAGCCAAATGCAAAGTCATGAAGATCGGAGGAGGGCAAAGAAGACCGCAGACAGAGTATAGGCTAGGAGGCCAAAGGCTGCAAACCTCACTCATGGAGAAAGACCTAGAAGTGAGTATAATACCGAGTACATCGCCAGAAGCACACATTAACCAGATAACTGCTGCGGCATATGGGCGCTTGGCAAACCTGAGAATAGCGTTCCGGTACCTCAGTAAGGAATCATTCAAGACTTGATATACTGTGTACGTCAGGCCCATACTGGAGTACGCAGTACCAGTTTGGAACCCACACCTGGTCAAACACGTCAAGAAATTAGAGAAAGTGCAAAGGTTTGCAAGAAGGCTAGTTCCAGAGCTAAGGGGAATGTCCTATGAAGTAAGGTTAAGGGAAATCGGTCTGCCAACACTGGAGGACAGGAGGGTCAGGGGAGACATGATAACGACATACAAAATACTGCGTGGAATAGACAAGGTGGACAGAGACAGGATGTTGCAGAGATGGGACACAGAAACAATGGGTCTCAGATGAGTCAAAGGGATGTTAGGAAGTATTTCTTCAGTCATAGAGTAGTTAGAAAGTTGAATAGTCTGGCAAGCGATGTAGTGGAGGCAGGAACTATACATAGTTTTAAGACGAGGTATGATAAAGCTCATGGAGCAGGGGGAGAAAGGCCCTAATAGCAGTCGGTGAAGAGGCGGGGCCAGGAGCTGAGTATCGACCCCTGCAACCACAATTAGGTGAGTACACACACACACACACAGACATGCACGCACACACAAACACATGGGTGAAGGATTTCAAAAAAAAGTCTTAGAAGGTCAATGCAGTACGACAACGTGGAGACAGCAAGCAGCAACTTGTCCACTGCTCCACTGCCAGCACACGTACTACTCACCTAATCTGTGGTTGCATGTTGTGTCAGAATTACTGGTCTCTGACACTGGAAGCTAAGGGTAACACATTCCTGCTAGCTATTACCAGAATTAGATTAAAAACATTGATATGGTGGAGATAGGATTGATGAGTGCATGATGGAGGGCTTAGTGGGAAGCTGGTGAGGGTCACCAAACATACACAAGTGTCAGGTACTTGTAGAAGCTGAGTATTAGTATTAGCAGCATTAGTATTATAATTATTAGAATTACTAGTATTATTATTGGTATTTTATTAGTATTATTGTTACATAGAAATGAGGAGAATTATTTCTGGGCACACAAACATAAATACTGTGCATGCAAGAACATACGCTCAGGGTTTCACACCTTCCTGAAAGCTGACCTGACACATCCTGCCCCTCTCTCTCTCAAGCCCATACACATATTGCCCCTACTTTCCACTCTCTCTCTCTCTCTCTCTCTCTCTCCTCTCTCTCTCTCTCTCTCTCTCTCTCTCTCTCTCTCTCTCTCCTCTCTCTCTCTCTCTCTCTCTCTCTCTCTCCTCTCCTCTCCCTCTCTCTCTCTCTCTCTCTCCCCTCTCTCTCCCTCTCTCTCCAATCTCTCTCCTTCTCTTTTCCCCTCCCCTGTCTCTCCCCTTTCTCCTCTCTCTCTTTCTCTCTATCTCTTTCTCTCTCTCTTTCCCCCCTCTCTCTCCTTTCTCTCTCCCCTGTCTCTCCCCCTCTCTCTCTCCCCCGCGTAGGAGCTGAATCTCGACCCCTGCAACCACAAGTAGGTGAGTACACACACACGCACATACTCAAACACATACAGTCACACACGTACACACATGCACATGCACACACATGCAGACAGATGCACACACATGCACAAACACACACACACACACACGCACACAATCAGTGAAGAGGCGGGGCCAGGAGCTATGACTCGACCCCTGCAACCACAAATAGGTGAGTACAAATAGGTGAGTACACACACACACACACACACATACACACACACACATACACACACACACATACACATACACACACTCTGGACTCACAGTCTCCCCCCCCCCCACAGCCTTCCCTCCATAAATATCCCCTAGGAATTTTTATTGACCTAAGAAAAGCGTTTGACACAGTAGACCACGGCATCCTACTCCACAAACTTGACCATTATGGTATAAGAGGCCATGCGCTTGTATATTTCAAATCTTACCTTACTAATAGGTATCAGAATGTCACCATTAAAGACACAGCCTCATCAACACGGCCACTTGATACTGGAGTTCCGCAGGGAAGTGTCCTTGGACCCCTGCTCTTCTTCATTTACATTAATGATCTTCCAAACATATCCCAACACCTGAAACCCATTCTCTTTGCTGACGACACGACTTACGTCATCTACCACCCTAATCTTGCCACCCTCAACACCATTGTCAACGAGGAGCTGCTCAAAATATTGACTTGGATGACAGCTAATAAACTTACAGTTAACATTGACAAAACCTACTACATTATGTTTGGTAGCAGAGCAGGTGTTGCACAACTTAACATTAAGATCGACAACACTCTAATTGCCAGACATAATGAGGGCAAATTCCTAGGTCTATACCTCGACAACAACCTAAATTTCAGCACCCATATCCAACACATAACAAAAAAAGTATCCAAAACGGTGAGAATCCTCTCCTAGATACGATTTTATATGCTGCAAACTGCCCTTCTCACACCATACCATTCACTCATTTATCCATACCTCACCTATGCTATTTGTGCTTGAGGATCAACTGCAGCAACACACCTAAAGCCAATAATAACCCAACAATAAGCCGCAGTAAGAATAATCACTAAATCCCATCTCTGGCAACAACCCCCCCACTCTTCATAGATCTCAACTTACTCCCTGTTCAGAACATCCACACTTACTACTGTGCAATCTATTTCTACAGGACCTTAAATTCCATATTAACCTTGACCTAAAACGCTTTCTTGATAGTTGTGACAGGATCCACAGGCATAACACCAGGCACAAACATCTCCATGACACTCCCCGTGTCCAACTAAACCTTTACAAAAATTCAATGTGTGTCAAAGGGCCTAAAATCTGGAACACCCTCCCTGAAAACTCTAGAACTGCAGACACATTCATCACTTTCAAAACTACAGTTAAAAAACATCTTATCTACCTGATACACCCCATCAACTAACTACATGAAAACCACCCGGTGGTTCACGCTTACACTCACTCACCCATTGACTATAAACACAGTTAGTTTAATATGTTTATTATGCACTCCATACCCATCCTGTGGGCAGTAGTCAAAAGATTACAGAGGTACATAATTGGTCCAGGGACTGGACTCCAAAGTTTTGATAGCTGAGCAAGTTACAGAGGTAATGAACTCACAATTTACAAAGGTAATGAACTCACAATTTACAAAGGTAATGAACTCACAATTTACAAAGGTAATGAACTCCAGGTAGGTCTGGTCACAATCATGACAAGTTACAAAGGTATTTACAGATTACAGAGGTACGTAATGGGTCCAGGGACTGGGCCCCCAAAGTTTTGATAGCTGAACTAGGTACAAAGGTAATGAGCTCACAAGTTACAAAGGTAATGAATTCTGTAGAATGGTTACTTACGTTTACACATGGCTACAATCATGAACAAATTATAGTGTAATGAGCAATTCACACTTCCACACCCGGTCACAACTGTAATCTTTTGACTACCGCCCACAGGATGGGTATGGAGTGCATAATAAACATATTAAACTAACTGTGTTTATAGTCAATGGGTGAGTGAGTGTAAGCGTGAACCACCAGGTGGTTTTCATGTAGTTAGTTGATGGGGTGTATCAGGTAGATAAGATGTTTTAGTTCTGAGTTTTGATTATATAGTAGAGTTACAAGTGGAGAAGGTAACAGGAACTGAAGGGGTCAGGCCAAACTATAAAAGGGGGGACTACACAGGTATGAGAAACTTCCTGCAGGAGGTTCAGTGGGACAGAGAAATGGTAGGAAAATCAGTAAACGAGATGATGGAATATGTGGCAACAAAGTGCAAGGAGGCAGAGGAAAGTTTTGTTCCCAAGGGAAACAGAAATAATAGGAAGACCAAAACGAGTCCTTGGTTTACCCGAAGGTGTAGGGAGGCAAAAACTAAGTGCAACAGAGAATGTAAAAGGTACAGGAGGCATAGGACCCAGGAAAACAAGGAGATTAGTAGAAGAGCCAGAAACGAGTATGCACAGATAAGGAGGGAGGCCCAGCGACACTATGAAAATGACATAGCATCGAAAGTCAAATCTGACCCGAAACTGCTGTATAGCCACATTAGGAGGAAAACAACAGTCAAGGACCGGGTGATAAGGCTGGGGAAAGAAGGGAAAACTCACAAAAAACGATCAAGGGGGTATGTGAGGAGCCAACCGAGATTAAGGGAAGTATTTAATAAAAACGGGAAGGGACTGGGGGGGACAGACCAGAGGGGACACCAGCAAGGAAAACACCACAAGTGTTGGACGACATACATACAGAGGGGAAGGAGGTGAAGAAACTGCTAAGGGACATTGATACCTAAAAGGCAATAGCCCGGACATTCCCCCTGGGTCCTTAGAGAGGGACAGATATTTTTGTGTGTGCCACTTACACAATTTTCAAACCTCTGGAAACTGGGCAACTACCTGAGGTATGGAAGCGTAAATGAGTTCCCATTTTTAAAAAAGGAGACAAAAAGAGGCACAAAACATAGACCGGGTTCTTTGCCCGGTATAGTATCAAATTATGGAAAAATTTATCGGAGGAGAGGGGGTGGAGCACCTGAACTGAAAAAGAGTAAAAATGCCAACCGCACGGATTCAGGGAAGGGAAAACCCTGTGTCACAAACCTTCGGGAGTTTTTAAAAAAAACAGAAGTAAACACAGAAGGGGGGGGGGTTTTGTTTCTCTTTTTGACTGCAAAAAGGGCCTTTGACACAGTTCCTTACAAGAGATTGGGGGGCAGAAGCTAGAGCATCAGCGCATAAAAACAGGGGCCTGCAATTTGGATCAG
>NC_069430.1:10362633-10375133 GCF_026875155.1 Cherax quadricarinatus | reverse complement strand
CACTCACACCCCCCCCCCGCCCCCCCCACCCCCACATTCACACCCCCCCCACACAACACCCTACACTCTCAACCCCCACACAGGACACCCTACGCACTCACACCCCCCACACACACACCCTAACACTCACACCCCCACACACACCCTACACACTCACACCCCCCACACACACGCATATACAACAGGCCTAATGTTAAACCGACATGTGCCTACAACAAAATGGCAACTAACACACTACACAGGCATGAGGAATTTCCTGCGTGAGGTCCAGTGGGACAGAGAACTTGTAGGGAAAATTGTAAATGAGATAATGGAATATCTAACAACTAGATACCAGGAAGAGAAGGAGAGGTTTGTACCCAAGGGCAACAGACATAATGAGAAGGCCAGGATGAGCCCTTGGTTCACCCAACGGTATAGAGAGCCTAAACCAAGTGCGCTAAAGAATGGAAGAATTATAGAAGGTAAAGGACCTAGGAGAACAAGGAGAGTAATAGAAGAGCAAGAAATGAATATACGTAGGTAAGGGGAGAGGCCCCTAGATAACACAAGAGCCTGGGAGGTAAGACGTCTTACAGTTGTACAAGAATCTCTAAAAAATCTGCCATAAATTTTTCATATAATTTCCCAGTTCCCGGTTCCATTGTTGGCGAGTGAAGACGACACTCATCAGAAAAAAACTATATAAAATACCCACACGATGGAAAAAAAAGACCAATAATTGTGGTTCAATGTTATCCCTTTTCTGTTAAACGACGGTTTTCCCACTCACCTGAGCTTTATCACCTCACAAAAAAATGTTGAACACTTGATAAAGCCCATGAAATATTATTAATAAATTTAGAATCACATTAGAGCATATTTATGTGTGAGGTGAGTGCCACATATTGTTCGTGTCGACAACATGACCCTCAAGGGAGGTTCCTTAATGCTGGTGAGGGGCTCTTGATCTAGGAAATTGGATCTGTGCTCCACTTCCCTGAATTAAGCCTGAATGTCTTCCATCTTTTCCTTACAGGTGTTGTATAATCTCTACGGGTTTAGCGCTCTCTTTTAATAATAATAATAATAATAATAATAATAATAATAATGTCGATAAATGAACAAAAATGGTGCATGCACAGAATATTTCCTATATATAATTTTTATAAATAAATACAATGGCTTAATTAAAGTGAAAATATTCCTAAATCATACTTCTCAAGAGAATGTTTTACCAGTTAGAGTAGAATTTCTAGAGTGATGGTGTCAGCAAGTGTTTTGTTTATGTTGTGAGTCTCGTCAGGAGTACCAAGAGCAAGACCAGACAATCTGAACTGGTTAATGGTTCAAGTCGGATCTAAAAGTCGTCATTAGTTTGTTTCTCCCATGTGCGGGTTATTTGTGTTGTGTATAGATGCAGTCTTTATCATTTCACTTTTACCTGTGTCTGAGTGAATGTTTTAAAGAATTTAGAGCAATTATCACTTACATTCCATCACTGCAGCTATGCTGTCCAGTTAGAATTGGATAGTAAAGGGAGACAAGATAGCAGAGAATGAGAGGAGAGAGCAAGCGAGGCTCAGGGAAGTGTCCTTTGGTCATTGTTATGGAATGTCTACTTCAATGACCTTCATCATCTCATCCCAGAATCCCAAGATTATGCAGACGAGTGTACTCGGACACTTATCCCAGAGAGGAAATACCAGCTGCTCTAAGTTATATCATTCACCAGCCATATCAGCCTGGGAAAACGATAGCAGGTGACATTTGTTCCTGAGAAAACACAGATTGTCTCTAGACACCATGATGGTAATGCTTCAGCAATGGTAAGAATGAATGGGTGTTGGTACCAGGGTACGAAGTTGATATTCCTGGGGTGAAATCTGACTCCAAGTAAACTTATGAAGAACCGCGCTGTAAATCTTGCAAACAAGGTTGCCAAGAAGCTACAGCACATCTTCGTATCTCGCATCTGCTCGAAAGTAGAGGTTACAAGATTCTGTATAATGCACAAGTGCCCGCTCACGCGTGGTTGTCACTGTCTTGGGTGCCTACCCTCCGTCACATAAAGTTTATTCTCTATAAGGATTACAATGCTGAGTTTACAGAAATTTGGTTATTGTTTGGTTTACATGTAGTAAAATTGTGATTACAGAGTGTACCACTAGAACGCTTAGCATGGCTAGGCATTTCGGTGCATACTTAGTTTATTCCTTAATTGTAAAATATTAACAAATTATGAGGTAAGTTGGTCTTATGGCTAAGTGACTAATAATAGTTTATGAGTTTAGCAATGTGAATGCTTTTGTTTTGGAACCAGTATTAGTTTCAGTATTTACCTGGAGTATTACCTGGAGAGAAGTTCGGGGTCAAGCCCCCGCGGCCGGTCTGTGACCAGGCCCTCCTGGTGGATCGCGCCTGTATAACCAGGCTGTTGCTGCTGGCTCTAGCCACGCAAACCAACGTACGAGCCACAGCCGGCTGATCAGGAATGACTTTAGGGTGCTTGTCCAGTGCCAGCTTGAAGACTCCGCCAGGGGGTCTGTTGGTAAATCCCCTTATGTTGTGCTGGGAGGGCGTTGAACAGTTCGGGCCCCTGACACTTATTGTATGGGTCTCTTTAACGTGATAGGACACCCATGCTTTTATTGGGGGGTGGTGCATTCGTTGCCAAGTCTTTTGCTTTCGTAGTGAGTGATTTTTTTTTCGTGTGCAAGTTCGGTACAAGTCCCTCTAGGATTTTCCAGGTGTATATATCATGTATCTCTCCCTCCTGCGTTCCAGGGAAAATACAGGTTTAGAAACTCAAGCCGGCTCCCAGTAATTGACGTTTTTATCTCCGTTATGCGCGCGTCGAAGTTCTCCTTGTACTTTTTCTAGGTCGGCATTTCACCTGCCTTGAAAGGTGTGTTAGAGTGCCAGCAAATTCAGCTAGATAGAACAAAGTGACCTGAAGAGTGTCATCATGGGCTGGCCTCCCTAGTTTTGAAGGTTCTCATTATCCATCCTGTCATTTTTTCTAGCAGATGCGATTGATACAATGTTATGGTCCTTGAAGGTGAGATCCTCACGACATAATCACTCCCGGTCTTTGACGTTGGTGTTTCGCTCTATTGTTCGTGGCCAGAATTTGTTTTGTACTCTGATGAAGGATTTAATTTCCTCATGTTTACCATATCTGAGTAATTTGAAAATTTCTCAATCGTTGAACTTTCACTATTGGTTTTCTGCAAGCCACTGAAAGATTTGGTTGATGTCCGCCTGGAGCCTTGCAGTGCTGCAATCGGAAGCACTGTCATGCAGATTCGGGGTTGTATCCGCAAAGGAAGACACGGTGCTGTGGCTGACATCCTTGTCTATGTCGGATATGAGGATGAAGGACAGATGGGAGCCTAGTACTGTGCCTTTGTGGAACAGTGCTTCTTCCACCGTAGCTGCTCGGCTTTACTCTGTTGACGGCTACTCTCTGTGTTCTGTTAGTGAGGAAATTATAGATCTACTCTGTTGACGACTACTCTCTGTGTTCTGTTAGTGAGGAAATTATAGATCCATCGACCGGACTTTCCTGTTATTCCTTTGCGCGCATTTTGTGCGCTATTTACGCCATGGTCACACTTGTCCGAGGCTTTTGCAAAGTCTGTATATATTACATCTGCATTCTTTTTGTCTTCTAGTGCATTTAGGACCTTGTCGTAGTGATCCAGTAGTTGAGACAGACAGGAGCGACCTGTTCTAAACCCATGTTGCCCTGGGTTGTGTAACTGATGGGTATCTAGATGGGTGGTGATCTTGCTTTCCTTAGGACCTTTCAAGATTTTTTATGTATGGGATGTTAGTGCTATTTGGTCTGTAGTTCTTTGCTGTTGCTTTACTGCCCCTCTTTTGTGGAGGTGGGGCTATTGTCTTTGTTTTTAGTAAATTGAGGGACGACCCCGTGTCCATGCTCCCTCTCCATAGGATGGAAAGGCTGTTGATAGGGGCTTTCTTGAGTTCTTGATGAACACAGGAGTTCAATGAGTATGGCCCTGCCGCAGAGTGCATGGGCATGTCAATTTATCGCCTGTTTCGAAGTCTTAGCGTCAGAGATAACATCGGATAGGCTTGTGTTAATCAAAATTTTGTGGCTCTCTCATAAAAAAAACAAAAATTCATTTTGATCTTCGACTCTCGTCGGTTAGCGGGCTTGCTTAAAAACACTGAGTCATATTGGGACTGGAGTAGCTCACTCATTTCCTTGCTGTCATCTGTGTAGGACCCATCTTGTTTAAGTAGGGGCCAATACTGGACGTTGTTCTCGATTTTGATTTGGCATAGGAGAAGAAATACTTTGGGTTTCTTTCGATTTCATTCTATTAGCTTTTAGTTCTTCCCGCGATTCCTGACTCCTAAAGGATTCTTTTAGCTTAAGTTCGATGACTTGTATTTCTCTGACCAGTGTCTCCCTGCGCAATTTCAGATATATTGACTCTTTTAGCCGTACTTTGGTATTCTTTTCCGTCGCCTGTAAAGGTGAGACAGCGCCTGTCTATTTTCTATTTTATATCTACTCATCCTTTTTCTTAGAGGAATCAGCCTTGTGCATACATCGAGGTGCCAACGAGTTAATCTGTTCTAGGCATAAGTTTGGGTCTGTGTTGCTTAGAATATCTTCCAGTTATATCGGTTAGGACTTGGTTTACTTGGTCACACTTTATGTTTTTGTTATTGAAGTTGAATTGGTGACATGCTCCTCGTGACTAGTCTCATTTTGTCGGTCTGGGGCTCACGCATACATGTCTGAACCTAATTAGGTTGTGATCTGAGTATATTGTTTTTGTATGGTGACATGTCTTTATAGATCATCCACTGTTTAGTGAAGATGAGGGTCTAGTGTATTCTCCAATCTAGTAAGCTCTTATTATTGCTGGTTTAAAATTGATTTTGTGCAGAGAATTTAAAAGCTCGTGTGAGTGTGAGTTTTATCAGAGCTGTCTGGTGTTATTACTGCAACAATATTATTTGTATATTCCTCCATTTTAGGTGCCTTAGTTGGAAAAATCCCCGGAGCAAGATGGTGGTGCAGGAGCGGGAAGATTTTTCCAGACAGTGGTCAATTTTTTAACAGCTGTTCCTGGGAATTGCTGGGATGTTGCATCGGAAGGCTTGTAGACTACCCAATGACTAGGTTTTGGTTCTTCGACCTTTACTGCTAAAACTTCCACTACGTCATTTGAGGGCATTAAGCAGTTCTGTGCAAACAAGTGACTCTGCAATGTACAGGCAACCCCCCCCCTTTTTTGCCTGTTCACTCTGTCACATCTTGTATAGGTTGTAACCTGGATCCATATTTCGTTGTCCCAAGTGATCCTTTATGGGTCTCAGTGAAAGCCGCGACATTGCCTTTGCCTCTGCAAGCAGTCCAGGTGAAAGGTATTTTGTTTGTTGTTGCTGCTTTAGACCTGTTAATTTGCAAAGAAGATGTTAATCGGGTCTGGTGGTATTGTTGGTATGGGGGGGATCTTTTTTCCGGCATTAGTAATCTGTATCTTGTTGGTTTGGAGTGGAGGCCATGACTGTGGTTCCACTCAGGAATGACTGGATTTGGTGTTTGTTACGATTTCTGCCATTGCCTGCCAGTTTTTTTTCCTTCTGGCACTAAAAGACCTATCCCTCTTGAGTGGCTGTGGCTACCAGGTTTTCCCATGGCTGTGATGTTTTGTCTTATTTTTGTCCCCTTTAGATGGGTATGCCTGCAATTTAAGTTATAGCACAGTCTTTCCTGTACTGAAGAGGTACACATTTCAGGGTGAAAAAGCTTAAAGGAAGGGAGTTTGCATTTTCCTGATTGTTCATATGGGGCATGGATTATCCAGGGTGGTCATTAGTTGCATGTCCTTCTGTTTTTCCAGATTTCCATGACCAGCAGATACAAGATGCTAGTATGTGACAGGCCTTGGTTTCCTCTTGCTTGGGTTTCTGTGACTGTATTCCCTGTTGGTGCATGTTTCTGTCTTCTTACTTCTACTCCTCCCTCAGCACCACAATGGAGATCCCACCAGTTGATTTTTGGTAATTTTCCTCACTATTGCTATTGGAGGTCCTTTGTTTGCTATTTCTGCGGTTATTTCTAGTTGCAATATTGGTTTTATTTATCTTTGACTACCACTGTTTCCCTACTATGGCTCCTGTCCCCTTTGAGGTATTATATGTATTCCTTCCTGTGTATAATTCCACGCTACCTGGGACAAATCTCCAGCTTCACCATTACTGTCTCCCAGGACAGTATCTCCAGGCTTCACCATTTCTGCTCCCAGGACAGCACTCCAGCTTTCCACCTTACTGTCTCCCAGGACAGCACCTCCAGCTTTCACTATTACGTCTCCCAGGGACATCACCTCCAGCATTACGTTTGTGACTTCATGCCAGTAATCAAGGGCAGTACATTCAGCCAGACTTTTTATGTTTCCCCATCTGTTGTAGAAAGTTCAAGGTTTTCTATGAAAGCAAGGGTTTGATGTTGTCCTCTTTTAATACCTTGTGATTTTAGTCCACAGATTTTTCCTCATTTGGGCATACCTAAAAACCACTTCTCTGTTTTAATACTGCTTGTAGCTAGTTCTGGGATATCTGCACAAGGGGCGGACACCCAATTTCCATAAAAATGACAATTTATCATGTGGAAAGCCGTTTGTTTGCTGCCCACAGACTACACACAGCTTCATATGATATGATGGTTGATTTACTGCAATTCTACTAGCACCTCTTGAATATTATATTAATAACCTTAAATGAAGCTCTAGCTATATGTATTCTGTTTCTAACTCTTTTTGTATATTGGACAGCTTACCGTCACGTTCCTGATTTTTAATGTTTGTGTTTATAGGGCGCCCTACAACCCCATCCGTTTACAGTTCTGCTATATTGTCCATCGAAAACTGTTTGAAACCAGTTCCCGGGTTCTGACCAGTCAAGGGCTTCGGACAGTCAAGGGTTTTCGGACAGTCGATCTGCTCTGATCAGTGCTGGTCACTTATTTAAAACTACTGGTCGGTGATTTGAGCTAACCATGAAGGATCTACTGGAAAATTATTCTACCCGAGTAATATGTGAGTTATCACAGGATTCATTATTTTAAGGACTGATATTATTATTTCCTGGTTTTTGTCAATTGTGTGAGCGAGTGTATGTGTGTAGAACCACCAGGTGGTATTATGTAGTAGTTGACGGGGTGTATCAGGGAGATAAGATGTTTTCTAATGGTAGTTTTGAAGGTGATGAATGTGTCTGCAGTTTGAGTTCTCAGGTAGGGTATTCCAGATTTTAGGGCCTTTGACATACACTTGAATTTTTGTAAAGGTTTAGTCGGACACGGGGAATGTCGTTGAGATGTTGTTTGTGTCTGGTGTTATGGCCTGTGGGTTCTGTCACAACTAACAAGAAAGCGTTTTAGGTCAAGGTTGATATTAGAGTTTAAGGCCCTGTAGATATAGATTGAACAGTAGTAAGTGTGGATGTATACTGAATGGGAGTAAGTTTAGATCTTGAGAGTGGGGGGGGGGGTTGATGCTGCCAGGGATGGGATTTAGTGATTATTCTTACTTGCAGCTTTTTGTTGGGTTATTATTGGATTTAGGTTGTTGCTGCAGTTGATCCCCAAGCACAAAATAGCATAGGTGGGGTATGGATAAATAAGGGAGTGGTATTGTGTGAGAAGGGCATTTTGCGGCACATAGAATCTTTCTTGGAGAGGATCCCAACCGTTTTGAGTACTTTTTTGGCTATATGCTGGATATGGGTGCTTGAAATTCAGGTTGTTATCAAGGTATATGCCTAGGAAATTTTCCCCATATTTACTTGGTAATTAGAGGGTTGTCCAATCTTAATGTTAATTTGTGTTTCTCCTGCTCTGTACCAAAATAATATAGTAAGTTTTGTCAGTGTTAAGCGTAAGTTTATTGGGCTGTCAATCCATGTCGATATTTTAATCAGCTCCTAATCACAATGGTGTTGGGGGGTGGCAAGATTTTGGGTGAGAGATGACATAAGTGTGTTCATCAGCAAAGAGAATGGGTTATCAGGTGTTGGGATACGTTGGAGGTCATTGATGTATATGAGGAAGGCAGGGGACCAAGGACACTTCCCTGCGGAACTCCAGTATCAAGTGGCCGTGTTGCTGATGCTGTGTCTTTAATGGTGACGTACTGATACCTATTAGTAATGTAAGATTTGAAATAAGCAAGCGCATGGCCTCTTATACCGTAGTGGTCAAATTTGTGGAGTAGGATTTGGTGGTTTACTGTGTCAAAAGCTTTTCTTAGGTCAATAAAAATTCCTAGTGACAGAATAGAGAACAGAGCCAGGCGGCTCATCTCTCTCCTAGACCCAGTCTAGATAGATCTGTCACGTCAGCAGAGCCTTCAACACAGGAGGGATGTGGGCGGCCTTACTGTTATGTACAAAGCCAATATTGTCAAAGTACCACACTTGGCTCCACTCTGAGGACATCGAGACGTGAACTTCTACACAACAAGACGGGCAGCAAACAGCACCCTTCTCTAGAACATTATTTCATCTGAGATCACTTATTCCAAGGATGACTCGTGTCTGGAACATATTCGTACAGCATAATGACATAAACAACATATAATCAAATGAAATTGCTGGCCCCACACATGGTTTCAACTTCATCCTGTTCCCTATTGTTATGTCTCATAACAATAACAAAGATTTTCAAATGAGTTAATGTAGACAACAGCTCTTAGCGTGTAAATAAAGTTAAGAACTGCAACTTAACCTTGTAAAACCCTGTGTAAAAGATAGAGAGAGAGAGAGAAAGAGAGAGAGAGAGAGAAAGAGAGAGAGAGAAGAAAGAGAGAGAGAGAGAGGGGAGAGAGAGGGGAGAGAGAGAGAGAGAGAGAGAGAGAGAGAGAGAGAGAGAGAGAGAGAGAGAGAGAGAGGAGACAGACAGACAGGCAGACAGACAAGACTATTCAGCAGAGTAAGGGAGAGAGCAGAAGTGGGGGAAAAAGGATAGCAAAGTGAGGGACACATGATAGCAGAAGGGGGACATGATAGCAGAGGAGACATGATAGCAGAGGGAGACATGATAGCAAAGGGAGACATGATAGCAGAGGGAGACATGATAGCAAAGGGAGACATGATAGCAAAGGGAGACATGATAGCCCAAAAGGGGGACATGATAGCAAAGGGAGACATGATAGCAAAGGGAGACATGATAGCAAAGGGAGACATGATAGCAAAGGGAGACATGATAGCAAAGGGAGACATGATAGCAAAGGGAGACATGATAGCAAAGGGAGACATGATAGCAAGGAGACATGATAGCAAAGGGAGACATGATAGCAAAAGGAAACATGATAGCAGAGTGAAGGAGACATGATAGCAGTGTGAGGGAGACATGATAGCAGAGTGAGGGAGACATGATAGCAGTGTGAGGGAGACATGATAGCAGTGTGAGGGAGACATGATAGCAGAGTGAGGGAGACATGATAGCAGAGTGAGGGAGACATGATAGCAGATTGAGGGAGATATAATACCAGAGGGAGACATGACAGCAGGGTGAGGGAGACATGATAGCAGATTGAGGGAGACATGATAGTAGTGTGAGGAAGACATGATAGCAGAGTGAGGGAGACATGATAGTAGTGTGAGGAAGACATGATAGCAGAGTGAGGGAGACATGACAGCAGAGTGAGGGAGACATGATAGCAGATTGAGGGAGATATAATACCAGAGGGAGACATGACAGCAGGGTGAGGGAGACATGTAGCAGATTGAGGGAAATATAATAGCAAAGGGAGACATGAGAGCAGAGTGAGGGAGAAATGATAGCAGAGTGAGGGAGACATGATAGCAGAGTGAGGGAGACATGGGAGCAGTGTTAGGGAGAAATGATAGCAGAGTGAGGGAGACATGATAGCAGAGTGAGGGAGACATGATAGCAGTGTGAGGGAGACATGATAGCAGTGTTAGGGAGAAATGATAGCAGTGTGAGGGAGACATGATAGCAGAGTGAGGGAGACATGATAGCAGTGTTAGGGAGAAATGATGCAGAGTGAGGAGAAATGATAGCAGGTGAGGGAGACATGATAGCAGTGTTAGGGAGAATGATAGCATGTGTGAGGGAGACATGGGGCAGTGTTTAGGGAGAAATGATAGCGAGTGAGGGAGACATGATAGCAGAGTGAGGGAGAATGATAGCAGAGTGAGGGAGACATGATAGCAGTGTTAGGGAGAAAATGATAGCAGTGTGAGGGAGCCCATGATAGCAGAGTGAGGGAGACATGATAGCAGTGTTAGGGAGAAATGATAGCAGAGTGAGGGAGAAATGATAGCAGAGTGAGGGAGACATGATAGCAGTGTTAGGGAGAAATGTAGCAGTGGAGGGAGACATGATGCAGTGTTAGGGAGAAATGATAGCAGTGTGAGGGAGACATGATAGCAGAGTGAGGGAGACATGATAGCAGTGTTAGGGAGAAATGATAGCAGAGTGAGGGAGATGATATAAGAGTGAGGGAGACATGATAGCAGGGTGAAGGAGACATGATAGCAGTGTTAGGGAGAAATGATAGCAGAGTGAGGGAGACATGATAGCAGAGTGAGGGAGACATGATAGCAGTGTGAGGGAGACATGATAGCAGTGTTTAGGGAGAAAATGATGCAGAGTGAGGGAGACATGATACCCATTTGTTAGGGAGAAATGATAGCAGAGGGGAGGGAGACATGATAGCCAGTGTTAGGGAGACATGATAGCAAAAGTGGGGGAGACATGATAGCAGAGTGAGGGAACATGATAGCAGTGTGAGGGAGACATGATAGCAGTGTTAGGGAGAATGATAGCAGAGTGAGGGAGACTATAGCAGTGTTAGGGAGAAATGATGCAGAGTGAGGGAGACATGATAGCAGAGTGAGGGGGGGACATGATAGCAGTGTGAGGGAGACATGATAGCAGTGTTAGGGAGAAATGATAGCAGAGTGAGGGAGACATGATAGCAGTGTTAGGGAGAAATGATAGCAGAGTGAGGGAGACATGATAGCAGTGTTAGGGAGAAATGATAGCAGAGTGAGGGAGACATGATAGCAGAGTGAGGGAGACATGATAGCAGTGTGAGGGAGACATGATAGCAGTGTTAGGGAGAAATGATAGCAGAGTGATGGAGACATGATAGCAGTGTTGGGGAGGAAATGATAGCAGAGTGAAGGAGATGATATAAGGTGAGGGAAAGACATGATAGCAGGGGAAGGAGACATGATAGCAGGGTGAAAGAGACATGATAGCAGGTTGAAGGAGACATGATAGCAAAGTGAGGGGACCATGATAGCAGGGTGAGGGAGACATGATAGCAGAGTGGGGGAGACATGATAGCAGAGTGAGGGAGGACATGATAGCAGGGTGAGGGAGACATGATAGCAGGGTGAGGTAGACATGATAGCAGAGTGAGGGAGACATGATAGCAGGGTGGGGGAAACATGATAGCAGGGTGAGGTAGACATGATAGCAGGTGAGGGAGACATGATAGCAGAGTGAGGGAGACATGATATCAGAGTGAGTTGTTAGTAGGTTTAATATGTTTTTTATGCACCCATACCCATCCTGTCTGCGGTAGTCAAAGATTACAAAGGTACATAATAGGTCAGTGACTGGACCCCAAAGTTATGATAGCTGAATAGTTTTCAAAGGTAATGAACTCCAGGTAGATTGGTCAAATCATGGCAAGTTACAGAGGTAATGAATCAGCCTCACTCCTATACATGGTTACAGTCATGAACAAATTTCAAAGTAATGAAACACGGATACTCACACCTTGTCCAATTGTAATGAGTTATAAATACAAATATTAAGTGGGTCATACACCCACACGAGCTCGCGCGCACACACATACACACACAAGGGCGCACGCACGGACATATGCGCACGAACATACAAATATATGCATACACACAAGCACGCACACCCACACACACGAGCATACAAATTATGCATACACCAAGCACGCACACCCACACACACACGCATACACACACACACACACACACATAACTGCTGCAGCATATGGGCGCCTGGCAAACCTGAGAACAGCATTCCGATACCTTAGCAAGGAATCATTCAAGACACTGTACACCGTGTATGTCAGGCCCATACTGGAGTATGCAGCACCTGTTTGGAACCCGCACTTGATAAAGCACGTCAAGAAACTAGAGAAAGTACAAAGGTTTGCAACAAGGTTAGTTCCCAGAGCTAGGGGAATGTCCTATGAAGAAAGATTAAGGGAAATCGGCCTGACCACACTGGAGGACAGGAGGTCAGGGGAGACATGATAAGGGCATATAAAATACTGCGTGGGAATAGACAAGGTGGACAAGGACAGGATGTTCCAGGGAAGGGGAACAGAAACAAGAGGCCCACAATTGGAAGTTGAAAAACACAAATGAGTCAGAGAGATAGTAGGAAGTATTTCTTCAGTCATAGAGTTGTAAGGCAGTGAATAGCCTAGAAAATGACGTAGTTTGGGGGCAGG
>NC_069430.1:10331313-10362133 GCF_026875155.1 Cherax quadricarinatus | reverse complement strand
TAATGTAAAACGACAGGACGAAAGGGATAACTCAGAAGCGTCCCTGTTTGCAGATGACGTGAAGTTAATGAGGAGAATTAAATCAGACATGGACCAGACAGGTCTGCAAAGAGACCTAGACAGGCTGGATGTGTGGTCCAGAAACTGGCTCCTAGAATTTAACCCAGCCAAATGCAAAGTCATGAAGATCGGAGGAGGGCAAAGAAGACCGCAGACAGAGTATAGGCTAGGAGGCCAAAGGCTGCAAACCTCACTCATGGAGAAAGACCTAGAAGTGAGTATAATACCGAGTACATCGCCAGAAGCACACATTAACCAGATAACTGCTGCGGCATATGGGCGCTTGGCAAACCTGAGAATAGCGTTCCGGTACCTCAGTAAGGAATCATTCAAGACTTTATATACTGTGTACGTCAGGCCCATACTGGAGTACGCAGTACCAGTTTGGAACCCACACCTGGTCAAACACGTCAAGAAATTAGAGAAAGTGCAAAGGTTTGCAAGAAGGCTAGTTCCAGAGCTAAGGGGAATGTCCTATGAAGTAAGGTTAAGGGAAATCGGTCTGCCAACACTGGAGGACAGGAGGGTCAGGGGAGACATGATAACGACATACAAAATACTGCGTGGAATAGACAAGGTGGACAGAGACAGGATGTTGCAGAGATGGGACACAGAAACAATGGGTCTCAGATGAGTCAAAGGGATGTTAGGAAGTATTTCTTCAGTCATAGAGTAGTTAGAAAGTTGAATAGTCTGGCAAGCGATGTAGTGGAGGCAGGAACTATAATAGTTTTAAGACGAGGTATGATAAAGCTCATGGAGCAGGGGGGAGAAAGGCCCTAATAGCAGTCGGTGAAGAGGCGGGGCCAGGAGCTGAGTATCGACCCCTGCAACCACAATTAGGTGAGTACAACACACACACACACAGACATGCACGCACACAAAACACATGGGTGAAGGATTTCAAAAAAAAGTCTTAGAAGGTCAATGCAGTACGACAACGTGGAGACAGCAAGCAGCAACTTGTCCACTGCTCCACTGCCAGCACACGTAACTACTCACCTAATCTGTGGTTGCATGTTGTGTCAGAATTACTGGTCTCTGACACTGAAGCTAAGGGTAACACATTCCTGCTAGCTATTACCAGAATTAGATTAAAAACATTGATATGGTGGAGATAGGATTGATGAGTGCATGATGGAGGGCTTAGTGGGAAGCTGGTGAGGGTCACCAAACATACACAAGTGTCAGGTACTTGTAGAAGCTGAGTATTAGTATTAGCAGCATTAGTATTATAATTATTAGAATTACTAGTATTATTATTGGTATTTTATTAGTATTATTGTTACATAGAAATGAGGAGAATTATTTCTGGGCACACAAACATAAATACTGTGCATGCAAGAACATACGCTCAGGGTTTCACACCTTCCTGAAAGCTGACCTGACACATCCTGCCCCTCTCTCTCTCAAGCCCATACACATATTGCCCCTACTTTCCACTCTCTCTCTCTCTCTCTCTCTCTCTCTCTCTCTCTCTCTCTCTCTCTCTCTCTCTCTCTCCTCTCTCCTCTTCTCTCTCTCTCTCTCTCTCTCTCCCTCTTCTCTCTCTCTCTTCTCTCCCCTCTATCTCCCTCTCTTCTCCAATCTCTCTCCTTCTTCTTTTTCCCCTCCCCTGGTCTCCCCCTTTATCCTCTCCTCTTTCCTCTATATCTCTTTCTCTCTCTCTTTCCCCCCTCTCTATCCTTTTCTCTCTCCCCCTGTTCCTCCCCCTCTCACTCCCCCGCGTTAGGAGCTGAATCTCGACCCCTGCAAATCCACAAGTAGGTGAGTTCCACACACACGCACATACTCAAACACATACAGTCACACTCGTACACAATGCACATGCACACACATGCCGGACTGTTGCACACACATGCAACAAACAACACTCACACACACGCACACTAATCGTAAGGAGGCGGGGCCAGGAGCTTATGACTCGACCCCTGCAACCACAAATAGGTGAGTACATATAGGTGAGTACACTCACACACACACACATTACACTCACACACATCAACTCACACATACACATTCACACACTCTGGACTCACTGTCTCCCCCCCCCCCAGCCCTTTTTATTTCCCCCCTTCCCCATTTTTTTTTTAATATCCCCTAGGAATTTTTATTGACTAAGAAAAGCGTTTGACAAGTAGACACGGCATCCTACTCACAAACCTAGACCATTATGGGTTATAAGAGGCCATTGCGCTTGGATATTTCATAATTTACCTTACTAATAGGTTTCAGAAGTCACATTTAAAGACTCAGCCTCAATCAACACGGCACTTGTTACTGGAGTTCCGCAGGGAGTGTCCTTGGGACCCTGCTCTTCTTCATTTACATAATGATTTCCAACATATCCCAACACCTGAAACCCTTTCTCTTTGCTGACGACACGACTTAACGTCATCTACCACCCTATCTTGCCACCCTCAACCAACATTGTCAACGAGGAGCTGCTCAAAATATTGACTTGGATGACAGCTAATAAACTTACAGTTAACTTTGGACAAAAACCTACTACCATTATGTTTTGGTAGCAGAGGCAGGTGTTGCACAAACTTAACATTAAGATCGACTACACTCTAATTGCCAGGTCTTAATGAGGGCAATTCTAGGTCTATACCTCGACAACAACTAAATTTCAGCACATATCCCAACACATAACAAATAAAAGTATCCAAAACGGTAGAGAATCCTCTCCTAGATACGTTTTATATGCTGCAAACTGGCCCGTCTCACACCTTACCATTCCACTCATTTAATCCATACCTCACCTATTGCTATTTGTGCTTGAGGATCAACTGCAGCTTAAACACACCTAAAGGCCCTATAATAACCCAACATAAGCCGCAGTAAGAATATCACTAAATCCCATCTCTGGCAACAACCCCTCCACTCTGCATAGATCTACTTTACTCTCTGTTCAGAACATCCACCCTTACTACTGTGCAATCTATTTTCTACAGGACCCCGTAATTTCCATATTAACCTTGACCTAAAACGCGTTCTGATAAGTTGTGACAGGATCCCACAGGCAGAACACCAGGCACCAACATTCTCAATTGACATCACCGGGTCCAACTAAACCTTTCAAAATTCTATGTTGTTGTCAAAGGGCCTTAAAATCTGAACACCCTCCCTGAAAACTTAGAACTGCTAGACACATTAACATCACTTTCCAAAATACAGTTAAAAAACATATTATCTACCTGATTTACACCATCAATAACTTCTTGAAAACCACAGGTGGTTCACGCTTACACTCACCTCACCCATTGACTATAAACACAGTTAGTTTATATGTTTATTATGCACTCCATACCCATCCTGTGGCAGTCAGTCAAAGATTCAAGACGTTACATAATTGTCAGGGACTGGACTCAAAGTTTTGATAGCCTGAGCAAGTTACAGTGGTAATGAACTCACAATTTACAAAGGTAATGAAACTCACAATTTACAAAGGTAATGAAACTCCCCCCCCCCCCCCCAAAACCCAAAATTTTTTACAAAGGTAATGAAACTCCAGGTAGGTCTGGTCACAATCATGACAAGTTACAAAGGGTATTTACAGATTACAGAGGTTACGTAAATGGGTCCAGGGACTGGGCCCCCAATGTTTTGATAGCTGAAACTAGGTACAAAGGTAATGAGCTCACAAGGTTTACTAAGGTAATGATTCTGTAGAATGGTTTACTTACGTTTACATGGCTACATTCATGAACTAATTATAGTGTAATGAGGCAATTCAACTTCCACCCGGTCACAAACTGTAATCTTTTGAGTACCGCCACAGGATGGGTATGGAGTGCATATTAAACATATTAACTAACTGTGTTTATAGTCAATGGGTGAGTGAGGTAAGCGTGAACCACCAGGTGGTTTTCATGTAGTTTGTTGATGGGTGTATCAGTGTAGATAAGATGTTTTAGTCTGGAGTTTTGATTATATTGTAGAGTTACAAGTGGAGAAGGTACAGGAACTGAAGGGGTCAGGCCAAACTATTAAAAAGGGTGGATACACAGGTATGAGAAACTTCATGCAGGATGTTCAGTGGACAGAGAAATGGTAGGAAATCAGTAAACGTGATGATGGAATATGTGGGCAACAAAGTGCAAGATGCAGAGGAAGTTTTTGTTCCCAAGGGAAACAGATTAATAGGAAGACCAAAACGAGGTCTTGTTTACCCGAAGGTAGGGAGGCAAAATCTAAGTGCAAACAGAGAATGTAAAAGGTTACAGGAGGCATTTAGGACCAGGAAAAACAAGGGATTAGTAGAAGAGCCAGAACGAGTATGCACAAGATAAGGAGGAGGCCAGCGGACACTATGAAAATGACATAGCATCGAAAGTCAAATCTGACCCGAATCTGCTGTTATAGCCACATTAGGAGGAAGGACAACAGTCAAGGACCAGGTGATTATGCTGAGGAAGAAGGTGGAGAGAAACTCACAAGAAACGATCAAGAGGTATGTGAGGAGCTCAACACGAGATTTAAGGAAAGTATTTACAGTAGAAAGCACTGAAGGAACTGGGGGGGGACAGACCAGATGGGGACACCAGCAAGGAATACACCAAACAGTGTTTGACGACTTAACATAAGATGAGGAGGAGGTGAAGAAACTGCTTAAGGGACATTGCTACCTCAAGGCAATAGGACCGGAATCTCCCCGTGGGTCTTAGAGAGGGAGCAGATATGATGTGTGTGCCACTTACCACAATCTTCAACACGTCTCTGGAAAACTGGGCAACTACCTGATGTATGGGGAAAAGACGGTAAATGTACGTTTCCCATTTTTAAAAAAGGAGACAGGAAAAGAGGCACTAAACTATAGACCTGTGGCATTGACTGTATAGTATGCAAAATTATGAGAAGATTATCAGGAGGAGGAGTGGTGGAGCACCTGGAACTGACAAGAGTTAAATGCCAACCAGCACGGATTCACGGAGGCAAACTCCTGTGCACAAACCTTCTGAGTTTTATGATATAATAACAGGAGATGGACACGAGAGAGAGGGGTGGGTTGAATTGCATCTTCTTGGACTTGCAAGAAGGCCTTTGACACAGTTCCTTACAAGTGATTAGTGCAGAAGCTAGAGCATCAGGCGCATTATAACAGGAAGGGCATCCACTGCAATGGATCAGAGAATACCTGACAGGGAGGCAACAACGAGTCATGGTCGTAATGATGTATCACAGTGGGCATCTGTTGACGAGCGGGGTCCCACAGGGGTCGGTCTAGACCAGTGCGATTTTTGGTATATGTGAACGACATGATGGAAGGGTAGACTCAGAGTGTGTCCCTGTTTGCAGATGATGTGAAGTTAATGAGGAGAATTAAATCTGATGAGGACCCAGGGCAGGACCCCAAAGAGACCTGGACAGGACTGGACAACCTGGTCCAGCAAATGGCTTCTCTGAATTTAATCCTGCCAAATGCAAAGTCATGTAGATAGGGGAAGGGGCACAGCAGACCACAGGTATAGGCTTGGTGGAAAAGACTACAGACCCTCACTTCAGGAGAAGGCACCTTGGGGTGACCCTAACACCGGAGCACATCAACCGGAGGGCACCACTCAACCATATAACTTACTGCAACATATGGGCGCCTGGCAAACCTGGAGAATAGGTTCCGATCCTTAATAAGGAATCGTTCAAGACATCTGATACACTGTGTATGTTAGGCCCATACTGAGTATCGCAGCACCAGTCTGAACCCCACACCTGGTCAAGCACGGTAAGAAGTTTAGAGAAAGTACAAAGGTTTGCAACAAGGCTAGTCCAGGCTCAGGGGAATGTTCGTACGAGGGAAAGGTTGAGGAGATCGGGAAATGACGGTCACTGGAGGACTGAAGGGCTCAGGGGGAACATGTAACGACATACAAGGGGGGGGAAAGTTTTTACTGCGGGAATAAAACAAGTGGACAGAGATAGGGATGTTCCAGAGGTGGGGGACACAGGGACAGGCGGTCACAAATGGAGCTGAAGACTCAGACGAGTCACAGGGACGTTAGGAGTATTTCTTCAGTCATAGAGTGTCCAGGAAGTGGAATAGCCTAGAGTTGAATAGTGGAGGCAGGAACCATACATAGTTTTTAAGAAAGAGGTATGATTTCAGCTCAGGAAGCAGAGAGAGGACCTAGTAGTGATCAGTGAAGAGGCGGGGCAGGAGCTGAGTCTCGACCCCCTGCAACCACAGTTATGTGAGTACACCACACCAAACACACACACACATCACACACACACACTCACACCCCCCCCCCCCCCCCCCCCCCACACCAGGCCTAGTGTCTAATCGACATGTTGCCTAGGACAGAATGGTGACTAACACCCACATACTACACCACACACACACACTAATCGACATGTGCCTAGGACAAAATGGTAACTAACGCACACACACACACACACACACACACACACACACTACACACACACCACACTACACACCACAACACATTTACACACACACCACTACACACACACAGGCAAAAGGGAGGGGGGGGTTGGCTTGTACATTGCAGAGTCACTTGTTTGCACAGAAACTGTAAATGCCTCAAATGATGGTAAGTGGAAGTTTTAGCAGTAAAGGTCGAGAAACAAAACCTAGTCATTGTGATGTCTACAAGACTCCGGATGCACCATACCCTGCAATTCAGGAACAGCTTTTAAAAATTGACCTGTCTGGAAAAACCTTCAGCTCCTGCCACCCAACATCTTGATCCTGGGGGATTTTCAACTTAAGGGCACCTAAAATGGAGGAATATAGCAAATAATGTTGCAGTAATAACACCAGAGGCTGCTCTGATGGAAAAAATCACACTCACCGACGAGCTTTTAAATCTCTGCACAAAATTCAATTTAAACCGCTAATAATAGAGCCTTACTAGACTGGAGAATTACACTAGAACCTCATCTTCACTAACAATTGATGATTGATAAGAAATATCACCATATCAAAAACAAATATCTCAGATCACAACATAATTGAGGATCAGTCATGTATGCGCGGAGCCCCAGACCGACATAATGAGATTAGTCACGAGGGAGCATTCACCATATTCAACTTCAATAACAAAAAACAAAGTGGGACCCAAAGTAAACCAAGTCCTTAACCTCTTAAGCTGGGAAGATATACTAAGCAACACGTACCCCAACTTATGCCTAGAAAGATAACTCGGTAGCACTCGATGTATGCACAAGGCTTATTCTCTAGAATAGGAGGAGTAGATGTAAACAGAAAGAGACAGGCGCTCCCTTTACAGGCGACGGAAAAAGAATAACAGAGCGGCTAAAAGAGGTCAATATATCTGAAATGCGTAGGAGAGGACACTGGTCAGAGAAATAGCAGATCGAACTTATGCTAAAAGAATCCTTTTAGAGAGTCAGAATCACGGTGAAGAACTAAAAAAGCCATAATTGAAATCGAAAAGAAACCCAAAGTATTTTCCTATGCCAATCAAAATCGAAGAAACAACGTCCAGTATTGGCCCCTACTTAAAAAGATGGGTCCTACACAGATGACAACAAGGAAATGAGTGAGCTACTCAAGTCCCAATATGACTCAGTTTTTAGCAAGCCCGCTAACCAGACTGGTGTCGAAGATCAAAATGAATTTTTTTATGAGGAAGAGCACAAAATTTGATTAACACAAGCCTATCCGAGTGTTTTATCCTGACGCCCAAATGGACTTCGAACATGGCGATAAATGAATGCATGCACTCTGCCCCAGGGCCAGACTCAAGAACTCTGTGTTCATCAGAACTCATGAAGCCCTATCACGAGCCTTTTCCTTCCTATGGAGAGGGAGCATTGGACACGGGGGTTCGTCCCACAGTTATAAAACAACAGGGACATAGCCCCACTCCACAAAGGGGGCAGTAAAGCAAACAGCAAAAGAACTACAGACCAATAGCCACTAACATCCATATCATTAAAAAGTCTTTGAAAGGGTCCATTAAGTAGCAAGATCACACGCATCTAGGAAACCCATCGTTACACAACCCAGGGCAACATGGGTTTAGAAGGTCGCTCCTGTCATGTCTCAACTATGGACCACTACGACAAGGTCCTAAATTCACTAGAAGACAAAAGAATGCAGATGTAACTTGATACAGGACTTTGCAAAAAGCTTGACAAGTGTGACCATGGCTTAATAGCACAAAAAATGCGTGCTAAAGGAATAACAGGAAAATTCGGTCGAATGGATTATAATTTCGCACTAACAGAACACAGAGAGTTGTCGTCAACAGAGTAAAGTCCGAGGCAGCTACGGTGGAAAAAGCTCTGTTCCACAAGGCACAGTACTCGCTTCCCCATCTTGTTCCTCATCTTCATATCCGACATTAGAACAAAGGATGTCAGCCACAGGAACGTGGTTTCCTTTGCAGATGACACCCGAATCTGCTGACAGTGTCTTCCATTGCAGGGACACTGCAAAGCTTCCAGGCAGACATTCAACAATCTTTCAGGGGCTGCAGAAAAAACTATATGAAGTCAACGATGAGAAATTTTCAATTACTCAGATATGGTAACATGAGGAAATTAAACTTCATCAGAGTACAAAACAAATTCTGGCCACATATAGAGAGCGAAACACCAACGTCAAAGACCTTGGAAGTGATCTGTCGGAGGATCTCACCTTCAAGGGACCATAACATTGTATCAATCGCTTCTGCTAGAAAATATGACAGGATGGATATGAGAAACCTTCAAACACTAGGGAGGCCAAGCCCATTGATGACACTCTTCAGGTCAACTTGTTCTTATCTAGGCTGGAATATTGCTGCACATAACGCACCTTTCAAGGCAGGTGAATTTGGCCCGACCTAGGAAAATGTACAGAGAACTTTCACGGCGCGCATAGGAGATAAAACACTCAATTATTGGGAGCGATTGAGGTTCCTAACCTGTATTCCTGGAACGCAGGAGGGAGAGATACATGTTTATATACATCCTGGAAATCCTAGAGGGGACTAGTACCGAACTTGCACACGAAAATCACCCACTACGAAAGCAAAAGACTTGCAGACGATGCACCATCCCCCTATGAAAAGCAGGGGGTGTAACTAGCACGTTAAGAGACCCATACAATAAGTTGTCAGGGGCCCGAGACTGTTCAAACTGCCTCCCAGCACAAATAAGGGGATTACCAAAGAACCCTGGCCAGTCTTCAAGTGGCACTGGACAAGCTCTAAAGTCAGTTCCGATCTGCCGGGCTGTGGCTCTATGTTGCGTTTGCGTGCAGCCTGCGCAACAGCCTGTTGATCAGGCTCTGAATCTACCAGGAAGGCCTGGTCTCAGACGGGCCCGCGGGGGCGTGACCCCCGGAACTCTCTCAGGTAAACTCCAGGTAAACACACTACACTACACACACACACTACACTACACACACACACTACACACACATACACACACACACACACAACACACACACACACACACACACCACACACACACCACACACACACACTACACACACACTTCACACCACACCACAACACACACACTACATCACACACACACATTACACACACACCCACACACACACTAACACCACTTTACACTCACTACACACCACTACAAACACTACACACACACATACACACACACATCACACACACACTAACACACACACACACACACACACACACACCACACACACACTCCACACAACAACACACAACAAAACAGGGCCTTAGTGTCTAATATGAACATGTGCCTTGGACAAAAAATGGTAACTAAACACCATACCACCACACACAACATACCACACACACACACACACATACAACACACCCTCCACACACACATACACAACACACACACTACACTACACACACTCACACAAACACACACACTAATCGACATGTGCTAGGACCAAAATGGTAACTACACACACCACACACACACACTACACACACACACAACTACACACACCACCACTCACACAACACCACACACCACATTACACACACACATACACACACACACTACACTACACACACACACTACACTACACACACACACTACACACAACTCACACACACACACACACACACACACACACACACACACACACAACACAACACACACACACCACACACACACACACACACACACATACACACCACACACTCACACACACAACTACACAACACTTCACACACACACACACACACACTACACACACACACACACATTACACCACACTCACACACACACACACAACACTACCAACACTACACACACTACACACACAAATACACGCACACACACCACACTCACACACCACACACAACACACACACACCACAACACACACACACACACTTACACACACACAACACACCACACACCATCACACACACAACAAACAGGCTTGTGTCTAATCGACAGTGCTAGGGACCAAAATGGTAACTTTCACCTACCACACCTCACCCCCCCACACACACCCCTACACACTCACACCCCACAAACACCCTACGCCATACACCCCCCACACAGAACCCTGCACACTCACACCCCCCCCCCACAGACATACCACTCACACCCCCCCACCACACACACCCTACACACTCACAACCCCCACACACTCCACGCACTCACCCCCCCACACAACCATACACACTCACACCCCCCACACAGACACACTATCACATCACACCCCCCCACACACACACCCTCACACTCACACCCCCACACAGACACCACGCACTCACACCCCCCACACACAACCCCTACACACTCACACCCCCACACACACCCTACACACTCAACCCCACAACACACGCATATAACTACAGGCCTCAATGTCTAAAACGAACATGTGCTACAACAAAAATGGAACCTATCAATACCAGGCATGGGAGGAATTTCCTGCGTGAGGTCAGAGGGACGAGAACTTTGGGAAAATTGTAAATGAGATAATGGAATATCTAACAACTAGATACCAGGAAGAGAAGGAGAGGTTTGTACCCAAGGGCAACAGACATAATGAGAAGGCCAGGATGAGCCCTTGGTTCACCCAACGGTATAGAGAGGCCTAAACCAAGTGCGCTAACTAAAGAATGGTAAGAATTATAGAAGGTAAAAGGACCTAGGAGAACAAGGAGAGTAATAGAAGAGCAAGAAATGAATATACGTAGGTAAGGGGAGAGGCCCCTAGATAACACAAGAGCCTGGGAGGTAAGACGTCTTACAGTTGTACAAGAATCTCTAAAAAATCTGCCATAAATTTTTCATATAATTTCCCAGTTCCCGGTTCCATTGTTGGCGAGTGAAGACGACACTCATCAGAAAAAAACTATATAAAATACCCACACGATGGAAAAAAAAGACCAATAATTTGTGGTTCAATGTTATCCTTTTCTTAACGACGGTTTTCCCACTCACTGAGCTTTATCACCTCACAAAAAAATGTTGAACACTTGATAAAGCCCATGAAATATTATTAATAAATTTAGAATCACATTAGAGCATATTTATGTGTGAGGTGAGTGCCACATATGTTCGTTTCGACAAACAAGACCCTCAAGGGAGGTTCCTTATGTGGGTGAGGGGCTCTTGATTAGGAAATTGGAGCTGTGCTCATTCCTGAATTAAGCCTGAAATGTCTTCATTCTTTTCCCACAGGTGTTTGTATAATCTCTACGGGTTTAGCGCTCTCTTATAATAATAATAATAATAATAATAATAATAATAATAATAATAATAATAATGTCGATAAATGAACAAAAATGGTGCATGCACAGAATGTTTCCAATATATAATTTTTATAAATAAATACAATGGCTTAATTAAAGTGAAATTTTTCCTTAAATCATACTTCTCAAGAGAATGTTTTACCAGTTAGAGTAGTATTTCTAGGTGATGGTGTCAGCAAGTGTTTTGTTTATGTGTGAGTCTCCGTCAGGGAGTACCAAGGCAGACCAGACATCTGAACTGGTTTATTGGTCAAGTGGATCTAAAAGTCGTCATTGTGTGTTTCTCCCATGTGCGGGTTATTTGTGTTGTGTATAGATGCAGTCTTTATCATTTCACTTTTACCTGTGTCTGAGTGAATGTTTTAAAGAATTTAGAGCAATTATCACTTACATTCCATCACTGCAGCTATGCTGTCCAGTTAGAATGGATAGTTACAAGGGGAGACAAGATAGCAGAGAATGAGAGGAGAGAGCAAGCGAGGCTCAGGGAAGTGTCGTTTGGTCATTGTTATGGAATGTCTACTTCAATGACCTTCATCATCTCATCCCAGAATCCCAAGATTATGCAGACGAGTGTACTCGGACACTTATCCCAGAGAGGAAATACCAGCTGCTCTAAGTTATATCATTCACCAGCCATATCAGCCTGGGAAAACGATAGCAGGTGACATTTGTTCCTGAGAAAACACAGATTGTCTCTAGACACCATGGCAATATAAACACAAATGCAGTATAATGTGATCCTTTATTGACTACGTTTCGCCCACACAGTGGGCTTTTTCAAGTCACAAACAGAACTACCTGGGGTGGAAGGAACGCGAGTATTTATAGTCCGGCTGAGGTCAGGTGAAGAATGCTGCATCTGATGATGTATCGAGTTGGGTTGTAGAGTCAAAAAACTTGGGTAGCTTGGAAAGGAGAGACCATGATGGTAATGCTTCAGCAATGGTAAGAATGAATGGGTGTTGGTACCAGGGTACGAAGTTGATATTCCTGGGGTGAAATCTGACTCCAAGTAAACTTATGAAGAACCGCGCTGCAAATCTTGCAAACAAGGTTGCCAAGAAGGTACAGCACATCTTCGTATCTCGCATCTGCTCGAAAGTAGAGGTTACAAGATTCTGTATAATGCACAAGTGCGCTCACGCGTTGAGTATGCTCCACTGTCTTGGGTTGCCTACCCTCCGTCACATCAAAGTTTATTCTCTATAAGGATTACAATGCTGAGTTTACAGAAATTTGGTTATTGTTTGGTTTACATGTAGTAAAATTGGGATTACAGAGTGTACCACTAGAACGCTTAGCATGGCTAGGCATTTCGGGCATACTTAGTTTTATTCTTAATTGTAAAATATTACAAATTATGAGGTAAGTTGGTCTTATGGCTAAGTGACTAAATACTAGTTTATGAGTTTAGCAATGTGAATGCTTTTGTTTTGGCACAGTATATAGTTTCAGTATTACCTGGAGTATTACCTGGAGAGAGTTTCGGGGGTCAACGCCCCCGCGGCCCGGTCTGTGACCAGGCCTCCTGGTGGATCAGCGCCTGATCAACAGGCTGTTGCTGCTGGCGCACGCAAACCAACGTTACGAGCCACAGTCCGGGCTGTTCACGAACAGACTTTAGGTGCTTGTCCAGTGCCAGCTTGAAGACTGCCAGGGGTCTGTTGGTAATCCCCCTTATGTGTGCTGGGAGGCAGTTGAACAGTTTCGGGCCCCTGACACTTATTGTATGGTCTCTTAACGTGCTAGTGACACCCCTGCTTTTCATTGGGGGGGGATGGTTTGCATCGTCTGCCAAGTCTTTTTGCTGTGTGTGTCTCCCTAGTGTGTGATTTTCGTGTGCATGGAAAAGTTCCGGGTAATCAAGCTCTCCTCTGTATAGGATCCTCCTGTTGCCAGGTCCGTATAACAAAGTGTCATGTATCTCTCCCTCCTGCGTTCCAGGGAATACAGTTTTGTAACCTCAAGCGTTCCCCGTAATTGAGGTGTTTTATCTCGTTATGCGCGCCATTGAAAGTTCTCTGTACTTTTTCTAGGTCGGCATTCTCACCTGCCTGACAGGTGCTGTTAGAGTGCAGCAATATTCCAGCCTAGATTAGAACAAGTGACCTGAAGAGTGTCATCATGGCTTGGCCTCCCTAGTTTTGAAGGTTCTCATTTATCCATCCTGTCATTTTCTAGCAGATGCGATTGATACAATGTATGTCCTTGAAGGTGAGATCCTCCGACCAATAATCACTCCCAGTGTCTTTGACGTTGGTGTTTCGCTCTTTTTGTGGCCAGAATTTGTTTGTTACTCTGATGAAGATTTAATTTCTCATGTTTACCAATCTGAGTTAATGAAATTCTCATCGTTTGAAACTTCATATTGTTTTTTGCAGCCCACTGAAGATTTTGGTGATGTCCGCCTGGAGCCTTGCAGGGTCCTGCATGGAAGACATGTCATGCAGATTGGGTGTCATCCGCAAGGAAGACACGGTGCTGTGGCTGACATCCTTTGTCTATGTCGGATATGAGGATGAGGGAACAAGATGGGAGCTGTTACTGTGCCTTGTGGAATGAGCTTTCACGTAGCTGCCTCGGACTTTACTCTGGTGGACGAACTACTCCTCTGTGTTCTGTTGTGAGGAAATTATAGAGCTACTTGTTGACGACTACTCTCTTGTGTTTGTAGAGAGGAAATTATAGATCCATCGACCGACTTTTCCTGTTATTCCCTTTTGCGCGCATTTGTGCGCTATACGCATGGTCACACTGTCGAAGGCTTTTGCAAAGTCTGTATATATTTTACATCTGCATTCTTTTTGTCTTCTAGTGCATTTAGGACCTTGTCGTAGTTGATCCAGTAGTTGAGACAGACAGGGCGACTGTTCCTAAAAAAAAAAAAAAAACCCATGTTTGCCCTGGGTTGTGTAACTGATGGGTTTCTAGTTGGGTTGGTGATCTTGCTTTTAGGAACCTTTCAAAGATTTTTTATGATAATGGATGTTAGTGCTATTGTCTGTTTAGTTCTTTGCTGTTGCTTTACTGCCACCCTTTGTAGAGTGGGGCTATGGACGGTTTGTTTTAGGTAACTGAGGGACGACCCCGTGTCCATGCTCCCTCTCCATTAGGATGAAAAGGCTCGTGATAGGGGCTTCTTGCAGTTCTTGATGAAACACAGAGTTTCATGAGTCTGGCCCTGGGCGCAGAGTGCATGGGCCATGTCATTTATCGCCTGTTCGAGTCATTTGCGTCAGGATAACATCGGATAGGCTGGTGTTAATCAATCAAATTTTGTGGCTCTCTCATAAACAATTCATTGTGATCTTCGGGACTTCAGTCTGGTTAGTGGCTTGCTAAAAACTGGAGTCATATTGGACTTGAGTAGCTCACTCATTTCTTGTTGTCCATCTGTGTAGGACCCATCTTGTTTAAGTAGGGGCCCAATACTGGACGTGTCTCGATTTTTGATTTGGCATAGGAGAAGAAGATACTTTGGGTTTCTTTCGATTTCATTTATAGCTTCTTAGTTCTCTTCCCGGATTCCGACTCCAAAAAGGTTTCTTTTAGCTTAAGTTCGATGCTTGCTATTTCTCTGACCAGTGTCTCCCTGCGCATTTCAGATATATTGACCTCTTTTAGCCGATCTGTTATTCTTTTCCGTCGCCTGTAAAGGGAGCGGCTGTCTCTTTTCTATTTTACATCTACTCCTCTTTTCTTAGAGGAATAAGCCTTGTGCATACATCGAGTGCCACCGAGTTAATCTGTTCTAGGCCTAAGTTTGGGTCTGTGGTAGCTTAGTATATCTTTCCCAGCTTATATCGGTTCGGACTGTGGTTTACTTGGTCCCACTTATGTTTTTAGTTATTAGAAGTTGGGAAAAATTTGGGTGAATTTGCTCCCTCGTGACTAGTCTCATTTTGTCGGTCTGGGGCTCCACGCATACATGTCTGAACCTCAATTATGTTGTGATCTGAGTATATTGTTTTTGATATGGTGACAATTCTTATCAGATCATCATTGTTAGTGGAAGATGAGGTCTTGTGTTATTTCTCTGGTCTAGTAGGCTCTATTATTTGCTGGTTTAAATTGACATTTGTACAGAGATTTAAAGCTCGTGTGAGTGTGAGTTTTCATCAGAGCTGCTTGGTGTTATTACTGCAACAATATTATTTTGCTATATTCCTCATTTTAGGTGCCTTAAGTTGGAAATCCCCAGGAGCAAGATGTTGGGTGCAGGAGCTGGAATGATTTTCCAGACAGTGGTCATTTTTACAGCTAGTTCCTGGAATTGCTGGGTTGTTGCATCCGGAGGCTTGTAGGACTACCACAATGACTAGGTTTTGTGTTCTCGACCTTCTATGATAAAACTTCACTCGTCATTTGGAGGCATTAGCAGTTCTGTGCAAAAAGTGACTCTGCAATTGTACAGGCAACCCCCCCCCTTTTGCCTGTTCACTCTTCACATCTGTATAGGTTGTAAACCTGGGATCCATATTTCCCCCCCCCTTGTCCAAGTGAACCTTTTATGTGGGTTCTCAGTTGAAAGCCACGAACATTGCTTTGCCTCTGCAAGCAGTCCACGGTTGAAAGGTAATTTTGTTTGTTTGTTGCTGGCTTTAGTCCCTGTATATTTGCAAAGAGAATGTTATCGGACTGGTTGTATTGTTGGTACTGGGGGGCGGAATTTTTTTCCGGCATTAGTATCTGTATCTGTTGGTTTGGGAGTGGGAGGCCATCGACTGGAGGTTCCACTCCAGATATGGACTGGATTTGGTGTACGATTTCTGCCATTTCCTGCAGTTTTTGTTTCCTTCCTGGCACTAAAAAACCCTCTCCCTCCTTGAGTGGCTGTGGCTAACCAGGTTTTCCCATGGCCTGGATGTTTTGTATCTTTTTGTCCCTTTAGATGGTTTTTTTTATGCCTGGCAATTTAAGTTATAGCACAGTCTTCCTGTACTGAGAGGTACACGTTTCAGGGTGAAAAAGCTTTACAGGAAGGGAGTTGCATTTTCCTGTTGTCATATGGGCACATGGCTTTTTCTAGGGTGGGCATAGTTGCATGGTCCCATCTGTTTTTCCAGATTTCCCATGCCAAGCAGGATACCAAGTGCATAGTATGTGCACAGGCTTATTTTCCGCTTGCCTTGGGGTTCTGTGACCTGTATTCCCTGTTGGTGCCATGTTTCCCTGTCCTTACTTTAATCTCCCTAGCACCAACAATGGAGCTTCCCACAGTTGTTTTTTGGTAATTTACCCTCACTATTGCTATGGGAGTACTCTTGTTTGTATTTCCCTGCGGTATTTCTAGTTTGCATTATTGGTTTTATCTTATCTTTTGACTACACTTGTTTCCCTACTATGGCTCCTGTCCCTTGTGGTCATTTATATGAATTCCTTCCTGCGTATAATTCAGACTACTGGGACAAATCTCCAGCTTCACCATTACTGGTCTCCAGGAACAGTATCTCCAGCTTACCATTTCTGTCTACCTGGACAGCACTCCAGCTTCACCATTACTGTCTCCCAGGACAGCAACCTCCAGCTTTACTATTACTGTCTCCCAGGACATTCCACCTCAGCCTTACAGTTTGTGACTTACATGGGCCAAGTCTCAAGGGCAGTACCATCAGCCCAGACTTTTTATGTTCCCATCTGTTGTAGAAAGCTTCCAGGTTTTCTATGAAAGCAGCTTTGAGGTTGTTCCTCTTTTAATACCTTGTGCTTTTTGTTCACAGATTTTGAACTGGAGCTAAGGGTAACACATTCCTGCTAGTATTACCAGAATTAGATTAAAAACATTGATATGGTGAGACTATGATTGATGAGTGCATGATGGAGGGCTTTAGTGGGAAGCTGGTGAGGGTCCACCCAAACATAAACAAGTGTTCAGGTACTTGTAGAAGCTGAGTATTATTATTTGCAGCATTCATTAGTATTATAATTATTAGATTACTAAGTATTATTAATTGGAATTTTATTAGTATTATTGTTACATAGAAATGAGGAGAATTTATTTCTGGGCACACAAACATAAATACTGTGAGCATGCTTGAAACATACGTCCGGGTTTCACACCTTCTGGAAAGCTGACTGTCACATCCTGCCGCTCTCTCTCAAGGACCATACACCATATTGCCCCTACTTTCCACTCTCTCTCTCTCTCTCTCTCTCTCTCTCTCTCTCTCTCTCTCTCTCTCTCTCTCTCTCTCCTCTCTCCTCTTCTCTCTCTCTCTCTCTCTCTCTCCCTCTTCTCTCTCTCTCTTCTCTCCCCTCTATCTCCCTCTCTTCTCCAATCTCTCTCCTTCTTCTTTTTCCCCTCCCCTGGTCTCCCCCTTTATCCTCTCCTCTTTCCTCTATATCTCTTTCTCTCTCTCTTTCCCCCCTCTCTATCCTTTTCTCTCTCCCCCTGTTCCTCCCCCTCTCACTCCCCCGCGTTAGGAGCTGAATCTCGACCCCTGCAAATCCACAAGTAGGTGAGTTCCACACACACGCACATACTCAAACACATACAGTCACACTCGTACACAATGCACATGCACACACATGCCGGACTGTTGCACACACATGCAACAAACAACACTCACACACACGCACACTAATCGTAAGGAGGCGGGGCCAGGAGCTTATGACTCGACCCCTGCAACCACAAATAGGTGAGTACATATAGGTGAGTACACTCACACACACACACATTACACTCACACACATCAACTCACACATACACATTCACACACTCTGGACTCACTGTCTCCCCCCCCCCCAGCCCTTTTTATTTCCCCCCTTCCCCATTTTTTTTTTAATATCCCCTAGGAATTTTTATTGACTAAGAAAAGCGTTTGACAAGTAGACACGGCATCCTACTCACAAACCTAGACCATTATGGGTTATAAGAGGCCATTGCGCTTGGATATTTCATAATTTACCTTACTAATAGGTTTCAGAAGTCACATTTAAAGACTCAGCCTCAATCAACACGGCACTTGTTACTGGAGTTCCGCAGGGAGTGTCCTTGGGACCCTGCTCTTCTTCATTTACATAATGATTTCCAACATATCCCAACACCTGAAACCCTTTCTCTTTGCTGACGACACGACTTAACGTCATCTACCACCCTATCTTGCCACCCTCAACCAACATTGTCAACGAGGAGCTGCTCAAAATATTGACTTGGATGACAGCTAATAAACTTACAGTTAACTTTGGACAAAAACCTACTACCATTATGTTTTGGTAGCAGAGGCAGGTGTTGCACAAACTTAACATTAAGATCGACTACACTCTAATTGCCAGGTCTTAATGAGGGCAATTCTAGGTCTATACCTCGACAACAACTAAATTTCAGCACATATCCCAACACATAACAAATAAAAGTATCCAAAACGGTAGAGAATCCTCTCCTAGATACGTTTTATATGCTGCAAACTGGCCCGTCTCACACCTTACCATTCCACTCATTTAATCCATACCTCACCTATTGCTATTTGTGCTTGAGGATCAACTGCAGCTTAAACACACCTAAAGGCCCTATAATAACCCAACATAAGCCGCAGTAAGAATATCACTAAATCCCATCTCTGGCAACAACCCCTCCACTCTGCATAGATCTACTTTACTCTCTGTTCAGAACATCCACCCTTACTACTGTGCAATCTATTTTCTACAGGACCCCGTAATTTCCATATTAACCTTGACCTAAAACGCGTTCTGATAAGTTGTGACAGGATCCCACAGGCAGAACACCAGGCACCAACATTCTCAATTGACATCACCGGGTCCAACTAAACCTTTCAAAATTCTATGTTGTTGTCAAAGGGCCTTAAAATCTGAACACCCTCCCTGAAAACTTAGAACTGCTAGACACATTAACATCACTTTCCAAAATACAGTTAAAAAACATATTATCTACCTGATTTACACCATCAATAACTTCTTGAAAACCACAGGTGGTTCACGCTTACACTCACCTCACCCATTGACTATAAACACAGTTAGTTTATATGTTTATTATGCACTCCATACCCATCCTGTGGCAGTCAGTCAAAGATTCAAGACGTTACATAATTGTCAGGGACTGGACTCAAAGTTTTGATAGCCTGAGCAAGTTACAGTGGTAATGAACTCACAATTTACAAAGGTAATGAAACTCACAATTTACAAAGGTAATGAAACTCCCCCCCCCCCCCCCAAAACCCAAAATTTTTTACAAAGGTAATGAAACTCCAGGTAGGTCTGGTCACAATCATGACAAGTTACAAAGGGTATTTACAGATTACAGAGGTTACGTAAATGGGTCCAGGGACTGGGCCCCCAATGTTTTGATAGCTGAAACTAGGTACAAAGGTAATGAGCTCACAAGGTTTACTAAGGTAATGATTCTGTAGAATGGTTTACTTACGTTTACATGGCTACATTCATGAACTAATTATAGTGTAATGAGGCAATTCAACTTCCACCCGGTCACAAACTGTAATCTTTTGAGTACCGCCACAGGATGGGTATGGAGTGCATATTAAACATATTAACTAACTGTGTTTATAGTCAATGGGTGAGTGAGGTAAGCGTGAACCACCAGGTGGTTTTCATGTAGTTTGTTGATGGGTGTATCAGTGTAGATAAGATGTTTTAGTCTGGAGTTTTGATTATATTGTAGAGTTACAAGTGGAGAAGGTACAGGAACTGAAGGGGTCAGGCCAAACTATTAAAAAGGGTGGATACACAGGTATGAGAAACTTCATGCAGGATGTTCAGTGGACAGAGAAATGGTAGGAAATCAGTAAACGTGATGATGGAATATGTGGGCAACAAAGTGCAAGATGCAGAGGAAGTTTTTGTTCCCAAGGGAAACAGATTAATAGGAAGACCAAAACGAGGTCTTGTTTACCCGAAGGTAGGGAGGCAAAATCTAAGTGCAAACAGAGAATGTAAAAGGTTACAGGAGGCATTTAGGACCAGGAAAAACAAGGGATTAGTAGAAGAGCCAGAACGAGTATGCACAAGATAAGGAGGAGGCCAGCGGACACTATGAAAATGACATAGCATCGAAAGTCAAATCTGACCCGAATCTGCTGTTATAGCCACATTAGGAGGAAGGACAACAGTCAAGGACCAGGTGATTATGCTGAGGAAGAAGGTGGAGAGAAACTCACAAGAAACGATCAAGAGGTATGTGAGGAGCTCAACACGAGATTTAAGGAAAGTATTTACAGTAGAAAGCACTGAAGGAACTGGGGGGGGACAGACCAGATGGGGACACCAGCAAGGAATACACCAAACAGTGTTTGACGACTTAACATAAGATGAGGAGGAGGTGAAGAAACTGCTTAAGGGACATTGCTACCTCAAGGCAATAGGACCGGAATCTCCCCGTGGGTCTTAGAGAGGGAGCAGATATGATGTGTGTGCCACTTACCACAATCTTCAACACGTCTCTGGAAAACTGGGCAACTACCTGATGTATGGGGAAAAGACGGTAAATGTACGTTTCCCATTTTTAAAAAAGGAGACAGGAAAAGAGGCACTAAACTATAGACCTGTGGCATTGACTGTATAGTATGCAAAATTATGAGAAGATTATCAGGAGGAGGAGTGGTGGAGCACCTGGAACTGACAAGAGTTAAATGCCAACCAGCACGGATTCACGGAGGCAAACTCCTGTGCACAAACCTTCTGAGTTTTATGATATAATAACAGGAGATGGACACGAGAGAGAGGGGTGGGTTGAATTGCATCTTCTTGGACTTGCAAGAAGGCCTTTGACACAGTTCCTTACAAGTGATTAGTGCAGAAGCTAGAGCATCAGGCGCATTATAACAGGAAGGGCATCCACTGCAATGGATCAGAGAATACCTGACAGGGAGGCAACAACGAGTCATGGTCGTAATGATGTATCACAGTGGGCATCTGTTGACGAGCGGGGTCCCACAGGGGTCGGTCTAGACCAGTGCGATTTTTGGTATATGTGAACGACATGATGGAAGGGTAGACTCAGAGTGTGTCCCTGTTTGCAGATGATGTGAAGTTAATGAGGAGAATTAAATCTGATGAGGACCCAGGGCAGGACCCCAAAGAGACCTGGACAGGACTGGACAACCTGGTCCAGCAAATGGCTTCTCTGAATTTAATCCTGCCAAATGCAAAGTCATGTAGATAGGGGAAGGGGCACAGCAGACCACAGGTATAGGCTTGGTGGAAAAGACTACAGACCCTCACTTCAGGAGAAGGCACCTTGGGGTGACCCTAACACCGGAGCACATCAACCGGAGGGCACCACTCAACCATATAACTTACTGCAACATATGGGCGCCTGGCAAACCTGGAGAATAGGTTCCGATCCTTAATAAGGAATCGTTCAAGACATCTGATACACTGTGTATGTTAGGCCCATACTGAGTATCGCAGCACCAGTCTGAACCCCACACCTGGTCAAGCACGGTAAGAAGTTTAGAGAAAGTACAAAGGTTTGCAACAAGGCTAGTCCAGGCTCAGGGGAATGTTCGTACGAGGGAAAGGTTGAGGAGATCGGGAAATGACGGTCACTGGAGGACTGAAGGGCTCAGGGGGAACATGTAACGACATACAAGGGGGGGGAAAGTTTTTACTGCGGGAATAAAACAAGTGGACAGAGATAGGGATGTTCCAGAGGTGGGGGACACAGGGACAGGCGGTCACAAATGGAGCTGAAGACTCAGACGAGTCACAGGGACGTTAGGAGTATTTCTTCAGTCATAGAGTGTCCAGGAAGTGGAATAGCCTAGAGTTGAATAGTGGAGGCAGGAACCATACATAGTTTTTAAGAAAGAGGTATGATTTCAGCTCAGGAAGCAGAGAGAGGACCTAGTAGTGATCAGTGAAGAGGCGGGGCAGGAGCTGAGTCTCGACCCCCTGCAACCACAGTTATGTGAGTACACCACACCAAACACACACACACATCACACACACACACTCACACCCCCCCCCCCCCCCCCCCCCCACACCAGGCCTAGTGTCTAATCGACATGTTGCCTAGGACAGAATGGTGACTAACACCCACATACTACACCACACACACACACTAATCGACATGTGCCTAGGACAAAATGGTAACTAACGCACACACACACACACACACACACACACACACACTACACACACACCACACTACACACCACAACACATTTACACACACACCACTACACACACACAGGCAAAAGGGAGGGGGGGGTTGGCTTGTACATTGCAGAGTCACTTGTTTGCACAGAAACTGTAAATGCCTCAAATGATGGTAAGTGGAAGTTTTAGCAGTAAAGGTCGAGAAACAAAACCTAGTCATTGTGATGTCTACAAGACTCCGGATGCACCATACCCTGCAATTCAGGAACAGCTTTTAAAAATTGACCTGTCTGGAAAAACCTTCAGCTCCTGCCACCCAACATCTTGATCCTGGGGGATTTTCAACTTAAGGGCACCTAAAATGGAGGAATATAGCAAATAATGTTGCAGTAATAACACCAGAGGCTGCTCTGATGGAAAAAATCACACTCACCGACGAGCTTTTAAATCTCTGCACAAAATTCAATTTAAACCGCTAATAATAGAGCCTTACTAGACTGGAGAATTACACTAGAACCTCATCTTCACTAACAATTGATGATTGATAAGAAATATCACCATATCAAAAACAAATATCTCAGATCACAACATAATTGAGGATCAGTCATGTATGCGCGGAGCCCCAGACCGACATAATGAGATTAGTCACGAGGGAGCATTCACCATATTCAACTTCAATAACAAAAAACAAAGTGGGACCCAAAGTAAACCAAGTCCTTAACCTCTTAAGCTGGGAAGATATACTAAGCAACACGTACCCCAACTTATGCCTAGAAAGATAACTCGGTAGCAGAGTGAGGGGAATAAGCAGTGGGGGAGGGAGACTGAAGCAGTGTGAGGGAGACATGATAGGATGAGGGAACGATAAAGGTGGGGGGAGCTTAGCAAATTTGGGGAGAAAAATACAAAAGGGAGACAGACAGCAGGGTGGGGGAGACATGATAGCAATTGGGGAGACAAGATGTAGTGGAGGAAGACTGAACCAGAGTTTAAAAGGGAGACATGAAGAATTGAGGAAGAAGATAGCAGGTGAGGGAGACATAAAGCAGAGGAGGGAGACAAAAAGCAGTTGGGGGAGATATAATACGGGAGGGAGACTAAGCAGGGTGAGGGAGCCCATATGCAGATTGGGGGAAAATAATAGCAAAGGGAGACATGAGAGCAAGTGAGGGAGAAATGAAGCAAGTGGGGGAAAACATAAGCAGAGTGAGGGAACGGGGAGCGTTTTGGGGAAAAATGAAGAAAAGGGTGAGGAGACATGAAGAAATGGGGAAACTGAAGCAGAAGGGGGAAATGAAGCAGTGTTAGGGGAATGATAGCAGAGTGGGGGGACATGTTTAGCAGAGTGAGGGAGACATGATCAGGTGAGGGAGACATGAAGCAGAGTGAGGGGACATGGGAGCAGTGTGAGGGAGACATGATAGCAGAGTGAGGGGACATGATCAGGTGGGGGAACATGGGACAGTGTTGGGGAAAAAATGATAGCGAGTGAGGGACATGATAGCAGAGTGAGGGAGACAGGGTGCGGGTGGGGGAGAATGATAGCGAGGGGGGTAAGGGGGGGGGAGACATGATAGCAGAGTGGGGGGAAGTAGAATGGGGGAAACAGGGGAAATTTTTAACAAAAACATTCAAAACCTTTAAAAAATTTACAATAAACCCCCCCCAAAAGCAACATTTAGGGAAAAATGAAGCAAGTGGGGGAGACTAAAAAGAGAGTGAGGGAGAAGGGGGCAGTGTTGGGGGAAAAATGTACGAGTGAGGGAGAATGAAGCAGAGTGAGGGAGATGGAGCGGGTTTTTAGGGAGAAAAAATGAACCCCGGGTGGGGGAGACATATGCAGAGGAGGGAAAACATGGGAGCAGTTTTTAGGGGAAATTAGAGAGGTGGGGGAACATGATGCGAGTGGGGAGACAGGGGCATGTTAGGGGAAATGATACGAGTGGGGGAGACATGATAGCAGAGTGAGGGAGACATGGGAGCAGGTTGGGGAAATGATAGCAATGGGGGAGCATAAGCAGAGTGGGGGAGCATGGGAGCGTGTTGGGGAGAAAGATACAAGTGAGGGGAAATGATAGCAAGTGGGGGAGACTGGGCAGTTTTTTGGGAGAAAAAGATAGCAGAGTGGGGGAGACATGATAGCAGAGTGAGGAGAATGGGAGCAGTGTTAGGGGAAAGATAGCAGAGGAGGGAGACTGTAGCAGAGTGAGGGGACATGGGGCAGGTTAGGGGAAATGATAGCAGAGTGAGGGAGACTGATAGCAGGTGAGGGGACATGTAGAGGTGAGGGAGACATGTAGCAGTGTTGGGGAGAAAGTAGCGTGTGGGGGAGACATGATACAGAGTGGGGGGAGACATGATAGCAGTGTTAGGAGAAATAAAGCAGAGTGGGGGAGAAATGAACAGAGTGGGGGAACCTATGCAGTGTTGGGAAAGATAGCAGTGGAGGGAACGGGAGCAAATGTTAGGGAGAAATGATAGCGGGAGTGGGGGGAGACATTAGCAAGTGAGGGGAATGATACAGAGTGAGGGAGCATGATAGCAGTGTTAGGGAAATTGATGCGTGTGAGGGAGACATATGCAGGTGGGGAGACATATCAGTGTTGGGGGGAAAAATGATAGCAGAGTGAGGGAGAAATGATAGCAAGTGGGGGAGACGATAGCGTGTTAGGGGAAAATTGCGTGGAGGGGACATATGCAGTGTTGGGGAAAAAGATAGCAGTGTAGGGAGACTGATAGCAAGTGAGGGGGACTGATAGCAGGTTGGGGAGAAATGATAGCAGAGTGAGGGAGATGATAAAGATGAGGGAGACATGATACAGGGGTGAAGGGACATGATAGCAGTGTTGGGAAAAAATGTAGCGAGTGGGGGAGAAATGAAAGAGAGAGGGGAATGATAGCAGTGTGAGGGAACTGATAGCATGTTGGGGAGAAATGATAGCAGAGTGAGGGAGCCCCTATACAGTTTGGGAAAAAAATGATCAGAGTGGGGGAGACAGTAGCAGTGTTGGGGAGACATGATAGCAGAGTGGGGGAGAAGATAGCAGGTGAGGGGAAATGATAGCATGTAGGAGAAATGTAGCGGTGGGGGAAAATGATGCAGATGAGGGAGACAGATACAGTTTTAGGGAAATTTTTCAAGTGAGGGAGACATGTAGCAGAGTGGGGGGAACATGATAGCAGTGTGGGGGGAGACATGATAGCGTGTTAGGGAAAATGATAGCAGAGGGGGGAGAATGATAGCGTGTTGGGGAGAAATGATACAGAGTGAGGGAACATGATAGCAGTGTTAGGGAAAAATGTTGCGAGTGAAAGACTGATAGCAGAGTGAGGGAGACAGATAGCAGTGTGAGGGACCCCATGATAGCAGTGTTGGGGAGAAATGATAGCAGAGTGATGGAGAATATAGCATTTTGTTAGGGGAAAATGATGCAAGTGAAGGGATGATAAAAGGTGAGGGGAGACATATAGAGGGTGAAGGGAAACATGATAGCAGGGTGAAAGAGACAGATGCGGGTTAAGGAGACATAAAGCAAAGTGAGGGAGACATAAGCAGGGTGGGGGAGACATGATAGCAAGTGGGGGAGCATGATAGCAAGTGAGGGAGACTTTATAGCGGGGTGAGGGGGGACATGATGGCAGGGTGAGGTAACTGAAGCAAGTGAGGGAGACAGATAGCAGGGGGGGAAAAACATATACCGGGGTGAGGTAGACTTTATGCAGGTGGGGAGACTGATAGCAGAGTGGGGGAGACAGATTTCGAGTGAGTTAGTTAGTGGGTTTTAATATGTTTTTTATGCACCCCAACCCCATCCGGGTCGCGGTGTCAAAAAGTTAAAAGGACATAATGGTCAGGACTGGACCCCAAAAGTTATGATAGCTGAACTAGTTACAAAGGTAATGAACTCCAGGTAGATCGGGTCACAATCAGGGCAATTACAAGGTATGAATCACCCACCCCTATAAGGGTTACAGTCATAAAAAATTTACAAATAATGAACCACTGAACGTCCCCCCACCTGGTCCAAAATTTGTAATGAGTTATAAAACAAATATTAAGGGGGTCATACCCCCACACGAGCCGCGCGCACCAATACACACACAAGGCGCACGCACGGCATTGCGCACGAACATAAAAAATATATGCATACACAAAGCACCACACCCAACCCCCGAGATACAAATTTGCATACACAAAGCACGCACCCCCCACACAACCCATACACACACACACACACAACAAACTGCTGCAGCTTTTGGGCGCCGGGCAAACCTGAAAACACATTTCCGATCCCTTAGCAAGGATCATTCAAGACACTGTACACCCTTATTGGGCCCATAGGGGGTTCAGCACCTGTTTGGAACCCCATTTATAAAGCACGTCAAAAAACTAGAGAAAGTACAAAAGGTTTTCAACAAGGTTAGTTCCCAACTAGGGGGAAAGTCCTATGAAAAAAGATTAAGGGAAATCGGCCTGACCACACTGGGGGACAGGGGGTCGGGGAACATGATAACGACAATTAAAAATACTGCGTGGATTGACAAGGTGGACAAGGACGGATGTTTCCAGGAGGGGACACAGAAACAAGAGGCCCCAATTTGGGGAAATTGAAAAAACAAAGAGTCAGGAGATAGTAGGAAGTATTTCTTCATCATAGAGTTTGTAAGGCAGTGAATAGCCCAGAAAATGACGTAGTGGAGGGAGGAACCTAAAAATTTTTTGACGAGGTTTATAAAGTCATGGAGCGGGGAGGGGAGGGGCCTAGTAGAACCGGGGAAGGGCGGGGCCAGGGCTTTTGGGGTCGACCCCTCAACCACAAATAGGTGAGTACCCAACCCACACACCCCCACACCCACACAAACACACCCACACACACACCCCCCCACCAAAACACCCCCCAAACACACACCACCCCCACCCACACACACAACCACCACACACCACACACCAAAACCCACACACCAAAAACACACACACACACACACACACCACCACCACACACACCACCCCCACCACACAAAAAACACACACCCACATCCCAACACACAACCACACAAAACACACAAAACACACCACACACACCCCACCACACCTACCCAAACAGCACACAACCACCAACACACACAACAACACACACCACACCACACCACACACACACACACACACACACACACAACACCACACACACACCACACCACCACCACAAAAAACACCCCCCCACAAACAAACACAAACAACCCAAACAAAACCACATAAAATTTGCATTATTTCAGTTTGAAGTGGGTTTTTTCCAAAGGGGGCTTAATAACCCCTGTGGAAAAATACTTTGCATTTCTTTTTAAAATTCTGGTGGTTGGGGTTTTTAAATTCATTTTTTGATCCACCCCTCAAAAACGCAAGGTTACAATAATCTGCAAAGTTTTACATTTTTTTTGGTCTCATTGGGGTGGTGATTTAACCCTGCCAAGTATTTGAAACCCAGCCGGGGCCCAGTATGACTCCAAGAAATTTTTTCTTTTGGATGCCCATACAGGGGCCCTTCCTGCATGAGGAATGTGAAGATGGACCCCTTTGCTTCCCCCGTCTTAAAATTTTAAATTCTTTTAATTTCCTTTATTGTTCTCAAAATGCAATAAAACCCGTTGGAATTATTTTGAAAGATAAAATTACCAATTTATCTTCATCATGCATTTTAGCCAAGGAGATGGAAAACAGCATGGGCAGTTGATATGTCCCAATTTCAAACCCATTCTGGCTCGACACAAGCGCCACAATTTATACAAAATATAACATTTTGGGAAGGAACGTTACAATTAAATTAACCTCAGTAAAGGCAACTTTGGTGAAGGAGTTTGGAAAAACAGGTTTTTTTGAAGGGGTAAAAGGCCCCTTATTTATCGTGTCCAATTTCTTTTAAGAGGCCCCCATCGTCCACACCATAAAGTGCACCATGGAGGTAAAAAAATCCTAAAAAATTTGCAAAAAGGGGGTTTGTGGCAATTACAATACACTTTAAGGATCCCGTTTGGCCTCAAACGAATTTGTTTTGATTTTTAAAAATTTTGGGGGAAAGGAGGGAATGGATTTGGTTTTGGGGGTTTTTCCCCCATTTGGGAGGGAGGGGGTGCCTTGTTTGGGCCAACACCATGCTTTAGTGGTTCATCAAACTTCCCGTTTTTTCATCCCACTGGAAAAATTTTCACCAGTGCTAGGTTTTTGGTTTTGGGCTTTCGGGGCAGGGGGGGTTTGGGAATTTTTGGGGCTAACCTAGTAGCCCCAAAAAGGATTTTCTTTTCAGTAAGACATCTCTAATGCGGGAATAAAAGTTTTTTCCGAAATTTTAAAATTTTGGCAGACGAGGGATTAGGTGACCCTCATTGCTTCGCTTTGCATTTTTTTTCCGCCCCCAAGCTTCCAGTCAGACACGAGGCAAGTAGTGGCGCCGCAAAATCAACCAATGATCTAATATAAAATAACATCATTTTCCATTTTAACATTAGCTCCTACCTGGGTTTTAAAAAACCTGCCAAATCAAAGTGCTCTCACCTTTCTTTGTTTTGCGATAAAGTCTCGTTACAACAGTCCAATTTTGGGGAAACCCTCAAAGCCTAGATATGATCTGCTTACTTTTTCTAGATAAACACTAAAAGTGGATCTGACGAACTGTGCCTCGCCGGGAGGACGCCTGTTGAGTATTTTTTGTTTATCCCTAGATTATTAAACCCCCGGTCCTGAACGAGGCTATATATATTAGAATTTTTTTTGGGTTTGTTGGAGAATCCGGTGGGTGAATTTTTATATATCAGCAAAAACAACCATTAATGATGGGGCTGGCAAGGGCATGGCATTAAGTAAGGCATTAATCAAAATATTGAAAGGGGGGACTAAGCACACCTCCCTGGGGGTTCCTAATTCAAAAACTTTTTTTTCACTTCTATGTTCGGGAAAAAACACAGACGTTTTTTCTTTGGGACAGGAAACCCTTTAATCCAGCGGGGGAAAACCATCCTCCCAAAATCCATTTGGCAATTCATAATGATTACACGGGTTTGGGTTCATTAAAAGGGTTTAAGGGCAAGGGAAAAAAAAAGTAGACTGTCATGTAGGTGAGAAAGGTGGTTATGCGGGGTGCACACTCCTTCCATGCATGAACCATCAACCGGGGGGGACAAGGTAGCTTAATTTTTGCACACTAACAGCACCTTTCAAGGCAGGTGAAATTGCTGCCAGAAAAAAAGTACAGAGAAACTTCACGGCTCCATAACGGAGGTAAAACATTTAATTTTTTGGGGGCGCTTGAGGTTCCTGAACCTTTTCCCCGGAAAGCGGCGGGGAAAAAATACATGATTATATACACCTGGAAAATTTCCCAGAGGGACTAGTACCCAACTTGCACACGAAAATCCCCCCACGAAAGCAAAAAAAAAAATTGGGAACGATTCAACTCCCCCCCCCAAAAAAAAAAAAAAAGGAAAAAAAAGCGGGGTGTCCGCACGTTAAAAGCCTACAATAAGTGTCAGGGCCCGAGACTGTTAAATGCCCTCTTTAGCAAAACATAAGGGGGGTTACCAACAACCCCTGGCAGTCTTCAAGTGGCACTGGACAAAACACCTAAAAGTCGGTTCCTGACCAGCCCGGGGTGGGGTCACGTTGGTTTGCGTGCGCAGCGTAAAAGCCTGGTTTAGGAACCCCAAGCGCTCCCCGTAATTTAGGGGGTTTTTATCTCCCCTTATGCGTGCTTTTAAGGTTCTCCGTACATTTTCTACGTCACAAAATTTCCCCCGCCCCTTTAAAGGTGCTTTAGTGTGCAGCAATATTTCCCGCCCCCAGATAGAACAAGTGACCTGAAAAAGTCATCATGGGTTTTTTCAACCCTATTTTGAAGGGTTTTCATTACATCCTGTCATTTTTCTAGCAGATGGATTGATACAAAGTTTTGGTCCTTGAAAGGGGGTTAGATCCCCACTGAACTCCCAGGTTTTGAGTTGGGT
>NC_069430.1:10310212-10330813 GCF_026875155.1 Cherax quadricarinatus | reverse complement strand
TTGTGGGACAGAACCTACGGGAAAACACCAGACACAAACATCTCTAGACTTTCCCCGTGTCCGCTAAACCTTAAAAAAATTTAATGTATGTAAAAGGCCCTAAAATCGGGAAACCCCCTACCTGAAACTCTAAACTGCAGACACATTCAACACCTTCAAAACTACCATTAAAAAAACATCTTATCTCCCTGATACACCCCGTCAACTAATTACACAAAATACCACCTGGTGGTTCACACTTACACTCACTCACCCATTTGACCATAAACAGAAATATCAATCTCAATCTTAAAATAATGAATCCAAAACTAATCATAAGTTGGCCTGTGATACTCCAATACTGAAACTATGTATTGTGCCAAAACAAAAGCATTCACATTGTTTAAACTCACAAACTAGTATTTAGTCACTTAGCCATAATACCAACTTACCTCATAATTTGTAATATTTTAAATAAAGATTAATCTAAGTCCTGCCCGAAATACCTAGCCATGCTAGGTGTTCTAGTGGCACCCTCTGTAATTAGTACTTTACTACATGTAAACCACACAATAACCAAATTCTGTAAACTCAGCATTGTAATCCTTATAGAGAAAACTTCGAATTTGAATTTGAATGATTATATGACTCAAATCATTATACTGACTCAAATTTCATCATTATATTGACTCGAAATTGTGCAGATAGCTGTAAATTCACATCAGTAAGCCAGTGGAGGAGAAAGCAGTGATGAAAATGAGGAAAAATGTGGCAGAAAGAGTCTCTATTAATGGGTTTTTATTAAGTGTATTCTAACCTAACCACTCTAATCTGGCAAACACACTAATCCGGCACACTACAGGTCCCAATGATGCTGGATTAGTGAAGGCCGACCTGTACAGTATTCTAACTGATAAAGCTAGCTGTGCTATAGATCTGTGCTCCCCTTCCTTAGATCAATTTCTGAATCCCTCCCATTCTGCCTAGGTGATAAAATAATCCCCATGGGTTTTAGTGCTCCTCCATTAATATAATAATAGTGATATGTATGTCTCCTGCTTTTAGTTGTCAAAAGTATTCCCAGCCTATGGTGCAGAAAGTGAGCTGGATATAAATCTAAAGCACAATAATTCATTCTGAGACTGCAGATTCTACATTTCTTGATGAAAGTTTAGCAAAAAAATGAGTTTACCACATCCCAGAAAACAGTAATATACAAAATTTGGTTGAAAAACAATGGGGAAAATTAAACAATTCAATCACAATCAATACAATTCAAACTGGGAAAAATAAATATTACTTGCTTTTACCAAAAAATTATGATCATAGCAGATAGGCCCCAAAAAGGGGCATATATCTCAAATAAAAACAAATTTGAAAAAAGTATGAAAAAAAATTTAATCCAAAATTCAATCTAACCCAACTCCACCTTCCTCCTCTTCCACCACCAACCAACTAGCCTGTTTGTTTGCTTTATTCCTTTCGCCAAAAATCCGTGAATACGTACTGTATCTCCTAAATACAGTGGAACCTAAAAAATCGAACTGCTCCCAACACGACCAATTATGTAAGTGTATTTTTATAAGTGCTTTTATAAGTGTATTTTTGAGGGTCTGAAATGGACTAATCTAATTTACAGTATCCTGATGGGAATAAATTTCATTCGGTAAAGGCACTTGAACACCTTTCTGGACTGAAGAAAGTTCAATTTGAGGTTCCACTGTACACACTTTTTCCTCCCTCCCTCCCTCGCTCCAGTTTTAGTCCCAGTTTAAAGTCAGTGCAACCTAACTTCCTCTGGCAATAGTTCACTTCTAATAAGGCACTTGACACTTAATTGAACACCAACCAAGCTTTTTGTTCAAATATATTTTCCTTGTTATATTTCTTTCTTGCCCAGTATAAATCAGTTTACAGCAATTTTTTAAAGTCAATAGGATATAACTGATAAGAATAAATAATAAGTTTTGTTGGGTTTTTAACCCAGAGATTTAGCCCACCCAGGAAACCCAAGAAATCAGTGTGTTATTGAAAACTGTCTATCTTATTTACAATGGGGTCCTTCGTTTTGTCCCCCAAAATGTGACCCATACCAATTGCTATGGTGTCCCATATCGATCACTAGGCCTGTGGTCAGTAACCCTGTATGGCTGGAAATATTATGATGTGTTTTCACAAGACACCTGTGTCCATGTTCATCTATAAGTAAAGTGGGTACCTGGTGTTAGTCACCTGGAGTATACCTGGAGAGGGTTTTGGGGGTCAATGCCCCTGCGCCCAGTCTTGACCGGGCCTCATGCTAGATCAGGGCCTGACCAACCAAGCTGTTACTGTCAGCCCCACGTAACCGATGTACAAACCACAGCCCAGCTGATCAGGTACTGACTTTAGCTGCCTGTCCAGAGCCTTCTTGAAGACAGCCAAGAGTCTATTGGTAATCCCTCTTATGTATGCTGGGAGGCAGCCGAACAGTCTTGGGCCCCCTGACACTTACTGCGCTGTCGCCCCCTGGAACAAAATTAACCTAATTTTCCCGAAATGCTCTGAATAACATGGGGCTTTCTATACAGCAGTATTCACTGATGTCAGCTGGGCCTGTATACCTTGTACATGTACAGGGGGACCCCCCCCATAGCGACTTTAATCCGTGCAAGAGGGCTCATTGTTATGCGAAATGATCGGTATGGGCGAATGAATTTTCCCCATAAGAAATAATGGAAATCAAATTAATCCGTGCAAGACACCCAAAAGTATGAAAAAAAAAAAAATTACACACCACATAAATGTTAATTTTTAAATACACACAAACTGAAAAAGGCATGCACAATTACATGACACTTACTTTTATTGAAGATCTGGTGATGATTGATGGATGGGAGGAGGGGAGAGAGAGTGTTAGTGTTTAGAAGGGGAACCCCTTTCATTAAGACTTGAGGTGTCGAGTCCTTTTCTGGGGTTACTTCCCTTCTTCTTTTAATGCCACAAAGGACCAGCTTCAGATCACTGGACTTCTTTCCGCACAACATATCTGTCCATAGTGGCCTTAAACCTCTCGTTCCTTCATGACTCCCTAAAGGTTTTCACAACATTGTCAGTGTACAGGTTGCCAACATGGCTTGCAATAGCTGTGTAGGGTGATTTTCCCATCCATGAAGGTTTGCACTTCAAGCCACTTTGCACAGATATCCTTAATCTTTGTAGTAGGCAACTTCTTCAATTTCTCTCTCCCCCCCCTGGAACCAGTTTCCTCGGGTCTGGCCTCTTGCTGTTGAAGTGATCTATCAGCCATCAGGGGGTTAGTTCTTCATTGTCCTCCTCCCCCAAAACTCTTCCACATCCTCCCCACTAACCTCCAACCCCAAGGACTTTCCCAATGCCACAATGGATTCCTCAACTGGCATAATCCTCTCAGGGTTAGCCTCAAACCCTTCAAAATCCCTTTTGTCTACACATTCTGGCCACAGTTTCTTCCAAGCAGAGTTCAAGGTCTTCTTAGTCACTCCCTCCCAAGCCTTACCTATAAGGTTTACAAATTGAGGATATTAAAGTGCTCTCTCCAAAACTCTCTTAGAGTCAGTTGAGTTTCTGAGGTCCTACAAAGCACCTTCAAACAGAGCTTTTGTGAACATTTTTTTTGAAGTTTGCAATAACTCTGGTCCATGGGCTGCAGGAGAGGAGGGGTTTATTAGGAGGCAAAAACTTCACCTTAATGAATTTCATGTCCCCCATAAAGTCACTCTGCCACGTCTGTAGGATGACCAGGCATTGTCTAAACACCAGGAGGCCTTAAGTTCTAATTTCTTTTCAGTTAGGTAATCTTTCACATTGGGGGCAAATGCATGGTGTAACCAGTCATAGAAAAAGTCCCTAGTGACCCATGCCTTACTGTTTGCCCTCCACAGCACACACAAATTCTCCTTGAGGACATTCTTTTGCCTGAACGGTCTGGGAGTTTCAGAGTGATACACAAATAAAAGGCTTCACTTTGCAATCACCAGTAGCATTGGGAACACATCAACAAAGTAAGCCTGTCTTTCATAGGCTTATGTCCTGGGATGCCTTTTCCTCCTCAGTAATGTAGGTCCTGCTTGGCATTTTCTTCCAAAAACAGGCCTGTTTCATCACAATTAAACACTTGTTCAGGTTTTCAGTCCTTCACTGTCTATGTATTTCCTTGAATTCCTGCACATATTTTTCAGCTGCTTTGTGGTCCGAACTGGCAGCCTCACCATGCCTTATCACACTATGTATGCCACTATGCTTCTTAATCTCTCAAACCAACCTTGCGGGCCCTTTAAAATTCACTCCATCATCACTAGTTGCAGGCATTTTTTTAATTAAATCCTCATGCAAACTTCCTAGCCTTTTTGCTTATGATCCTTGAGAGACGCTATCTCCTGCTAGCGTTTTTTTTCATTTATCCACACCAATAAGAGTCTCTCAACATCTTCCATCACTTGCGATCTCTGTTTCGAAAACACAGTTAAACCCTTTGGCAAAACAGCTTCCTTGATTGCTTTCTGTTGCCCACAATATAGCGATGGTTGATTTGGGTTTCTTGTACAACCTGGCCAGGTCAGCGATACGCACTCCACTTTCTACTTATCAATGATCTCTTTCTCATCTCTATAGTAATTCTCACCCTTATTGTTTGTAGGTTGGCACTAGAAGCTTTCTTGGGGCCCATGGTCACTTATTTGGCAGATAAAATCACCAAAAACATTGTAATAATACGAAATTTTTCCGATTGTATGCTTGGAGTTACCGCGGAGGCTGGCTGGTAAACAATGCCACCGCAGCACATGTGAGGCTGGCTAAGGGCCACATTGGACGCGTTTTGGACGAAGACGGTGAGCGGGTTTTTGAGCGGTATGCGAGGCAAAATTTTTGCGATAAAAGCGAGCGTATGCGGATTGTACATTATGTGATGGCGACGGTATGCGGGGGTCCACTGTACTTGTATAATGATATTATTATATTATTATAATACCCAGATACCATATTCTAGGTGAACAGGGACAGCAGGTGTAAGGACACACAACCCAATGTTTCCACCCAGGGCGAGGATGGAACCATAGACACTCAGTGTTTTTACCTGGAGAGAGTTCCGGGGGTCAATGCCCCACAGCCCGGTCTGTGAAAAGGGCCCCTCCTGGTGGATCAGACCTGATCAACCAGGCTGTTACTGTTGGCTGCATGCAAAACAACGTACGAGCCACAGCCCGGCTGGTCAGGAACTGACTTTAGGTGCTTGTCCATGCCAGCTTGAAGACTGCCAGGGTCTGTTGGTAATCCCCCTTATGATGCTGGGGGCAGTTGAACAGTCTCGGGCCCCTGACACTTATTGTATGGCCCTCTTAACGTGCTAGTGACACCCCTGCTTTTCATTGGGGGGATGTTGCATCGTCTGCCAAGTCTTTTGTTTTTGTAGTGGTGATTTTCGTGTGCAAATTCGGTACTAGCCCCTTCTAGGATTTTCCATGTGTATATAATCATGTATCTCTCCCGCCTCATTCCAGGGAATACAGGTTCAGGAACTTCAAGCGCTCCCAGTAATTGAGGTGTTTTATCTCCATTATGCACGCCATGAAGGTCCTCTGTACATTTCTAGTCAGCAATTTCACCTGCCTTGAAAGGTGCTGTGAGTGTGCAGCAATATTCCAGCTAGATAGAACAAGTGACCTAAAGAGTGTCATCAGGGGTTTGGCATCCCTAGTTTTGAAGGTTCTCATTATCCATCCTGTCATTTTTCTAGCAGATGCGATTGATACAATGTATGGTCCTTGAAGGTGAGATCCTCCGACATGATCACTCCCAGCCCTTTGACGTTAGTGTTTCTCTCTTTTTTTGTGGCCAAAATTTTTGTTTTGTACTCTGATGAAGATTTAATTTCCATGTGTTTGCATTTCTGAGTAATTGAAATTTCTAAATCGTTAAACTTCATATTGTTTTCTGCAGCCCACTGAAAGATTTGGTTGATGCCCCGCCTGGACCTTTGCAGTGTCTGCAATGGAAGACACTGTCATGCAGATTGGGGTGTCATCTGAAAAGGGAAGACAGGGTGCTGTGGCTGACATCCTTGTGTATGTCAATATGAGGATGAGGAACAAGATGGGAGCAAGTACTGGGGCCTTGGGGGAACAGAGCTTTTCACCGTAGCTGCCTCGGACTTTTACTCTGTTGACTACTACTCTCTGTGTTCTTTTAGTGAGGAAATTATAGATCCATCGACCAACTTTTCCCATTATTCCTTTAGCACCATTTTGTGCGCTATTAACGCCATAGTCACACTTGTCGAGGCTTTTGTAAAGTCTGAAATATATTATATCTGCATTCTTTTTGTCTTCCAGTGCATCTAGGACCTTGTCTTTAGTGACCCCTAGTTGAGACAGACAGGAGCGACCTGTTCTAAACCCATGTTGCCCTGGGTTGTGAAATTTTGATGGGTTTTCTAGATGGGTGGTGATCTTGCTTCTTAGGACCCTTTCAAAGATTTTTATGATATGGGATGTTAGTGCTATCGTCTGTAGTTCTTTGCTGTTGCTTTACTGCCCCTTTGTGGAGTGGGGCTATGTCTGTTGTGTTTAGTAACTGTGGACGACCCCTTGTCCATGCTCCCTCCCCATGGGATGGTAAAAGCTCGTGATAGGGGCTTCTTGCAATTCTTGATGAACACGGAGTTCCATGAGTCTGGCCCGGGGGCAGAGTGCATGGGAATGTCATTTATCCCCTTTTTCGAAGTCATTTGGCGTCGGGATAACATCAATAGGCTTTATGTTAACCAAATTCTGTGGCTCTCTCAAAAAAAAATTAATTTTGATCTTCGACTCTCAGTCTGGTTAGGGGCTTGCTAAAAACTAAGTCATATTGGGCTTGAGTAGCTCCTCATTTCCTTGCTGTCATCTGTGAGGACCCATCTTGTTTAAGTAGGGGCCCAATTACTGGACGTTTTTCCCTCGACTTTGATTTGGCATAGGAGAAGAAATACTTTGGGTTTCTTTCCGATTTCATTTATGGCTTTTAGTTTTTTTCCCGCGATTCCTGACTCCTATAAAAATTCCTTTAGCTTAAGTTCGATGCTTGCTATTTCTCTGACCAGCGTCTCCCTACGCCTTTCAGATATTTTGACCTCTTTTACCCATTCTGTTATTCTTTTTCGTCGCCTGTAAAGGGAGCGCCTGTCCCTTTCTATTTTACATCTACTCCTCCTTTTTTAGAGGAATAAGCCTTGTTCATACTTTGAGCGCCACCGAGTTAATCCGTTCTAGCATAAGTTGGGGTCTGTGTTGCTTAGTATATCTTCCCAGCTTATATCAGTTAGGATTTGGTTTTCTTGGTCCCACTTTATGTTTTTGTTACTGAAGTTGAATTTGGTGAATGCCCCTCGTGACTAATCTCATTATGTCGGTCTGGGCTCTGCGCTTTACATGTCTGAACCTCAATTATTTTTGTGATCCGAGTATATTGTTTTTGATATGGTGACATTTCGTATCAGATCATCATTGTTAGTGAAGATGAGTCTAGTGATTCTCCAGTCTAGTAGGCTCTATTATTTGCTGGTTTAAATTGAATTTCTTGCAGAGATTTAAAAGCTCGTGTGAGTGTGAGTTTTCATCAGAGCTGCCTCCTGGTGCTATTACTGCAACAAAAATTATTTGCTATATTCCTCCATTTTAGGTACCTTAAGTTGAAATCCCCCGGGAGCAAGATGCGGTGCAGGAGCTGGAAGATTTTTCCAGACAGTGGTCAATTTTTAACAGCTGTTCCTGGAATTGCTTGGGATGTTGCATCCGGAGGCTTGTAGACTACCACAATGACTAGGTTTTGGTTCTCGATCTTTACTGCTAAAACTTCCACTACATCATTTGAGGCATTCAGCAGTTCTGTGCACACAAGTGACTCTGCAATGTACAGGCCAACCCCCCCCCCTTTTGCCTGTTCACTCTGTCGCATCTGTATAGGTTGTAACCTGGGATCCACATTTCGTTGTCCAAGTGATCCTTTATGTGGGTCCCAGTGAAGCCGCGAACTTTGCCTTTGCCTCGCAAGCAGTCCAGGATGAAAGGTATTTTGTTGTTTTGTTGCGGGCTTTAGACCCTGTATATTTTGCAAAGAAGAATGTCAGGGACTGGTGGTATTGTTGGTACTGGTGTGAGATAGAGCATTGCCAATTGAGCCTGGGAACCCAGACTAAATATCAAGGGGCACTGGGATTGGTGAATGCACAAGAGCAACTTCAAGCCATTAGCAAATTAATTATAGAAATAGGGTGACTGCATAAAAGAAAAACCTCATAAAGCAAAAGAAACCTGTACTGCACTCTCAGATGGATGATGTTTTGATACTAAAGAAGGATTTTGTGTTCGGGAACTGAAGCTGTCCTCTCCTTCATTGGTAAAACTTACTTATCCCTCCCCATCCCATTTCCCAGGTGCTTTTATTATCTTTATGGGCCTGAACCTTCCCATGAATTTATAATAGTAATACACAGTAGCGGGTCTGCACTAAAGGGGAGACATAAAGGTAGGACTCCTAACATCTACTGCCCCTGTTACCTAACAGTAAATAGATACCTGGGATTTTGTCAATTGGGCTGCATCTTGAGAGGAGACCGTCAAAGAGCATAAATGGAAATAAGCCACAAGGATTGGCTTTTCTCGGATCCTCCGGGGTTTAAAAAATCCAAAACTAAAAGTGGAACCTTGGTACTCGAACAGCTCCCTACTCGAACAATTCGGTACTTGAATTTCTACGTTCGTAAAAAAAAAAAAAATAACTCAGTACTCGACTGTTTGCTCGGGGGCTCAACCAAACAAACACAACCTACCAGAATTTCGCTGTAAACTATTCTGTGTTCCTTCACATTTTCTTTGGTGTTTTTTTTTTTTTATTTATATAAATAAATCAAGCATCTAGATACCCATCAAATTTCACAACCCAGGGGAACACAGGTTTAGAGCAGGTCGCTCCTGCCTGTCCCAGCTACTGAACCACTATGACAAGGTCCTGGATGCTGTAGAAGATAAACAAAATACAGTGTAGTATACAAAGACTTCGCAAAAGCTTTCGACAAGTGTGACCATGGTGTAATAGCCCCACAAAAATGCGAGATAAAGGAATAACGGAAAAGTTGGAAGATGAATCTACAACTTCCTGACAAAATAGAACACAATGAGTGATAGTAAACAGAGTAAAGTCCCAGGCAGCCATGGTAAAAAGCTCTGTTCCACAAGGCACAGTACTTTGCTCCCATTCTATTCCTCAGCCTTTATTTCTGACATAGAGATGTAAGCCATAGCTCCGTGTCTTTCTTTGGGGGATGACACCTGGATCACCATGGCATTGACCTCCATTGAAGACACCGCGAAACTCCAAGTGGACATCAACCAAACTTCGAATGGGCCACTCAAAACCATATGAAGATTAACAGGAGAAATTTAAACTACTCAGGAAATGGAAAACTTGAAGAAATTAAAAATGTGTCAGAGTCACCATAAATTCTAACCCTACAATAGGACAGAAAAGTAATGGAAGGACCTGGGAGTGATAATGTGAGAGGATTTCAAAATTCAAAGACCACAACAATGTATCTACCTCATCTGCTAGGAAAATGATAGGATGGATAATTTGGGAACCTTCAAAACTAGGGATGCCAAGCCCATGAAGATTCTCTTCAAATCGCTTGTGCTCTCTAGGCTGGAATACTGCTGTACACTAATGGCCCCCCTTTAAGGCTGGCAACATTGCAGACCTGGAGAGTTTACAAAGAACTTTCAAAGGCACACACAAGTGCGATAAGGCACCTAAATTATTGGGAATGGCTGAAGGTCCTTGATCTGTATTCCCTCGAACACAAGCAAGAAAGATACATGATAATATACACTTGGAAGTCCTGGAGGGGCTGGTACCAAACCTGCACACGAAAATCACCCATGTGGGCAGCAAAAAAACTGGCAGGAGAGGCAACATTCCCCCAATGAAAAGCAGGGGCGCCACGAGTACACTGTGAGACAACACAATAAGTGTCCGGGGCCCAAGACTGTTCAATTGCCTCCCAGCATACAAAAGGGATTACCAACAGACCCCCCGGCTGTCTCCAAGAGGCACTGGACAGGCACCTAAAGTCAGTACCTGACCAAATGGGCTGTGGTTCGTACGTCTGCTTATGTGCGGCCAGCAGTAACACCTGGTTGATCAGACCCTGATCCACCATGAGGCCTGGTCTCAGACCGGGCCGCGGGGGCGTTGACCTTCAAACCCCTCTCCAGGTAAACTCCAAGTCACCATGGGGCCTACAAAAACTAGTGAAACAGCCCAAACCCAAAAAAGAAAAGTGGTTGGGAAAAATTCGTTCAGACTTGAACAGTTTTCTGGAATGAAATTTAAATTCGAGTACTTGGGTTCCACTGTACATTCATTCCTAAAATAAAATTTTATTAAGATTTTCAACTCGGAGTGTTTGCATCCCAGTGCTTTAAATACGTACACATAAGTACAGTTATCATATTTTATAAATAAGTAATTAAGTTTATTCAGGTATAACAAATACAGTTCATACATTATCATACATAGCCCGCGTATGTGTAGAGAACCTGGGATAACCCAAAAAGTCAAAACAAAGTGACTTATTTCCATTGGAGTTCTTCGAATAAAACATTAAAATTCCTTTTTACCAGTTTCTATTCAGGTTTAACGTAGACACTATTATATAACAATGACAGCGATGTATGAACACTAACTTGAAAAACAATACTAACTTGGAGATAAAGACCTTGGAGCAGGAGATGGAGGCACTGATGTCACACATTGCCTGGTAATCTTTATCATTTCCTTTAGAAACTTCGACATATAAAGCGTAGACAGAGAGGCCAATGCCTATAATGGCTAGACATATCATGGCCAGACGTATTGTCGGTAGTCACCCATGGTAAGCACCTGTTGACAACACCATAATGATTTATTCATTCCACTGCAAAGTAACAATGCAATGTTATGTTACAGTATTATGCTGCAGCTGATTGGTTTAAGAAAGAAACATACATGAAGTTATTCATGTTTAATTCACATAATTGTTCGTCAATTTTCCAAATAAATCAAAGACAAACTCTTTCAAAATAATCACATGCATTATTCGTTTTCTTTGGCTATTTGAGAAGCATTTGTCATATAAGCGATGTAAATACAGGCAGCGGCCAGCTGTATGATGATGCCAGTTTTTTAAAATGGTGCCAGTGTTATGATGGTGCCAGTGTTATGATGGTGCCAGTTATGATGGTGCCAGTTATGATGGTGCCAGTGTTATGATGGTGCCAGTGTTATGATGGTACCAGTGTTATGATGGTACCAGTGTTATGATGGTGCCAGTTATGATGGTGCCAGTGTTATGATGGTGCCAGTGTTATGATGGTGCCAGTTATGATGGTGCCAGTGTTATGATGGTGCCAGTTGTATGATGGTGCCAGTTGTATGATGGTGCCAGGGATAGTCAGTGTATTGGTGCCAGTTGTATGATGGTGCCAGTTGTATGATGGTGCCAGTTGTATGATGGTGCCAGTTGTATGATGGTGCCAGTTGTATGATGGTGCCAGTTGTATGATGGTGCCAGTTGTATGACCTGGAAGACCCTATCAGAAATTCTGGGAACAAAAGAGATATCACGACATAGCGAAATAAAATTAGCAAAATCAGATGAACCCCAACTCCCACCAACAGAAACAGCAAACAGACTCAATGATTTCTTCTCCACTATAGGTCAAAACCTTGCCAATAAAATCCCAAGCTCAGATAGCCACAAATAAAAATACTAAGGAACTAAAACCAACCCCACTGTTTACCCCCAAACCCATACAATCCTTAATTTAAATAACCCATGAAAAACAACCCAAAAATAAATATACCCTAAACCCCCCCATTAATAACCCCAAAAAACTCCACCCAAATCCTTTTAAAAATCTATTGCCATGCAACAAACCTTTAATCTCCCCCACCCCCCCCCCCTTTCCCCCGTTCTAAAAACATACCCCTTTAATTCCTAAGAAGGAACCACGATTAATTTAATATGGCCCTAAATTTAGTAAACCCCCCAAAATTTCGAAAAAAATTATAAACAAATTTCATCCTACCTCATCTTAAAAAAAATTTCACCCCCAATATTATAATAAAAATATAATGATCTAAATTATAAATGCTTTAAACATTATACCTGAATTAAAAAAAAGAATCCCACGGGGCTTCATTGCTTTCTAAAGGGTTGTACAATTTGACCATGATTCACAGAAAATTTCCAAACTAATGTTTTAGAAGGGACCCCTAAAATCCTAAATCTTACCCACAAAAACTCAAAAGTGTACCAAATTCAAAGCCTTCCCAAACAATTAAGTTTGTGCCCCCCACAAATGCCTTGGCCCTTTTTCTCTCCCCCCTAAAAAAACCACCCGCTTCCAAAATTCTCAAACCAACTTTTTGCAGGGGGATCACCCCCGTTTCCTTAAACCCCACCCCCGTTCAGCAACCAAAGTAAAACCGAATTTCAGAAAATATTACCAAGTCTAACCCAAACTTTTTTCCCCAAAACTTCAAACCTCTCACAATTGGTAACAACCCAGATGGTTTTTCCCTAACAAAAAATAATAGGAAAACACCACACAAAGCTACAGAGGAAAAATTTTAAACCCCCCGTAATTGAAAATTTCCACTAAAAAAATTTCTAAGAAATCCCAAGAAATTTTAGGATACAAAAGAACGGAAATGTTCCACAGCAAGCCCATCCGCCCTTACCACCTTCTATTAAAACCCCTTTTTCCTCCCATGGAAAAATTTTCCATGGGGCTAACAACAAAACCTCCCAACCCCCAATTACCCCTCAAAAACCAGAAATTTTAAAAAATTCTCACAACAAGCACCATTTCCCCAATTTCCACTCAACCCTTACCCTACAAAACCCCAATCCATACCCCCTTTTTATCACCCTTGGCCCACATTTAAAAAAGATTGTTACACGATCCCCCCCGGATGCCCCCTCAGTCCCAAAACCAGTTTTTAAGGGGTACCGGGGTAAACCAGACCCAAAGTCGAAAGGGGGAACAATAATTAAAAGCCGCCCAAAAAATTAACAAACCTTCCGAGATCCTGAAAATGACTCAAAAGGGTAAATACACCCGGCCCCCCCCCATCCAAAACTATTAACTCTGGGTTTTTTCAAGAACATCCCCAAACCCCCCTAATCATCTAAACCTTTTCCCCCAATTAGAGGACCCTTGGCCCCGGGGTCCCTCCACATTTCTAAAAACAACCCCAACCTTTTCCCCACTCCCAACAGTAAACACTCAAAGAATCCGAAACCCCAAAAGCCTAAATCCCCAAAAACATAAAAATCCATCCCAACGGCAAATCCCCCCCATCAGAATTTTTTATCAGTTACCACCCAGGCCATGGTTTTAACAGGCCCCCTTCCTGCCCCAAACCATTAAACCCCTAAAAGGTTTTGCATAAAGCAAAAAGAATGGGGGGAGAACCCTTCCTCAACTTTCAAACCTTCGACCGGTGACCAATTCGTTACCCTGCGGTAAAGGTGCATAAAAATCCATATCTTAATTTCCCTCCAAAAACCAGGAATATTAACCACAATAATCCCACACACGTAAAAGCTTTTTCCACAAGGCCCAGGAAACCCCCCCCTTGTTCCTCCCTAAAATCCCAATAGACAGGTTCCCCCCAGCACCCTTCCTTGGATGCACCCAACTGATCCTTCCATTTAAATAAAGCCCCAAACCTCCCAAAACTTTCATGGTCAAAAACTTTTCAAAAGATTTTATTTTCAGAAGGAAAAGAGGAATTAAATCACTCAGACCTCCCCCCCCAAATTTGGGGCCCCCAAATACCCCAAAGTCAAAACCTGGGTGTCTTCGGGGGAATTTAAACCTCAACCCAAAAAAATTTTTAATTTCCCCAATCGCCTTAAAAAATACAAGATGGATTTTAATGGCCTTCAAAAACAAGGCCCCAACCCCCATGATTACACCTCTTAGTACTTGTTCTTCACCTGGACTTTAATTTTGTCCCCCGCCCCTCTCAGGACCCCCCCTTTCCTAGCATTTTCCACCTAGAAAATAAAAAACTTTCCGGGGAATAAACCCCGGAGGGTAAAACCCACCGTCAATTACTTGAAGAGCGCCTGGGGTTTCTAAAAATTAAAATTCCGAACCGAGGGTATAGATTTATAACCTGGAAAACCCTTGAACTAGTAACGAATGACACGAAATTTCATTCGGCAAAAGACTTCAACTCCCACCCCCCAATAAAAGCTGCCCCAGAGTTGAAGCCCCTACCTATGTCCCCCCGGCTTCAACTCTCCCCCACCAGTTTTGGGGTTTACCAAACAAACCCCTGGCGCTTTCCCCAAATTCCTACCCCCGCCTAAAAGTCATCCCCTTTGTCGCCCTTGGCCGACGTTGGGTTTTTCACCAGAAACCCTGTATCACCATCCACCCAAGGCTGCAAGACCGGGGGCCCGGGGGTTGACCCCCAACTCTCTCCCCAAAATCCCTTGTTTACTGCCTCCATTGATGGATTGACTACAAAACTTTTCCCAAGGCCCCAACCCCCAAAACCCCTTTTAAACGTTTGTGGACAGGGACCCCCGGTCAACTGATAAATGCCAATAATTTTCCCACCTGGGTAATGGGAAAGAGTTACTTTTTAAAAGTTTTAAATTTAATCCACCAATTTGGGTTTTTCCGCTGTTTTAGCCAAAAAAAACTAGTTTGTAAACCATGCTAACCCACAAGTAATACCTTTAGAACAAATATTTAATTTCATTTTGTTACAACCTTAAATTTTAAAAACTGTAAACCAAAACATTCTAGGCCTTTTAACCAGAATCTGAACTTAATTGTCTTGTATTTAAAACCTTTGTCACAACAGCATATTGCGCAAGCAACTCCTCCGCACACATAAATAATGCGTAGACCTTTCAGATTTATAATTGTTTCCCCCAAAAGGGGGTTTCTCAGTCTGGGTTTCCCTTACCATAAGTAATTAACTGCAACTTCTTTCCTTTGAATTCCCCCGGCCCCCCAAAACCCCCTGGATTCCCCCTCAATTTGCCTTGGAAAATAGGGAAAGGCGTGGACTTGGAATAACCTTTGGACGCTGTCAGTGTATGACCCGCCTATTACATTGGTCCTGTCGGGTTTTTCGGGAACCAACCCCTTTCCCCCAAATTTGGACTAAAGAACAAAACATTTTTACACACCTCATTGATCCGTTCATTGAACTTTCCCTTTTTTGCGAATTTAATTTTGACTTGGTGTAAAATTGGGAAATGTCAGCCCCTCCCAAAAACGTTTGACTTGGGTTCCCAGCAAATTAATTTCAACCCAACTGTCCGTAAAGACTGGGAAAAACTTTTAGTTCAAACAAGCCATTTCAATCTTTTTGGAAATTCCCCACCCAAACTTAGTGTTTAAAACGAGGGACCTCTAAAACAAGGTTTTGTTCTTAAAACCAAAAAGGTTTCCGAATACTACACCAGCTTAACTAGGGCCAATGGCCCTAAGGGACGGGTTCATAACTGCTGGGCTTTTGGGGAGTGCAAAAAGGTCCTTATCCAGACTAACTAAATAAACGGTGTTTATTCACTTATTCAACCCATACCTATAAAAGCCTCTATACTTTTCCACATGAATGTACTTTCCAAAAATTTAAATAAATATTATAAATAATTTTCCAATTTGGAAGGGGACGTATGGGGAGAAAGTATCAGATATTTAAATGGGTTCACGCAATTTTCTTGAAAATGGGTACCCCAAAATTGGAGGGAAAAGGGATTTTGGTTTTCAAAAACCTGGGGTCCCCTTTGGGGACAAAAACCCTTGTCCTGAGCGCAAAGAGGGGATGTTGAAGAAGAAGTTTTAAAACCCAACGCTCTTTATGGGTGGAAGCGTGTGTAATGGGTTGCACAGGGAAGGGGGAGGGAGGGAGAAAATCCTGTCTAGGGCAGGGTGGGGAATAAAAAAATGCCCGAAACCCAAAGTATAATGCATTACCAAAACTGTTTCCAAGGGGTGAAAATTTGAAGTTTCCCATTATAAAGGACGAAAACAGGAAGATTAAATTTTTCCACCTTTAAGTAAAAAAGGCGGGGAAGTTCCCTAGGAATTTGAAAAATATTTGTTCCACCCCTTGGCTAAAGCAAAGGGTACCCGTATAAAGAAGGGACAAAAGGTTTTTTTAAATTAAAGGGTTAATTTTACAAATTTAAAAAATTTGAAAAATTAAAAAACGAAAACCCCCCCTATCCCAAAAAATTTCCCCCCCTGCCAAAGGTTTAGGCCCAATAAAAAAATATGAAACCTGCAGACATATAAAAGAATGAGGGAAAAAGGGTCCCCACCCGGGGACCTTGATTTTAAAAAAAAAAAAATTAATATTTTATAAAATTTTTAATATTTTTAAAATTTTAAAATAAATTTATCAAAAAAAAAATATTTTAAATGGGGCAAAAATTTTTGCCAAAATTAAGGTTTTCCCCCCCGGGAACCTCCCTCTTCTCTTTTCCTTCAAAACCTACCCAAAACCCAATTATAAACCCCCAAAGCAAAACTCTGTTTTTTCCCCCCAGTTAAAATACGTATTGAAAATTTTTTTAATTTTATGTTTGTAGCACAATTTATCGTAAAATCCCTGACCAATACTTCCTTCGGGTTAATTACCTAAGTGAGGACTATTGTCTATGTGATTCTAAATGCTGTAAGTCTGAAAAACAATGCTTGAAATTAAGACTGCATGTCTAACTCTGGCTTGTCAGCATCAAAGTAATTGTCTGTTAAGACACGTAAGCATTGATAATTGCCTTTAACCACCGGATAATACTTAATCAGTTCATAGGGTTCTCCCTTACAAGACATTTAGATAATTGAACTTAGCAATCATTATGTCAGTTCGTGAATTTACAGGGATGAAAACAAACACTAATGAATTCTTCATAATTATGACTGGGAAAATGGGTAATGACAATGTAGGTAAGCTTGGTAAAATGAGACACTTGTTGTTGTTACAGGTGTAAAAAGGTGTTTGACCACTAGTTACAGTAGGTCTCTGTGACAGAGTTTTGGGCAGATAGCCTGTACTCCTGAGCCTTAATTGTTGGTTACTAAAAGTACCAAAACATTTTTAGTTTGAATCCTAGTGGATCGATTCAAGAAAATTCTTTTCATATGTGTATTGTCTGAAATTTATTATTTCAGACGTTGTGTAAGTAATTCAAATTTGAATAAAGAATCATCAAATCTAGTTGTATCTGAGTTATCTTCAGACTGAAATAGATTTTCTAATTGTGTAATTTAGTTGTAAAGACTGAAATGAGTTTTCAACAAGCCATTTTAAGGTTATACGAAATTCTAGCACCACACTTAGTGTTTAAAATACACTGTACTGCTTATAAAAGCTGAGTTTTGTTATGTTAAGTCACCAATAATCGAGCAGACACTACTGACCCTACTAGCTACCTCAGGGTCATGGGACCTGAAGGGTCAGGGTAATGGCTGGTGTTTATGGCTGAGTGTGCTGTGTCAGCTTGCCCAAAACAAGGGACTAATCATAAATAACGATGTTATAACTTCTTCCCTATACACTATAAATGTCATGTATAAATGTAAAATCACACAAAATATAATACACATATATAAAGTTATATATATATATATATATATATATATATATATTATATATATATATATATATATATATATATATATTATATATATTATATATATATATATATATATATATATGAAAGCTTAAATTTATATATAAGTTCCTTTAATATAACAGGTATATCTATAAGAAACAAACTTTAACACAATCTTGTCTCTTAATCTCTGTCTATAAACATTACAAACACTATGTGTATATACACTCAGACAAACCAAACATCACTTGGTTGTTGTCTTAGTCAGCGATTTTCGAGCTTGGAGCAGTGTATGCCGGGTGTCATCCCCCATTTTCTTGTTGGGTGAGCCACTCAGCTCCCGTTTTCTTTGGGTGAATGCTGGGTGAGCGCCCATTTTCTTTTAGCTGCCCATTCTCTGTGATTGAGTCTGGAGGGACTCATTTATACTGATTTATATTGTAAAACACTAGGTCTTGAGAAGCTGTCAAAGTTATTCCTCAATGGGCTGAAATGAGTTATAATTTGTAAGATTATAAATTACCCCTAGGGGGTGTTATGTCAGCATATTTCATTCACTGATTGCTGACAAACTTACTTGTGTGGACTCAAAAGTCCGCCCCTTACTGCCGACTATAGGTTGATTACAAACTCCTTGCGACTCAAGAACTGCGTAGTCCCCCGTACTACAAGAAATTCGTAACCTATCTTGCTCTTGTAGCGTGAGCTATGGTGTTCTTCACACCTTCGACAGATATCGGTGACTTGATAGAAGCTGAAGTGTCCTTGGATGTCCACGTCTTCCATAGTCTAGGAAAACGCACACTGGTACACTATGTTCCACAAGATTTGTCTTTATTGTTCACAATCTTATCACTAAAGAAGCTGATCACACTTCTCTTAAGTGTTTATTGTGTTTTATGAGACACTTTGTTCACACTAATGCACAGATCGTTCTTTGTTGGTTATCCTGGCATCTGTGTCACTCTCAGTAGAGTCAAAAGTAATCTGAAGACGCCACAGCGCCCCACGTTGTTACTGCCCCCAGCACAAAGGAAAAGCTGACATAGTACCTTTGCTTCCTTGCCACTTCCTCCATGAGGCAAAGAAGAATGTTTAAATCTTGCTGTCTTAAGCATAGACAACAATGTCCACTATCTTTACTATGGTAATAAAGTGGGAGCAGGATTTTCCTTAATTGTCCTGCTAAGGTAAGAGATGTACTGTCTCTTATTAAAATACACTCTGCAACACTGGACTGCAAGGAGCGGCGGTCGCTTGACCACAGGTCGTATACTGGTACTGCATCTGGGATCAATTACTCGCTGTAGCAGTAAAAAAGATATTTGCCCCTTCTGAGAGGGCTGGGCCCCTCAGGGCTGAAAGGGCTGAAGGGGCTGAAGGGCTGTACCGCCCTCCTGGAGAAAATTTCTCCACAATGGTAGTAAAATTGATGAGTGTAATGTATTGATAGATACTATTTGGGAGATGCCCCGGTTGTGATAATGGTGTATGTATCATGGTGGTACATTATGATAGTGTGAGTGTAAAAAAAGTGGAGGGGGTGAGTGGGGGGGGATGTTCCCCTTCCCTACATTCAAGCAAAAACCCCGTGCCCTCTGTAAACAAAGCTAAGAGGTCTATAAGGGAAAAGTGCACTTAGAGACTCAGGAAAAAGGAAAACATGTGATTTGATATGATTTTGTTATGTCTGTTTGCTTTTTGAAAGTTTATTCATTTTGCGGGAAAAATTTTGATTCTATCCCTGGACTTTTTAAGGGAAAACCCAAATCGTTAAACTCTCCTTTTTTAATTTGGAATATTGCGTCACTTGTTAGTTAGTTTAATTGTTTATTATGCACCCCCAAACCCCTCCTGTGGGCGGGAGTCAAAAGGTTACAGAGGTACAAAATTTGGGCCCGGGGGCTGGACTCCCAAAATTTTGATAGCTGGCAAATTACAGAGGTAATGTTCACAATTTACAAAGGTAATGAACTCACAATTTACAAAAGGGAATGAACTCCGGTAGGTTGCACAATCATGACAAGTTACAAAGGATTTACAGATTACAGAGGACGTAATGGGTCCGGGGCTGGGGGGTCCCAAAAATTGGTGGCTGAATGGTACAGGAATGAACTCACAAGTTACAAAAGGAATAATCCGTAAAAATGGTTACTTACTTTTTTAATGGTACAACCTTTAAAAAATTATGTTAAGAGCTTCACACTTCCAAAACCCCGGGCACAAAATGTAGTGAGTTTTTGGGGCAAAAATTTTATTGTTGGAAACCCCCACACACACACACAAAAAATTCATACACCCCACACAAATAAACAACACACACACCCCTATACAAATTATCACACACACACACAACCAAACACAAACAACACACAACCCCAAACCACACACACACCACACCACACACAACACCACACCAAAAAACACCAATGTCTTTTGTAGTTTTAAAAATTCAATTTTGTATTTTTTAGTTTCAAAATTTTAAGTTTCTGTTGTCTGTGTTTATTGCAGTATTTATAATTGTAATTTTTTCATACCTTAAATTAAGTATCAGAACTAACAAAAAATTTCAAAACCTTCTACTGCATTAGGGGGGAATAATACAGTGTTTTGGAAAAAAATTTAAGGAAAAAAATTTTTTAAATTTTGCTTTTTGCATTAGTTTGTATAAAAAAAAACCAGTTGTGAAAAAAAGAATCAAAAATTTTGGGCCAACATTTTCATAATTAAAGTAGAAAATTTATTTTAAAAGGAAAGTGTTGTATTTGTCCCCTGATTTTTTTTAAGTCAAAATGTAATTATGGATTAAATAAAGGCCTGCTTAGAGTGTTAAAGATAATCTTCATTTTTTTCACGCCATTAAAACCGTAGGTGCATTAACCTTTCAGGGCTTACAACGTATTTTAGGGGTTACGACGAGGGTATTTATACTA
>NC_069430.1:10265063-10309712 GCF_026875155.1 Cherax quadricarinatus | reverse complement strand
TTTGTAACCCTTAAATAGAAGAATAAACTTGAATTGAATTGAATTGAATACATATACATTGAAGGAGAATTTATAATAATAAGACTCACCAATTTGTCTGGAGATTACTTGGTGTATCATACACAACCCCCTGCCTCAATATGAAGAAAATACTGGCCAGAATCTCAACATAAATAGACAACTTAGCTTGGGTTCCAGAGCTCTCCTGTCCATCTGTTTAATGCTCACGTTATGCAGGACTGCAAATCCAACAATTTTGGGTCCTATTTGAGAGGTTTTAAGCCCAATATAACCCCTAGAGCGACGAAAATTTATGCACATTTCACTAATGTGCCTGTACTGCATTCAAAACAATGGTGTGCATCTCCCTCCCTGCTCGTCAGCGCAGGCGCCGAGTTTCCCTGTCGGTTCACTTCTTTAAAATACACTTTAGATCAATAGTAATGTATTAATCAGGTATATTTACATTATAAAAAATATACAGCATAAGTTTGGTAAATTATTTTCCACAAGTATTATCCTTATCCACAAGTATTATCCTTATCATCTTCACTGTGATTTTAAACGCCACTATCAGATTCATCATTTTTGTAATTATTAACACAACTGCAATCATCAGTTTGTTCATCACCACACTCATTTTCATAATGGCTGACAATCTGTGGGTTGATGTACTCATTTGCAACCTCTGTAAGTTTTCCTCGTGGTGCTCAAGTTGTTTCAAACACCATTGTTACTTCTCCAGTACTGTTATGCGCAGGTGCATGTTGTGCACCACCCCAGCAAGACCAGCTTCATCTGGAGGTGTGAAGTCCCAGTCAGCTGAGCCAGGTGGCTGACTGACAGCTGACTCAGCCAGACAGGTGGCTGAGACAGCTGACTCAGCCACACAGGTGGTGTCAACACCAGCAGCATTACTAGTGTTGATAGCAGACGTGATCGTGTTCTGTTGATGTACTCCCAGAGTGACTCCCTCAACCACATTGTCTGAAATCAGGCATGGGCCAGTATTCAGACATGAAGTATCTGGTAGGCCTACTGCCTCATCATGGGGGGGGGAGGTGATGGGTGAGGCAGGAGCCCTGCGGCTGGCGATGTGGGCAGCTTTCACTCTGCAATCAGCATGAGCAGCTGTGACTTCTGGAGTCTTACAATTGATACATTGTAATGCAACAGTCTGGTGTTTCTTGATCATATCATAGCACTGGTGAAAAGGATGGGCCTTGGCACACACTGCATGCCAGTGTGACTTAGCTGGGCATTTCCAAGCAATATGACCCCAGCGCTGACACTTGTAGCATCTATGGTGAGGTGGTTTGTACAAAGCTATTTTGTAACTCCTGTTAAGCGCTGCACGAGAGTGGATATATGATGGCGGAGTCCCTTGGCCAATCCACTCAGCCAATATCAGATCATTTGGAAGTCGACGAGGGTTTGCAACTTGATCTGACAACAGGAATTTAGGATCCAAGTACTTATTGACATTGTGGATAACAATAAGCACTTTAGGTGATCTTGGTGGGGCAGCTTGGAGTTGGATGCTAGCATATTTATGAGTAAGAAGTTTTTCTATGAATGTTGGGTCGTTAGTGACAAAAACGTAATTATCCTCGTCATGACGAAAGCGAATCCGAAGGTTTTTCTTCTGGGTTCTCTAGTGTAGCTTCGTAAAACCATCTAAACTTGACCTCAAACTCCCGTGTTAGCAGGGAAATCAAGCCTAACCGTTCTGCGATGGCTGTTGTTGCTCTCGTTGTTTCTTGCAGCAAGCCTCCTTTGAAATCCTTTTTCTTTTTTCAAAGCTTCCTTACTTCTATAACGTTCAAATTCGCCTTCACCATCATTTACTTCATTCACATCCATAGGTCACTTCTAGTTCAGCTGCTTGAGGTGGAAGAGTTAGTCTGTTACCCTTGGGTCAGCAAAACCGCCTTTATTCCATAAGAGAGAAGGGACAAGGAAGGGATATTCACCTCGTTAGACACAGGCAATATGGGTGTAGTGACCTGTGGGTCGCAGTGCCATTTTCAAGGTCATTCACGGGGCCACAGTCATCTCGAGAGTTACCAACACTGTACTACTCGTTAATTACTCCAAACCTGCAGCACTTAACACATCTAGCACACGTGTCTTGGAATGACAGACAAATTTTTCACTCTGTGGACAAACAAATCAGCACAAATTTACTATGTTTATAGATGAACCTCTGGCATGTTACAGTTAAAAAGCCGTCTCGGAAAGGAGTTACCAGGTACTGCAATGCTCGTTAAATTGTTCTTAACCACTCTTGTTGTGTTCTAACTATGCAGCATTCCTCCCAAAAAAAACCTCGTGCATAGAAAAACAGGCATCTTCCTCTTTAGAATATAACACATTTAGTACAAGCGGCACAGTCGGATTCCCGGGCAGGCCCAGTCGGTCTGGATCCCCAAACTCACGCAGGATGGAGTCATCCGTATTTCTTGGGTAGGCAGAGGTGTTAGCTTTTTGGAACTTAGATATTCGATTTGAAAAGGGGCGAACGCGGGATTTTAAAAGGGCGGAGATTTGGGGGAACGGGAAATAGCGGGGTAACTGAGCCACACATCGCCTCTCTTCACATAGTCAATATGGGCAAAGTCTCAGGCGGGTGATGCATGCCTCGTCAAGGTCATTGACTGAGGCAAATTCTCAAATTACCAAACACTGCTTACTCGCAAATATAACCCTCCAAACTTGTAAAAACTCTAGTACCGTGTCTTGGAAAAAGACGAATTTTCAGTGTGTGCACCCGGGTTACCAACTCACGTAGGACTGCACATCGTTTTTTATTCCTCAGTTTTAAAGGGATGACGTTGCATTTTCAGAGGCACGAGTACGTGACTAAAAAATTCCCTCTACACTGTAGTTGATAGAAGCGAAAGGCTGAGATCAAATAAAGGAAGAGGGGAAGCAGGGGCCTGTGAAGCCTTTTAAAAATGGAAAACTATTCCATGTTTCACAGGTAACCCTAGTCCAACTCACCTTAAGAGTTCTCACAACCGAAGCTGTTTTCCCAAACAGTATGAGTTTTAATGATGACTTATCGTCGAGAAAAATGGGTAGTCTCCCCAAATTAGTGGGTCCAGATCCCCCCCCCCACCCCATCTACCCCCTAACCACTCAGCCGAGACGTAAAGAGGGCTAAAACATGTTTTAAATTTTTTTCCCATGCATCATTTATGTCCGTGCAACTTGTTATCCTGCCCAGTCACAATTTGTAGCCTACGATCTGTTCTTTACTGTAATTTCTATTGACCTCATTTTATTGTCCTGTTTGGCCTATCCTATCCTAGTGTTTTTTTGGGTCAGTAGATGATGAAATGATCCAAGGCCTGTGGTAAGGCCCCTTTACTGACAAATGTTTTCAACATTACAAAGTTTTGGGGTCTTTTGGGGTGGCTGAGAATTGTGTTCCAGGTTGGTGTATAATTATTGACTTTTAAAAACCCTAAATTTGTTTATCCCTTTTTCATAGCCCGTTTTTGCTGCGAAAACAGATATTGAAGTCTCCCTTTTAAACTGTCTCGCAATTGTTTCAAGTGGGCAAGTCTCGGGAAAGGTCAAAGAACTGACCCTGGGTGGGAGGCAAAAAACTATTCCAAACTAAGAGGGGTTTTTTGGTTTTGGGAACGCACTTCAAACCATAAAAATCTCCAGTTTATTGTTTTTTAAAATCAGATCTTGGGTTGTAAGTTTTAATTTGTTTCTTATTGGCAAAACCCCCCACCCCCTTTTCTGTTCCTTTAAAGCGTTTTTATTTGTAACTTCTATTTTGACTCGTGTCATTTCCCGTTCATCCAACCAAATTCAGGATAATAAAATTTCCCAGTACTTTTAGCTAAAACCTAATCCTCCCAATTTTTTGGGAAAAAGGATTCTTGCTTGACTGAGTAAAGTAAGGCCTGTTTTCTAAAACAATTATAATCTTTTTAATAAGGGAAAAAGGGGTCATTTGTGAAAAAGGGTTTGGGATATCGTTGGGGGGAGAGAGTATGGAGGAGGTAATGTATTCAGATATTTGGGAGGGGACGTGTCAGGGGATGGGTCTATGAAGGAGAGGTAAACATAAAATTTGATGAGGGAAAAGGGAGGGGGTTGCATTAGGAGTCTGGGAGACAAGAATTTTGCCCCTTGGAGGCAAAGAGGGAATGTAGGGAAGTTTTTTTTACCCCCCTCTTATATGGGTGTGAAGCAGGGGTGAGAAAGTTGCAGTGAGGAAAAGGGGGAGCAGTGGAATTCATGTCGAGACGTTGGGTGTGAATAAAATGCAGGAATTCGTAGTTGGAAGTTAGGAGGGGGTGCGGGATTACCAAAACTGTTGTCCAGGGGGTGGGAAAGGGTTGTTGAGGGGGTTGGGACATGTAAGAAATAGCGAAAACAAAATGACTTAAATGTACAGCCCTGTAGGGGAAGGAAGGCGGTGTGGGGCGCCTGGGAAAAGGGGTTGGGAGGGAGGGGGTAAAGGGGTTTTTTTTGGAGGGGCTTGGACTTCCAGCGGCGTGCGGGAGCGTGTTTGATGGGAAAGTGTGGAGACAATGGTTTTTATATTTGACGTGCGTTGGTGTGACAAAGAAACATTTAAAAGGGGGTTCAGGGAAAAAACCCGGCCGACTTGAGCCGGAGAGGGGAAGACATGCCTCATCTGAAGGAGGGGTTTAATTTTGAGTTTAAAAATTTTTGTGTAAAGCCCCCTTCGGCAAACGGATGGAGTAAAATATGGGGAAAGTTTTTCTTTTTGGGGCCACCCTGCCTTGGGGGGAATCCCCAGGTATAATAAAATCAATGTACATTGCAAAAGGGAAATTTGTCCCAAATCCATTTGTTACACACAAAAAAAATTCTGGCCCCTTTAAATATAATTGAATGCATCCATTATGCCCCAAACCAGAAACGAACAACAAAATACCTATTGGGAAAAAATTCATTTATCAATGTAACCATTTTTTACAAAACAGAAGATAACAAAGAAAATTTATTATTTACATTACATAGACAAGTGGGGTTTTTTGGGACCCCTGGGCGCAAAATTCCCCCATCAAACCCTACAACTGCTTATCCACAATTGCCTGACCTATTAATTACAAATAAAATATCCACCGGGGAATTCGGGTAATTATATTTTTTTTTTTTGGTGTATTTTAAAATTTTAAAAAAGGATTATAAAATTTACACTAACATAACAAAAGGGAGAATATCTTAAAATCACTCACCAATTTGACTGGAATAAGGTGTTCTATCGAAAAACCTCTTGTCTTAAAAAATAACCGGCCAGAGTCAAAAAACTAAACAAACTTATCTGATTTCCCTGGAGTGTTTTGTCCGTCACCTATACTCAATTTATGCGGAATGCATATCCAACATTTTGTCTCCTATTTGAGAGGTACACCCCCAATTTTACCTCTGAACATGAAAATTTTTTCCCAATTTCACTAACGTTTGTTCAAATCTTCAACAGGCGAGTCCTTCTGCCAGGCACGGGTTTCCCTTTTTCGAAACAAAATTTTTTATTAAATACAAAATGGGCCTCTTTTTACCAAAAAATTACGTTTTTCCAAAAAATATACAGATTTTCCACACTGCGCCCGGGCGGAGGGGTTCAAAACACCAAATTGCTGTTTGGAAGGGTGGGGGGACCTGGGTACAATGGGAAGGCATCCACGGGGTGACATATTACACAAGATTTAATCACACTTTTACACTTTCCCTCTGGGGAATCCGAAAGTTTCCCTAATAAAATTTTAAGGTTCTTTTCCCCCCCATGCATTATTTTTTTTAGGGGCATTAGAAAAATTAAATTTTTTAGTATGAGTTTTGGGCATAAGATAGGTGTTTAGCATAACACCCAATTCAGCATTTTGTAACCTCCTTGCACCAAATTTTACATTGTTCCTAAATACAGCCCAATTTCTTATTAGGGAAACCTTTTCAAAATTTTTCTTTCCACCACATTTAAATCTCTTTCCTAGATTTCTTCTAGTACCCTTTTACCCAAAATTTTCAAGAGGATGTGAAAACTTACATGATTTTTCATCTTAGAAATTTAAAAACACCAACTATTTACCCTAAAATTTGGGTAAAGAATATTATTTATATAAAAGGCAAAGGGAAAGGAAATTTTGGAGCAGTGGTCACAGTAATTTAAGGACAATAAAAAGCCTTTGTACACCCAATTAGCTTTATTTCCCAACCACTTGTCGTTTAAACCATGATACAGCATTTAAAAATTTTCATAATTTAAACCTCGAGAAAGAAATCAGCTGGATTCTCCCCCGGTATATGATTAATTTAACATATGCTGCCCCAAAAACTTTTAAAATTTTCTTTGCATCTGTTAATTTCAGCGACTCGTTTTGTACGTACACAATTTTATGTTTCCATTCGAATCCATTGAAAGATACCTCATTATCAGCCCCAAATTTAAAGTTTTGCTAAATTTTTATCTTCCCTGAACTTATTTTTATATAATTAGCAAATTTTGACCCCACAAAAGGGTGAAAATTCCAACTAGGTAAAAACTGTTTTAAATTTGGAGACATTTAAGCCTTGACATAACAAAGAGAAAACACTATTACTTTGAGGTAAGCAACTGCTCCATATGCCAATTTTGAAGCATCAAAAAAAATTGGAGTACATTTTTCCCATTTGGTTTGTACCGGGCTGGGAACCCAACTTGGGAAATTTTCTCATAATCCCCAACTAATTTCATCCCACCTGTTAATAAAATTCCCTCGGGTAGAGTTTCATCCAACCCATTTAATTTTCCATGCTTTCCGATTAAAATTTTCCCCCCTTTTTAAAAGGGGGACACAAACCTTTGGGTCAAAACATTTGGAAACTTTAGCAAGCAAAACTCTCTTAGTTTAATTTATTGGGCATACTGTAATTATTAGGTTTTAAAAATTAACAAAATCCAGTATCCCATATTTTAAACCCAAAAACATACTACATTTTGGCACTTTTATCTCAAGAAATCTTTTCTTATTTTGCCTTTAATTTGGGGGGTTTACCATTCCATCCCTGAGGCATATTTTCACTTTGCATTTTTTATTAGCCTCTCCAAAACATTAACGTTCCTCTTCGTTAACGTCAAACCCCGGAAATTGTCCACATAAAATTTTTTGCCATTTTTAATTGGCTTCCCATATGTTTAAGGTTCATTTATCTCGTCCTAAAGGGAAAAAGGGTTTTTTAGAGGGGTAAGTGGTCACTAGGATTTTCGGCCATAAGAAACGGGGAAAAATCCCGGGCCGCCTCTTTTAAACCCCTCTTTGGAAAGCTTGCTTATGTCGCCGAAAGGGATAAATTTTTCATCCTGAAATTTAATAAGATATCCCTAATTTTTCCGTCAAAAACGGGCCCCGTCATCAAACAGTCCCTTTAAACAGGTACATTTTTTTACTCCCGCACTCAATTAAAAACAATCCTCAAAAAGTGGTCTTAGAACCTTCTTCCTCCGTGATGGGCAAATAGGACCATAAATTTGGGTTGCTCAGGGATTCCCTTCCAAATTTATTAAATTTAAATGCCAGCAATTATATCATTATAGGGAGTTAACAATTCTGGTGTCTTTCTCAGTTGCGGGGCGAGCCTTTAATTGTCCATATGCCATTCTTAATTGTGGGCAATTCTGGATGGTTCAGTCCCACGGAAGTCTACCCAGTATTGTCCAGATGCAAATTTTACATCTCTAGGTATTGCCCCTGAATAAAGAATCGTCTGGACTTTCTTTATTTACATTTTCCAAGCTAAATTTCCCCCAATTTATGCACTGGCTCAACACCTCCTCTATGGAAGAATTATACGGGGACGTTTCATGGGTAAGACACACGTTATGGTATTTGTATTTTCCTCTAGTCATGATTTATTTTAGAGGAAACCCACCATACATTACATGTCCCCCCTGCAGTCTTCAAAAGGGTACACCCCATTCTTTTTCCCTACCCTTTTTCAAAGGGGGCATAAAATCACTACCTATCAAAGTATTTTTTGGGCCTACAGAAACATCATTTACACCAAAGGCTAAATTTTCATTATTAAAGTCTTTCTGTAAACTTTACAAACCCTACTGTAGAATTTTCTCTGGAATCTATCCAATTGCATTAACACGTTTTTTTTTCATTGCCAACGACATTACATAAACAGTGTCATAAATTGACCCCCTTTTTTCTAGAGAAAACCAGATAAATTTTAAAGTTGTGGGGTCTCCCTCTGTACTTTCATCCAAAACATTTACGTTTTAAAGAAAGTATTTGGGATCCCCGGTCTAATAAGATAAGATAAGATTTCGTTCGGGTTTTTAACCCCAGGGGTAACCACGCAAAACCGAAGAAAGCATGCGTCTCGAGGACTTCTAACTTTTTTCCATTGGGGTCCTTATTTGTCCCCCCGGATCACCCAACCACGCTAACACCCAGGGACCTATTTGCGCTAGGTGAACAGGACAAAGGTGTAAGGGAAAAGTGTCGAAATGTTTCCACCCTCGGGAATCAAACCCGGGCCCTCCTGTGTGAACGGGAAACTTTACCACCAGGCCCCGGCCATTTACATTTTTGATTTATGCCTTTTATCATCATTTTTACCTGTAACCAGGTAAAAACCATCATTATTAAATTGCGCAATTTTTACATTGCTACGTTGTGCAGGATTGCCCCTATATCATTTTTTATCAAAATTTTAAATTTTCCCTTACACATGACTATATGGTGTTTTCCCTTTGTGACATTGATAACAGTTGTTTAATTTTGGGATGACAAACCTTTTCATTGGATTACCTAAAACCAATTTATTGCAAGTTCCTCCAATCTTTCAACTATATCATTCATGAATTGATGCATTGCAATTTTTAGAAAAATGAGTACCCTTGCAGAAGAGACAATCTCTCTTTTCTTTGACTGGGTTTTTTATTAACGGGCTATCTTGGAGGGTACTTATTTTTCTTACCTTGTGGAGAAACATTATTTTATTCCTGCTACTTGAAAGCCCTATGCAACTCTTTTTTGGGGAAAAATTTGGATTATTAAAATTTGGGGTAATTTTTTCCCTTTGTAAACTTGACAATACCTCAGAGTTTTTATTTTGCATCTTTAAAAAGTTGTTGGCTGGGTCTCAACTGCACCTTAAATTTTTGTAACTTAGTTTATTTCCTCCAGACCAAAATAAAATTTGTGAATTTGTTCGGGTCATTCAAGTGTTTTACAGCAAAAATTTTTCTGTACCCTGGGACTCAATAACCAGTCTTTCCTTTGATTATATTTTTTAAAGTTTTTGAAAGTGCTCTCCATTTAAATCTAAATGCGTAAACCTTTGTAATTGACTGAGATTTTAAAAATTTAAAAAAATTCACTAGATCCAACCTCTTTTTTCTATATTTCCATAATGAGCTTTTAACAAGCAACTGCTTCCTCGTATTGGGACAAAATTGGGGAAAAACTTGTATGAGTATTTGGCATCTCCCTTTACCTGTCCTTTGAGGTAAAATAATTTAGTTACACAGGCGAATCACTCCTATCATGCACAGCTGCTTTAAAAATTGACCAAAACTCCTCCCAGTTCTCTCCAGGATTAAATACAGGTAAACATAATTCTGGGAGTTTTGGCAAAGACATCTTATTGTTGGAGCAGACTGATTAACTACCTGGTTTACACATGTTAATTTATTCAAAGCCTGACTTTTACAAGAATCTTTTCTTCTAATTCATAATACTGAATTAGGTGAAATTGCTGACCTAGAAAATGTACAGAGAACCTTCACGGTGCGCATAACGGAGATAAAACACCTCAATTACTGGGAGCGCTTGAGGTTCCTAAACCTGCATTCCCTAGAATGCAGGCGGGAGAGATACATGATTATATACACCTGGAAAATCCTAGAGGGACTAGTACTGAACTTGCACACGAAAATCACTCACTACGAAAGCAAAAGACTTGGCAGACGATGCAACATCCCCCCAATGAAAAGCAGGGGTGTCACTAGCACGTTAAGAGACCATACAATAAGTGTCAGGGGCCCGAGACTGTTCAACTGCCTCCCAGCATACATAAGGGGGATTACCAACAGACCCCTGGCAGTCTTCAAGCTGGTGCTGGACAAGCACCTAAAGTCGGTTCCTGATCAGCTGGGCTGTGGCTCGTACGTTGGTTTGCATGCAGCCAACAGCAACAGCCTGGTTGATCAGGCTCTGATCCACCAGGAGGCCTGGTTACAGACCGGGCCGCGGGGGCGTTGACCCCCGGAACTCTCTCCAGGTAAACTCCAGGTAATCATAAGATCTACTTCAGTCTCATCTACACAGTTTACTAATAAATCTCCTTCATATTTGTTGTAATGTATGTTGAGAAATGGCATTACCAGTTAAGTTTAAAGTTTGTACTTAACTTAGAAAGACAACTCATCGCCTGCACAGCCGCCCCTGCAGACGAGGTCTTGACAAGCTGTCGAAGTCATCTCTCAACGGGCTGTCAAGAGTTATAATTTGTAAGATTATAAATTACCCCTAGGGGGTGTTATGTCAGCATATTTCATTCACTGATGGCTGACAAACTTACTTGTGTGGACTCAAAAGTCCGCCCCTTACTGCTGACTATAGGTTGATTACAAACTCCTTGCGACTCAAGAACTGCGCAGTCCCCTGTACTACAAGAAATTCGTAACCTACCTTGCTCTTGTAGCGTGAGCTATGGTGTTCTTCACACCTTCGACAGATATCGGTGACTTGATAGAAGCTGAAGTGTCCTTGGATGGCCACGTCTTCCATAGTCTAGGAATACGCACACTGGTACACTATGTTCCACAAGATTTGTCTTTGTTGTTCACAATCTTATCACTAAAGAAGCTGATCACACTTCTCTTAAGTGTTTATAGTGTTTTATGAGACACTTTGTTCACACTAACGCACAGATCGTTCTGTGTTGGTTATCCTGGCGTCAGTGTCACTCTCAGTAGAGTCAAAAGTAATCTGAAGACGCCACAGCACCCCATGCCGTTACTGCCCTAGCACAAAGGAAAAGCTGACCTAGTACTTTTGCTTCCTTGCCACTTCCTCGATGAAGCAAAGCAGAATGTTTAAATCTTGCTGTCTTAAGCATAGACAACAATGTCCACTATCTTTACTATGGTAATAAAGTGGGAGTAGGATTTACCTTAATTGTCCTGCCAAAGTAAGAGATGTACTGTCTCTTATTAAAATACACTCTGCAACACGACTGCAAGGAGCAGCGGTCGCTTGACCACGTCCCATACTCATACTGCATCTGCTATCAATTACTCACTGTAGCAGTAAACAAGACGCTTGCCCCTTCTGAGAGGGCTGGGCCCCTCAGGGCTGAAAGGGCTGAAAGGGGCTGAAGGATTCTGATATCCCCCTCCTGGAGAAAATTTCTCCACATATTTGTTTAAATCATCAGTATTCACAGTTTCTTGACTCATTAATTCCAAACATTTATTGTATGCTTTTGTTACATGACTTTTTCTAGCTTGCAGTGATGCTTTATTTGCTCTATATTCCATATGTTTGTCTTCTACATTAATTTCCTCATTTTCAGCCATGATGCAATGTATTAAATTCAACTTAATTAATAACACTGATTACAACTTACAACACTGATACAACTTACCTTTGAATAAATCCTAGCTACACTTGAGCTTTGCAATTACATGCAAGAGAATTGTAATATAAATTTTAAATACACATTAATAATGTTAGTTACACTTGAGCTTAGTAATTACACATGTAAGAAAATTATAATAGTAAGTTTTTAAATAAACATTAATACAAACTTTTAGCCAAACTTGGCTATCAAAATTAATATTATACAAATTAATATAAAGCCTTGCCAGAATTTGGCATAGCAAAATTAATATTATACACATTTATTTATTTATTTACTTATTTCCAATTTGAGCACACATAAAGAGATACAAAAAAATACAGATAAGAGCAGTATGCCAAAGCCACTTATACTATGCATAGCATTACGGGCTGGCTTAAAATTAACTTAAGATTAACTAAGCAATGATGAAATCAGTGATAAAACATTAATGTAAACAGATTACTATAAAGCACAAGTGAGTATTACAAAGACAGGTCATATGGTTGCTTGCATTGTTGTACATTCAGTCGTATGGAGTATTCTGTTAGGTAGTGTATTTAAAAAATAATAAAGTTAGATTGGGTTTTAGGTTTAACATTTATGTGATATAATTGTGAGAAACATTTAAGATATACAATTTATAAGGTTCAGTTATTCAGTATTTATTTGGTTTTGGGTGAGTAAGTGATCTTTGAGAAGAGACTTGAATTTATAAACAGGTAGTGTTTCTTTTATATTTACAGGTAATGAATTACAGATTTAGGGCCTTTTATGTGCATTGAGTTTTTGCATAGTGTGAGATGGACATGAGGAACATCAAAGAGTGATCTGTGCCTTGTGTTATGGTCATGTGTTCTGTTGAGATTGGCAAGGAGATGTTTGAGGGGAGGGTTAATATCAGAGTTAAGTGTTCTATGTATGTAATAGGTGCAGTAATAAGTATGGATGTTTTGTATGGTGAGTAGGTTTAGTGTATTGAATATTGGTGGAGTGTGCTGCCTGTAGTGAGAATTTGTTATCATTCTAACTGCAGCCTTTTGTTGAGTAATTAGTGGTCTGAGATGGTTAATTGTTGTTGAGCCCCATGCACAAATTCCATAGGTGAGATAGGGGTAAATAAGAGAGTGATATAGGGCCAGGAGGGCTGACTGTGGAACATAGTACCGTATCTTCGATAGTATGCCTACAGTCTTGGAAATTTTCTTAGAAATTTGTTGTATATGTGTATGAAATTTGAGTCTATTATCAAGGTGGATTCCTAAGAATTTTCCCTCTGTTAGTTTTGTGATAGGTGATCCGTTTATCATTATGTTAAGAGGGACATCTGTAGCTCTGTTACCAAACTGAATGAAGTAGGTTTTGTCAATGTTCAGTGTAAGTTTGTTAGTCCTCATCCAGGTAGATATTTTCTGTAATTCGGTATTTACAGTATTGGCTAGCGTGACTGGGCTCGGGTGAGAGAAGACGTATGTAGTGTCATCTGCAAAAAGTGTGGGTTTGAGTAATTGCGAAGCATTTGGAAGGTCATTTATGTATAGGAGAAAGAGAAGAGGGCCAAGGACACTTCCCTGTGGGACACCAACTGTAATTGGTTGCGCAGAAGAGTTTGCCCCATTTGCGTACACATATTGGCTTCTGTTGCTGAGGTATGACTTGAGGTAGTTGAGGGAGTGCCCTCTTATACCATAGTGTGACAATTTTACGTGGAGCAAGTCATGGTCAACTGTATCAAAAGCTTTACGTAAGTCAATGAAGATCCCCAGTGGGACTTCTTTTTTCTCTATTGCAGTGTATATATGTTTTAGCATGTGTATAATAGCATCATTAGTATTTTTATTAGCCCTGAATCCAAATTGGCAGGGGTTGAGTATGTTTTGGGAGATAAGGTAGGAGTAGATTCGTTTATGAATTAATTTTTCAAAGATTTTTGAGAGAGGGTGTAAGTTGGATATTGGCCTATAGTTATTCAACTGTTTGGTCTCCTCCTTTGTGGATCGGGGTGACCCTTGCTATTTTGAGTACTGTAGGGAAAGTGGAGGATTCAATGGATTTGTTAAAGAGTGTTGCAATGATTGGTGATAGCACTTGTGACACTTTTTTGTATATAAAGGATGGTAAGGTATTTAAATCTCCTGCCTTGTTTTTTAGTGCGTTGATAATAAGGGAGACTTCGTATGGGTTAGTCGGAGCTAGGAACAGTGTGTTCGGGTAGTTGCCGGTGAGGTAGTCATTTGGTGGGGTATCTGAGCTTGGGATTTTATTGGCAAGGTTTTATCCTATAGTGGAGAAGAAATCATTGAGTCTGTTTGCTGTTTCTGTTGGTGGGAGTTGGGGTTCATTTGATTTTGCTAATTTTATTTCGCTATTTCGTGATATCTTTTTTGTTCCCAGAATTTCTGATAGGGTTTTCCAGGTCTTTTTTATATCACCTCGTAAGTTGGATAATCTGTTCTCATAATACAATTTTTTTGCCCTTCTTATCAGGCTGGTTAGGATTGACGAGTAACGTTTTGTTTGGTCTCTGGTTATGTGACCCATTCTGTACTGTTTTTCATATTGGTGTTTTGTATTTATGGATTTGAGAATGCTGGGTGTTAGCCAGGGACTGTTCAGTCTCTTTGCTGTCATCTGTTTAGTTTTTTTAGGGCAGTGCTTGTTATAGAGGTATTGGGTTTGTTTTTTTAGAAAATTATTAATACATTCGTCAATATCTGTATAGGTTTCTAGCTCAGTGTGCCAATCAATGTTTGCTACTGCTGTTGTGAAGTTATTAATGGCTGCCTCATTGTGAAGTCTGAAGGTGACTTTAGTAGTGTCTTGGGGTAGTTTACCAAGAGTTGTTATGAGGAAAGTAGGGTAGTGGTCTGTGGTATTATCTGTAATTATGCCTGATTTTAAAGGGGATATGGTGTTGGTCCAGATGTGGTCAAGTAGGGAAACACTAGTCTCTGTAACTCTTGTAGGTTTTGTTACTGTTGGTAGTAACATACAGTTACTCATTGTGTTTGTGAATTCAGTAACGTGTGGGTCCTGGTCTTGCAGGAGATTTATATTGAAGTCACCTGAGAGTAGTAAGTGATCTTTGTTCATGCGTGCATCAGTTATCATACTTCCTAGATTTTGACTAAATTGGCTAATGTTTGACTGTGGAACTCTGTAGATGTTTATCAATGTGAGAGGTTTTTGTAGGTACTTGGATTTGAATTTAGCTATTATATATTCCCCATGTTCATCCCTTGTGCAAGTATTAGTGATACATTGTAGTTGGTCTGAGTAGTATATAGTAGTATAATTAGCTACACTTGGCTTACCAGTTACACATACACTGATATAAATCTTGGCCAGAATTGTCTTATCAAATTAATATTATACAAATTAATATAAATCCTTGCCAGAATTTGGCATAGCAAACTTAATATTATACACAATATAATCTTCAGCCACACTTGGCTTATCCAAATTAATATTGTAATTATAATCCGCTACATATTAAGTAAATTTGTGAACTTAACATCCACCTCCTTCTGTCATTTCACATATAATTATTAATAATTAACTAATTAATGACTTCACTAATTACTTCCGGTTCAAGAAAGACCAACGGGTAAATTAAATGTGGAAAATTGCATTTATCTGAATGTAACTCATTATGTACATAACAGTAAATGATAACAATGATAATTATTATTTATCAGTTACATAGACAAGTAGGAATTTGGGACACCTAGGTCGCAAAAATGTCCCCCTTCGATACCTACAACTGTCTTATCCACAAGTTGCTCTAGACCTATTAATTACAAATAAAATATACATCACCAGGAATTCTGGTAAATATATAAATTTGTGGACTGTATATTAAATTAATAAAGGATTATATACATGTATATACACATATACATAATAGAAGGAGAATATCTTAAAATCACTCACCAATTTAACTGGAGATCAAGGTGTATCATACTCGGAAAACCTCACTGTCTATACATGAAAATAACACTGGCCATAGTTATAAACATAAACAAACTTATGAGGTTCTGGAGCTGTCCAGGCGCTGACTGTCATCTCATTACAGTTTCTCTCCAACATGCGGTCGACCATGTTTCCACTTAGGCCACCACGCATGGGTTTAAATTTTCCAGTACCAAAACTCACCAAATTACTTTCACTAGACGCTCTGTCATCTCTAATCATCCTTTGTATCTCTATGGCTCCTGTATCCCCGAACGTGTCATAGCCGGCTGAACCTTCTTAAAACCCTTGCTCATCTTTCATGGGGAGCTGATCGTCGAACTCTGCTTCACCTACATTCAGCCCTCCTTTTATCGAAACTCGATTATGGTGACCAGATTTATTCAGCGGCCTCTCCTGCTACTCTCTCTAGCCTTAACCCCATCCATCACCAAGGATTACGTTTATGCCTTGGTGCTTTTCGCTCTTTCCCTGTTGAGAGCCTCTATGCAGAAGCGAATGTTCCATCCTTGTCTGATCGCCGTGATGCCCATTGCCTTCGCTACTATGTACGCTCTCACGATCTCTGCAATCCTTCCATTTATAGAATGGTCACTGATATTAGTAGACATTCTTTATTTGTTCGCCACCCCTGTTTGCTTCGTCCCTTTTCTCTTCGCCTACATTCGCTCTTGTCTTCCTTTCAGCTACCACCTTTATATGTTTATGTAGCATCTCACTTTTCCCTACCCCCCTGGGAAGTTCCAGCTGTTCGGGTCTGTTCTTTCTCACTCCCTTGCTCAAAAGCCCAACTGCCTATGGTGGCTTCCCGCTCTCTTTTTCTTGATCACTTCCACTCTCATTCTCATGCCATCGCTGTGTACACAGATGGCTCTAAGTCTTCAGACGGCGTTGGATTCGCAGCAGTGTTTCCGGACATCGGAAAAACACACACAACTTTGTGTTTGTGGAACAGAATGAAGAACTGATCAATGATCTACTTAGTACACCTTATGGGGGTATTAAGCTGCTTCGACCTCCATCAGACAATCACCACTATAAAAAATGGGTCAGTATCATAATCTTTGGATACCCTCTCTACATGGACCCATCCCATCTGACTCTAAGTGAGCATATCATCAAGCCTAAGAGACTTAAAGGAAAATCCAAAATTATTGCCAGTTGGGTAGGCCCTGTGCTCCTCCCTCGAAATATCTGGGTGCCTGGCCTACGTTTCCTAAACATCGAGGTGTACCTACCCCCTCGACGCAGGTTTTACAAATGCCAGCATTATGGCCATGTTGCAGTTGACTGTGAAATACTACATTCTTGGTGTCGTAAGTGGGAAACATTCCACTAGAGAATGCACAGTACGCCTTGACAGCCAAAAATTTAAGTGTATTAACTGTAAAGAAGTTGGGATTACAGTTTCCTACAAGGACTGCAGTCGGAACCCAAACAACCTTCGACGTAAGCCTGATAACAATCCTTTAATGGTAACTGAGGATGAGGCCATCCAGTCTACCATAGCCAGAACTGAGACTGAACCTCTGCATAGTGCGGAAGAACCCAACCTCACTGTAAAGGATTCTGGTGATACCAGAATGCCATCACACACTAGTTGTGGAGGAGCTAGCCATCTCTGCTAGCACATGTGGAACTACTGATCTACCACTACTGATACCTATGCCTACACCTGAATATGGGGATGAGCTTGTCATTTTTTCCAATACACACAACTACAACAGTCAGACGGACACCACACAGGTAACCCCCCTGGAAACTGGAGATGAGTCAGATGCACAGGACCTACCTGCAATGAATGATGAGGCAGACTTGCCACAGGCACCATCAGAGAACACTAATGTAACCATGGTACCTGTTAAGGTGATAGGTGTTAAAGAAAGCACTAACTCAGAAGCGCCATCCTCCGGAGAGGCATTGGATTTGCCTGACCTTCCTCATATTATAACAAATTTGCAGAAAAAAATTGAGCATCTTGAACAGATCCTGACAAGTTTAATAAATATATTTAATCAGGATGATGTTCTTGAGTATGGTGATGATGTCAAAAGTGCAGCAATCTCCATTCAGTTTAAAGCAATTTGTAAGAAAGAAGCCCTTGACTCTTGGCTTCAAGACTTGCCTTTTAACTGGTTGCCAAGATGCCGAAAAATGCTTAAAAATAAAGGTCCTGAAGATAAACACGTACAAACTATGCTATTTGCTCTTAAGTGCCTGCACACTATAGCCAAAGCATAATAGTTTTACCATCTTATGAGCAAGAGATTGTAATAACTCACTACAATTGATAAATTACAAATCTTTTCATGGAACATTGCTTCCATCAGGAAGCAGTTGCCTGACTTACATCATATTAGTGCAACCAAGAATATTGATGTCATATGTTTGCAGGAATGTTGACTGAAAGATGGAGCACCTCCACAAAAGTTGCCTGGATATGCAGCTAATAACCTAAGGTCAACCAACTGTTCTGTGATGTATGTCAGAAAGAACCTGCCACATTCACTCCTTTCCTTGCAGAGTCGAGTTAACATGCAGTATCATGGTGTCAAAGTATATGCAGGCGATTTTTCCATAAACATTTTTAATCTCTATGCCCCAGCGAACCAGCTTCGACCTAATGCTTTACCAGATCGCATCAATAGTGAACCTACCCTCATTCTTGGAGATTTTAATGCCAGACATAACAAACACCAGTGGAACTAAACTAGTGAAATTGCTAAATGAGCATGATAATGTTCGAATTGTGGGCACTACTGAGCTTACTCGCATATATGGTGGCATACTAGATCTGTGCCTTGGATTTAACACATCATATACGATGCATGAATCCGTCATAGTTGATGATCTTCTATCTGATCACTTCCCAAGACTAACAACTGTCAATCTTGATCACATCTCCAGCAGTCAAGAAGCTAAATTCAGGAGGAAATGTATTCTCAACCAAGAACACAGAGATAATTTTATTAACCACTTGGAGCAATGGTATAAGAATTACCAGCCCAATGGCACACAAAAATTTAATGATGATTTATTACCACTATTGAGACTCCTCACAGATCAAGTGGGCAGGAAAAGGAAACATAGACCCTCCACTAAATAACAATAAAAAACAATGTAAATACTATAATGATCCAGAGCTACGCAATCTAACACATGCAGCTAGGAGGATTGGTAAAGTATACCGTGAATGTAGAACTCCAGACCTGCTCAGAACGTTCCAAGCTGTTAGTTTTAAGTTTGCCTGAAATGCTCTGTATATATAGGGGCTTTTGGTAGATACACCCAACTATCATATTACTTTGTGGAAACATATATCATGTCAGAATAAAATATTATTACTGTATTATTATTATTATATTCGTGGGGGAGTGCTAAACCCATAGGGGTCGTACAGTATCTAGAGGAATGGAAGGCATTCAGACTCAATTCAAGGAATTGGAGCACAGGTCACATTCCTTAGATCAGGAGCTCTTTACCAGCATGAGTGCATTACCCATCAAGGCACCTCCCTTGAGGGGTATTGCACTCATTACACCCATGCCATGCTTTCCATTGGGATATTTTGCACCATGTGTTGAGCCTCTTGATTTCATATGGAGTCATTTCAGTTTGCAGATTTGGGACTAGTTCCTCTATTATTTTCCAGGCATCAATTATAATGCATCTTTCTTGCCTACACTGCAAGAAGTACAGTTCAAAGGACTTCGAGTATTCCCAGTATTTTAGATGCTTGTCTGAATTTATACAGGCAGTGAAAGTTCTCTCTATATTCTCCAGGTTAAAGAAAAAAAGAAGCATGTCTTATGTTTATCATTATCTATCCAATATTGTATTATTTTCTCATCAAAGCAGATGGTCTATAGTTCTTAAGAATATTAATGCAATTTTTTTTCAACAAACTGGCCATATCCCACCAAGGCAGGGTGGCCTAAAAAAAAAAAAAAGTTATTCTTTTTAAATTTAGTAATTTATACAGGAGAAGGGGTTACTAGCTCCTTGCTCCCAGCATTTTAGTCACCTCTTATGATATACATGGCTTAGAGAGGAAGAATTCTGTTTCATTTTCCCATACAGTTATTAATGTAAATCTTCTTTCAACAAACCGGCCATATCCCACCTAGGTAGGGTGGCCCAAAAAGAAAAACGAATGTTTCTCTTTTTAAATTTAGTAATTTATACAGGAGAAGAGGTATCTCAAACTACTGAATGGGTTTACATTGTTTTGAAAAAACTGAAATGTAAATAATTATTTATAACGTGCCATAATTTTACCTACCAGATATTTTTTATATTGTTAATGTACAGATATATTGACTGAAGAAAAAGACTTAATAAAAAAATTCTATATTAAATAATGAGCTTAAGTGCATTTCTGACCTATTCCTGAGTATATTTGATAATAGTATTACTATTATTACAACACAACACATTTAATAAAATTATTACAACCTAAGTATATCAGGCTTACACTACTGATGTTTACCATCATATAGCTATTTGTATTGGATATTGTAAACTTTTGTGGATTTCATGTTTGTATTGTCCTAGCTCTAGTACGTGTACATGTATGTGTAACCAAATATTAGTAACCTATACAGGAAGTAAGAAAGAAAAATAGATTGGCCTGCTGCTGTAGTAACAACCTATATGGAATGCATTTACTAAACATACCTTCTTTTTTTATTGATTATGATTACTGCAAAAAAATAACAATACTGTAAATACATAAACCATGTTCTCAACCAATAAACATTACATCAATCGAGTCTCTACAAAATTAGCATTTCTTTTCACTATGTAACATAAGAAAGGTACATAAAGATATGACATGTACCAATAATAAATGGAACAGGTACTAAATTGTATCAGTGAATGTTAATTTTAGCTTTTAATATCACCAATTTCTTGTAATTATTTGATCTTAGCATTTTTAAGTCTCTGGAGAGCAGAGACACGCATAAATGCCAAGACAGTGAGGAGAATGTTGATAGTGTAAGTGCTGACACAAACAATACAAAAGTCCTTAAGCACAAAATACAGAAGGTAAGCCAGATAAATGCTCATCAAGTTTGAAAGACTTATGACAGCCCGCTGCACCTTGGCCGTCTTCAGGCTCTTCATTTCCCCTGATAAAAGAAAAAATTATGAACACATTTAAAGTTAGCTTGCCAGATAGTCACAAAACAAAAATAGAATAAGTTACCACACAAAAATTATTATTAACAATTGGTTACTAATAAAAGGTTACTATATACAGCTGCATTTTACTCTAACATATTAAATGAGTAAATTATTCTTAGCCCTTCCATGAAGCATGGCAATTTTAGCAACCAGAGGTACGGTGTCTTAAATATTTAAATGTTGATTTTTTTTATTTTAATGTTGATTTTTTTTTTACTCTACTCCTACTATTTATGTTGGCTAATGCTGTATGACCCTTGTAGGTTTAGCACTTCATTTTTTATTAAAATAATAATTCTGTTGGCTTATATCACTTGTGCACAACAATGGTATTACAGTAGGACCCCCGTATCCATGGTGGCTACGTTCCAAGAACCTGCTGTGGATACTGAAACCTCAGATAGTAGCAAACCCTATTACAGTTTAAATGATAAATAGTACACAATAAGTGGAGATTTTGACTTCAAAGGTGTGACTTCTATGATCTTGCCATCTCAAGTTTGTTGGGTAGGGATGCTAAGGCAAGATTATGACTCTTGGATATTAAAAACCATGAACAAGCAATACTTTGTTGATTTCCAGGATGTTTATTAAAATAAATCAATGTAAAATTTTCTACAGTTTTTAAAATTCCCTAAATACACTCCAGGAATACATTCCAGTGAACACTGCAGGAGTTAAGAATGTAAAACATTCTTTTTAACAACTGATCATCCTACAATAAGTGCACTAGTACCAGTAAAGGCTCTGTATCCACAGATTACCTCCTATTTTCCAGGTACTGTATGTCCCTGACAGGTTTAGTGATTCCCCATGATTATGGTAACAATGGTATTAATGCTAATTTTAGATGAACTATATAGCAGTGTTAGGGAAGATTAAAAATTTAGCAGCCAAGGAGACAATAAAAAGATACAGTACCAAGAGTGCTATATCAATTAACCTAATTTTTGGTATCTTAATTGCTAAGTTAATACTTACTTGTAAAAAAGGTACAATAATAATAATCATTAACTCACCAAGGAAAATAATGAGAAAGTAGAAGATGATACCAGGAATGCTGTTGGGTTGGTTTAATACATGGTCTTGACCTAGGAGTTCTCCAATTATTCCAAAACCTCGACCATACCTGTTTAGATATCAGTTCATCACGCGAGTGAAATAAGGGCAGTTAAATATATACTTTTTTATATCAGTACTGGTCGGCCATCACTAATCTGGCAATCAATTATCTGATTCCATCAGTAATCCGGTACTAATTTTGGCTAGCATACTTTCAAATTTCAGGAAAAATAAAATTCATGAAAAATAAAATTCATGAAAAATAAAAGCACTAATGATGCAATTATAAAAATGCTAGATCTGCTTTACACAGCATTGGAAAATAAGGAATATCCACTAGGAATTTTTATTGACCTAAGAAAAGCTTTTGACACAGTAGACCACGGCATCCTACTCCACAAACTTGACCATTATGGTATAAGAGGCCATGCGCTTGCATATTTCAAATCTTACCTTACTAATAGGTATCAGTATGTCACCATTAAAGACACAGCATCAACAACACGGCCACTTGATACTGGAGTTCTGCAGGGAAGTGTCCTTGGTCCCCTGCTCTTCCTCATATACATCAATGATCTTCCAAACGTATCCCAACACAACTTATGTCATCTCACACCCTAATCTTGCCACCCTTAACACCATTGTTAACGAGGAGCTGATCAAAATATTGACTTGGATGACAGCCAATAAACTTACGCTTAACACTGACAAAACCTACTATATTATGTTTGGTAGCAGAGCAGGACTTGCGCAAATTAACATTAAGATCGACAACACTCTAATTGCCAGACATAATGAGGGCAAATTCCTAGGCCTATACCTCGACAACAACCTCAGTTTCAGCACCCATATCCAACACATAACCAAAAAAGTATCCAAAACGGTGGGGATCCTCTCCAAGATACGATACTACGTGCCGCAAAATGCCCTTCTCACACTATACCACTCACTTATTTATCCATACATCACCTATGCTATTTTTGCTTGGGGATCAACTGCAGCAACACACCTAAAGCCAATAATAACCCAACAAAAAGCCGCAGTAAGAATAATCACTAAATCCCATCTCTGGCAACACCCCCCCCCCCCCCCACTCTTCACAGATCTAAACTTACTCCCTGTTCAGTACATCCACACTTACTACTGTGCAATCTACATCTACAGGACCTTAAATTCCAATATTAACCTTGACCTAAAACACTTTCTTGATAGTTGTGACAGAACTCACAGGCATAACACCAGACACAAACATCTCTATGACATTCCCCGTGTCCGACTAAACCTTTACAAAAATTTAATGTATGTCAAAGGCCCTAAAATCTGGAACACCCTACCTGAAAACTCTAAAACTGCAGACACATTCAACACCTTCAAAACTACCATTAGAAAACATCTTATCTCCCTGATACACCCCGTCAACTAATTACACGAATACCACCTGGTGGTTCACACTTACACTCACTCACCCATTTGACCATAAACAGAAATATCAATCTCAATCTTAAAATAATGAATCCTAACTAATCATAAGTTGGCCTGTGATACTCCAATACTGAAACTATGTATTGTGCCAAAACAAAAGCATTCACATTGCTAAACTCACAAACTAGTATTTAGTCACTTAGCCATAATACCAACTTACCTCATAATTTGTAATATTTTAAATATAAGAATTAATCTAAGTCTGCCCGAAATACCTAGCCATGCTAGGTGTTCTAGTGGCACCCTCTGTAATTAGTACTTTACTACATGTAAACCACACAATAACCAAATTCTGTAAACTCAGCATTGTAATCCTTATAGAGAATAAACTTCGAATTTGAATTTGAATGATTATACTGACTCAAATCATTATACTGACTCAAATTTCATCATTATATTGACTCGGAAATTGTGCAGATAGCTGTAAATTCACATCAGTAAGCCAGTGGAGGAGAAAGCAGTGATGAAAATGAGGAAGATGTGGCAGAAAGAGTCTCTATTAATAGGTTTATTAAGTGTATTCTAACCTAACCACTCTAATCTGGCAAACACACTAATCCGGCACACTACAGGTCCCAATGATGCTGGATTAGTGAAGGCCGACCTGTACAGTATTCTAACTGATAAAGCTAGCTGTGCTATAGATCTGTGCTCCCCTTCCTTAGATCAAGTCTGAATCCCTCCCATTCTGCCTAGGTGATGAATAATCCCCATGGGTTTAGTGCTCCTCCATTAATATAATAATAGTGATATGTATGTCTCCTGCTTTAGTTGTCAAAAGTATTCCCAGCCTATGGTGCAGAAAGTGAGCTGGATATAACATCTAAAGCACAATAATTCATTCTGAGACTGCAGATTCTACATTTCTTGATGAAAGTTTAGCAAAAAAATGAGTTTACCACATGCAGAAAACAGTAATATACAAAATTTGGTTGAAAAACAACTGGGGAAAATTAAACGAATTCAATCACAATCAATACAATTCAAACTGGGAAAAATCAGTATTACTTGCTTTTACCAAAAAATTATGATCATAGCAGATAGGCACCAAATGGGCATATATCTCAAATAAATACAAATTTGTAAAAAGTATGAAAAAAAATTTAATCCAAAATTCAATCATAATCCAACTCCACCTTCCTCCTCTTCCACCACCAACCAACTAGCCTGTTTGTTTGCTTTATTTCCTTTCGCCATAAATCCGTGAATACGTACTGTATCTCCTAAATACAGTGGAACCTCAAAAATCGAACTGCTCCCAACACGACCAATTATGTAAGTGTATTTTTATAAGTGCTTTTATAAGTGTATTTTTGAGGGTCTGAAATGGACTAATCTAATTTACAGTATTCCTGATGGGAATAAATTCATTCGGTAAAGGCACTTGAACAGCCTTCTGGACTGAAGAAAGTTCAATATTTGAGGTTCCACTGTACACACTTTTTCCTCCCTCCCTCCCTCGCTCCAGTTTTAGTCCCAGCTTAAAGTCAGTGCAACCTAACTTCCTCTGGCAATAGTTCACTTCTAATAAGGCACTTGACACTTAATTGAACACCAACCATAGGCTTTTGTTCAAATATATTTTCCTTGTTATATTTCTTTCTTGTCAGTATAAATCAGTTTACAGCAATGTTTAAGTCAATAGGATATAAGCTGATAAGAATAAATATATAAGATTTGTTTGGGTTTTTAACCCAGAGATTTAGCCACCCAGGATAACCCAAGAAAGTCAGTGTGTTATTGAAAACTGTCTATCTTATTTACAATGGGGTCCTTCAGTCTTGTCCCCCAAGATGTGACCCATACCAATTGACTATGGTGTCCCATAGCTCGATCACTAGGGCCTGTGGGTCAGTAACCCTGTATGGCTGGAAATATTATGATGTGTTTTCACAAGACACCTGTTGTCCATGTTCATCTATAAGTAAAGTGGGTACCTGGATGTTAGTCACCTGGAGTATACCTGGAGAGGGTTTTGGGGGTCAATGCCCCTGCAGCCCAGTCTGTGACCAGGCCTCATGCTAGATCAGGGCCTGACCAACCAAGCTGTTACTGTCAGCCCCACGTAAACCGATGTACAAACCACAGCCCAGCTGATCAGGTACTGACTTTAGCTGCCTGTCCAGAGCCTTCTTGAAGACAGCCAAGAGTCTATTGGTAATCCCTCTTATGTATGCTGGGAGGCAGCCGAACAGTCTTGGGCCCCCTGACACTTACTGCGCTGTCGCATCCTGGAACAAAATTAACCTAATTTTCCCGAAATGCTCTGAATAACATGGGGCTTTCTATACAGCAGTATGTCACTGATGTCAGCTAGGCCTGTATACCTTGTACATGTACAGTGGACCCCCGCATAGCGACTTTAATCCGTGCAAGAGGGCTCATTGTTATGCGAAATGATCGGTATGCGAATGAATTTTCCCCATAAGAAATAATGGAAATCAAATTAATCCGTGCAAGACACCCAAAAGTATGAAAAAAAAAAAATTACACCACATGAAATGTTAATTTTAATACACACAAACTGAAAAAGGCATGCACAATTACATGACACTTACTTTTATTGAAGATCTGGTGATGATTGATGGGATGGGAGGAGGGGAGAGAGAGTGTTAGTGTTTAGAAGGGGGAAAATCCCCTTTCATTAAGACTTGAGGTGTCGAGTCCTTTTCTGGGGTTACTTCCCTCTTCTTTTAATGCCACTAGGACCAGTTTCAGAGTCACGGACTTCTTTCGCACACATATCTGTCCATAGTGGCCTGTACCTCTCGTTCCTTCATGACTTCCTAAAGTTTTTCACAACATTGTCAGTTTTACAGGTTGCCAACATGGTTTTGCAATAGCTGTGTGAGGGTGATTTTTCCCATCCATGAAGGTTTGCACTTCAAGCCACTTTGCACAGATATCCTTAATCTTTGTAGTAGGCAACTTCTTCAATTTTTTCTCTCCCCCCCTCTGAACCAGTTTCCTCAGGTCTGGCCTCTTGCTGTTGAAGTTAAATCTATCAGCTCATCAGTGGTTAGTTCTTCATTGTCCTCCCCCACCAACTCTTCCACATCCTCCCCACTAACCTCCAACCCCAAGGACTTTCCCAATGCCACAATGGATTCCTCAACTGGCATAATCCTCTCAGGGTTAGCCTCAAACCCTTCAAAATCCCTTTTGTCTACACATTCTGGCCACAGTTTCTTCCAAGCAGAGTTCAAGGTCTTCTTAGTCACTCCCTCCCAAGCCTTCCCTATAAGGTTTACACAATTGAGATATTAAAGTGCTCTCTCCAAACTCTCTTAGAGTCAGTTGAGTTTCTGAGGTCACTACAAAGCACCTTTCAAACAGAGCTTTTGTGAACAGTTTTTTGAAGTTTGCAATAACCTGCTGGTCCATGGGCTGCAGGAGAAGGAGTGGTATTAGGAGGCAAAAACTTCACCTTAATGAATTTCATGTCCCCATAAAGTCACTCTGCCACGTCTGTAGGATGACCAGGGCATTGTCTAACACCAGGAAAGGCACTTAAGTTCTAATTTCTTTTCAGTTAGGTTTAAACTTTCACATTGGGGGCAAAAAGCATGGTGTAACCATCATAGAAAAGTCCCTAGTGACCCATGCCTTACTGTTTGCCCTCCCCAGCCCCACACAAATTTTCCTTGAGGACATTCTTTTGCCTGAACGGTCTGGGAGTTTCAGAGTGATACACTAATAAAGGCTTCACTTTGCAATCACCAGTAGCATTGGAAAAACATCAACAAAGTAAGCCTGTCTTTCATAGGCTTATGTCCTGGGGGTGCCTTTTCCTCCTCAGTAATGTAGGTCCTGCTTGGCATTTTCTTCCAAAAAAAGCCTGTTTCATCACAATTAAACACTGTTCAGGTTTCAGTCCTTCACTGTCTATGTACTCCTTGAATTCCTGCACATATTTTTCAGCTGCTTTGTGGTCCGAACTGGGAGCCTCACCATGCCTTATCACACTATGTATGCCACTATGCTTTTTAAAAACTCTCAAACCAACCTTTGCTGGCCTTAAATTCACTCACATCATCACTAGTTGCAGGGATTTCTTTAATTAAATCCTCATGCAACTTCCTAGCCTTTTTGCTTATGATCGCGGGGAGACGCTATCTCCTGCTAGCTGTTTTTCATTTATCCACACCAATAAGAGTCTCTCAACATCTTCCATCACTTGCGATCTCTGTTTCGAAAACACAGTTAAACCTTTGGCAAGAACAGCTTCCTTATTGCCTTTCCTGTTGCCCACAATAGTAGCGATGGTTGATTTGGGTTTCTTGTACAACCTGGCCAGGTCAGCGATACGCACTCCACTTTCATACTTATCAATGATCTCTTTCTTCATCTCTATAGTAATTCTCACCCTTATTGCTGTAGGGTTGGCACTAGAAGCTTTCTTGGGGCCCATGGTCACTTATATGGCAGATAAAATCACCAAAAACATTGTAATAATACGAAATGTTCCGATTGTATGCTTGGATGTTACCGCGGAGGCTGGCTGGTAAACAATGCCACCGGCAGCACATGTGAGGCTGGCTAAGGGCGCACATTGGACGCGTCTTGGACGAAGAGCGGTGAGCGGGTTTTTGAGCGGTATGCGAGGCAAAATTTTTGCGATAAAAGCGAGCGGTATGCGGATTGTACATTATGTGATGGCGACGGTATGCGGGGGTCCACTGTACTTGTATAATGATATTATTATATTATTATAATACCCAGATACCATATTCTAGGTGAACAGGGACAGCAGGTGTAAGGACACATACCCAATGTTTCCACCCATGCTGAGGATGGAACCATAGACACTCAGTGTGTTTACCTGGAGAGAGTTCCGGGGGTCAATGCCCCTACAGCCCGGTCTGTGACAAGGCCTCCTGGTGGATCAGAGCCTGATCAACCAGGCTGTTACTGTTGGCTGCATGCAAAACAACGTACGAGCCACAGCCCGGCTGGTCAGGAACTGACTTTAGGTGCTTGTCCAGTGCCAGCTTGAAGACTGCCAGGGGTCTGTTGGTAATCCCCCTTATGTATGCTGGGAGGCAGTTGAACAGTCTCGGGCCCCTGACACTTATTGTATGGTCTCTTAACGTGCTAGTGACACCCCTGCTTTTCATTGGGGGGGATGTTGCATCGTCTGCCAAGTCTTTTGCTTTTGTAGTGAGTGATTTTCGTGTGCAAATTCGGTACTAGTCCTTCTAGGATTTTCCATGTGTATATAATCATGTATCTCTCCCGCCTGCATTCCAGGGAATACAGGTTCAGGAACTTCAAGCGCTCCCAGTAATTGAGGTGTTTTATCTCCATTATGCACGCCATGAAGGTCCTCTGTACATTTTCTAGGTCAGCAATTTCACCTGCCTTGAAAGGTGCTGTGAGTGTGCAGCAATATTCCAGCCTAGATAGAACAAGTGACCTAAAGAGTGTCATCATGGGCTTGGCATCCCTAGTTTTGAAGGTTCTCATTATCCATCCTGTCATTTTTCTAGCAGATGCGATTGATACAATGTTATGGTCCTTGAAGGTGAGATCCTCCGACATGATCACTCCCAGGTCTTTGACGTTAGTGTTTCTCTCTATTTTGTGGCCAGAATTTGTTTTGTACTCTGATGAAGATTTAATTTCCATGTGTTTGCCATATCTGAGTAATTGAAATTTCTCATCGTTAAACTTCATATTGTTTTCTGCAGCCCACTGAAAGATTTGGTTGATGTCCGCCTGGAGCCTTGCAGTGTCTGCAATGGAAGACACTGTCATGCAGATTCGGGTGTCATCTGCAAAGGAAGACACGGTGCTGTGGCTGACATCCTTGTGTATGTCAGATATGAGGATGAGGAACAAGATGGGAGCAAGTACTGTGCCTTGTGGAACAGAGCTTTTCACCGTAGCTGCCTCGGACTTTACTCTGTTGACTACTACTCTCTGTGTTCTGTTAGTGAGGAAATTATAGATCCATCGACCAACTTTTCCCATTATTCCTTTAGCACGCATTTTGTGCGCTATTACGCCATAGTCACACTTGTCGAAGGCTTTTGTAAAGTCTGTATATATTATATCTGCATTCTTTTTGTCTTCCAGTGCATCTAGGACCTTGTCGTAGTGATCCATTAGTTGAGACAGACAGGAGCGACCTGTTCTAAACCCATGTTGCCCTGGGTTGTGTAATTGATGGGTTTCTAGATGGGTGGTGATCTTGCTTCTTAGGACACCTTTCAAAGATTTTTATGATATGGGATGTTAGTGCTATCGGTCTGTAGTTCTTTGCTGTTGCTTTACTGCCCCCTTTGTGGAGTGGGGCTATGTCTGTTGTGTTTAGTAACTGTGGGACGACCCCTGTGTCCATGCTCCCTCTCCATAGGATGGTAAAAGCTCGTGATAGGGGCTTCTTGCAATTCTTGATGAACACGGAGTTCCATGAGTCTGGCCCTGGGGCAGAGTGCATGGGAATGTCATTTATCGCCTGTTCGAAGTCATTTGGCGTCAGGATAACATCAGATAGGCTTATGTTAACCAAATTCTGTGGCTCTCTCATAAAAAATTAATTTTGATCTTCGACTCTCAGTCTGGTTAGCGGCTTGCTAAAAACTAAGTCATATTGGGACTTGAGTAGCTCACTCATTTCCTTGCTGTCATCTGTGTAGGACCCATCTTGTTTAAGTAGGGGCCCAATACTGGACGTTGTTCTCGACTTTGATTTGGCATAGGAGAAGAAATACTTTGGGTTTCTTTCGATTTCATTTATGGCTTTTAGTTCTTCCCGCGATTCCTGACTCCTATAAGATTCCTTTAGCTTAAGTTCGATGCTTGCTATTTCTCTGACCAGCGTCTCCCTACGCCTTTCAGATATATTGACCTCTTTTAGCCATTCTGTTATTCTTTTTCGTCGCCTGTAAAGGGAGCGCCTGTCCCTTTCTATTTTACATCTACTCCTCCTTTTTCTTAGAGGAATAAGCCTTGTTCATACATTGAGCGCCACCGAGTTAATCCGTTCTAGGCATAAGTTGGGGTCTGTGTTGCTTAGTATATCTTCCCAGCTTATATCAGTTAGGATTTGGTTTACTTGGTCCCACTTTATGTTTTTGTTACTGAAGTTGAATTTGGTGAATGCTCCCTCGTGACTAATCTCATTATGTCGGTCTGGGGCTCTGCGCATACATGTCTGAACCTCAATTATGTTGTGATCCGAGTATATTGTTTTTGATATGGTGACATTTCGTATCAGATCATCATTGTTAGTGAAGATGAGGTCTAGTGTATTCTCCAGTCTAGTAGGCTCTATTATTTGCTGGTTTAAATTGAATTCTTTGCAGAGATTTAAAAGCTCGTGTGAGTGTGAGTTTTCATCAGAGCTGCCTCCTGGTGCTATTACTGCAACAATATTATTTGCTATATTCCTCCATTTTAGGTACCTTAAGTTGAAATCCCCCAGGAGCAAGATGCTGGGTGCAGGAGCTGGCAGATTTTCCAGACAGTGGTCAATTTTAACAGCTGTTCCTGGAATTGCTGGGATGTTGCATCCGGAGGCTTGTAGACTACCACAATGACTAGGTTTTGGTTCTCGATCTTTACTGCTAAAACTTCCACTACATCATTTGAGGCATTCAGCAGTTCTGTGCACACAAGTGACTCTGCAATGTACAGGCCAACCCCCTCCCCTTTTGCCTGTTCACTCTGTCGCATCTGTATAGGTTGTAACCTGGGATCCACATTTCGTTGTCCAAGTGATCCTTTATGTGGGTCCCAGTGAAAGCCGCGAACATTGCCTTTGCCTCTGCAAGCAGTCCACGGATGAAAGGTATTTTGTTGTTTGTTGCTGGCTTTAGACCCTGTATATTTGCAAAGAAGAATGTCATCGGACTGGTGGTATTGTTGGTACTGGTGTGAGATGAGAGCATTGCCAATTGAGCCATGGGACACCCATGACTAAAATATCAAGTGGCACTGGGATTGGTGAATGCACAAGAGCAACTTCAAGCATATAGCAAATTATTAGTAGAAATAGGGTGACTGCATAAAAGAAAAACCTCATAAAGCAAAAGAAACCTGTACTGCACTCTTCATGATGGATGATGTTTTGATACTAAAGAAGGATTTTTGTGTTCAGGAACTGAAGCTGTCCTCTCCTTCATTTGGTAAAACTTACTTATCCCTCCCCATCCCATTTCCCAGGTGCTATATTATCTTTATGGGCCTGAACCTTTCCCATGAATTTATAATATGTAATACACAGTAGCTGTCTGCACTAGGTGAGACATATAGGTAGGACTCCTAACATCTACTGCCCCTGTTACCTAACAGTAAATAGATACCTGGGAGTTAGTCAATTGGGCTGCATCTTGAGAGGAGACCGTCAAAGAGCATAAATGGAAATAAGCCACAAGGATTGGCTTTCTCGGATCCTCCCGGGTTAATAAATCCAAATACTACAGTGGAACCTTGGTACTCGAACAGCTCCCTACTCGAACAATTCGGTACTTGAATGCTACGTTCGGTAAAAAAAAAAAAATAACTCAGTACTCGACTGTTTGCTCGGCGCTCAACCAAACAAACACAACCTACCAGAATTTCGCTGTAAACTATTCTGTGTTCCTTCACATTTTCTTTGGTGTTTTTTATATTATTTATATAAATAAGTCAAGCATCTAGATACCCATCAATTACACAACCCAGGGCAACACAGGTTTAGAGCAGGTCGCTCCTGCCTGTCCCAGCTACTGAACCACTATGACAAGGTCCTGGATGCTGTAGAAGATAAACAAAATACAGATGTAGTATACAAAGACTTCGCAAAAGCTTTCGACAAGTGTGACCATGGTGTAATAGCACACAAAATGCGAGATAAAGGAATAACGGGAAAAGTTGGAAGATGAATCTACAACTTCCTGACAAATAGAACACAATGAGTGATAGTAAACAGAGTAAAGTCCCAGGCAGCCATGGTAAAAAGCTCTGTTCCACAAGGCACAGTACTCGCTCCCATTCTATTCCTCAGCCTCATTTCTGACATAGAGATGTAAGCCATAGCTCCGTGTCTTTCTTTGCGGATGACACCTGGATCACCATGGCATTGACCTCCATTGAAGACACCGCGAAACTCCAAGTGGACATCAACCAAATCTTCGAATGGGCCACTCAAAACCATATGAAGATTAACGAGGAGAAATTTAAACTACTCAGATATGGAAAACTTGAAGAAATTAAAAATGTGTCAGAGTACACCATAAATTCTAACCATACAATAGGACAGAAAAGTAATGTGAAGGACCTGGGAGTGATAATGTGAGAGGATTTCACATTCAAAGACCACAACAATGTATCTACCTCATCTGCTAGGAAAATGATAGGATGGATAATGAGAACCTTCAAAACTAGGGATGCCAAGCCCATGAAGATTCTCTTCAAATCGCTTGTGCTCTCTAGGCTGGAATACTGCTGTACACTAATGGCCCCCTTCAAGGCTGGCAACATTGCAGACCTGGAGAGTTTACAAAGAACTTTCACGGCACACACAAGTGCGATAAGGCACCTAAATTATTGGGAATGGCTGAAGGTCCTTGATCTGTATTCCCTCGAACACAAGCAAGAAAGATACATGATAATATACACTTGGAAGGTCCTGGAGGGACTGGTACCAAACCTGCACACGAAAATCACTCCATGTGACAGCAAAAGACTCGGCAGGAGAGGCAACATTCCCCCAATGAAAAGCAGGGGCGCCACGAGTACACTGTGAGACAACACAATAAGTGTCCGGGGCCCAAGACTGTTCAATTGCCTCCCAGCATACATAAAGGGGATTACCAACAGACCCCAGGCTGTCTCCAAGAAGGCACTGGACAGGCACCTAAAGTCAGTACCTGACCAACTGGGCTGTGGTTCGTACGTCTGCTTATGTGCGGCCAGCAGTAACAGCCTGGTTGATCAGACCCTGATCCACCATGAGGCCTGGTCTCAGACCGGGCCGCGGGGGCGTTGACCTTCAAACCCCTCTCCAGGTAAACTCCAAGTCACCATGGGGCCTACAAAAACTAGTGATAACAGCCAACCAAAAAAGAAAAGTGGTTGGGAAAAATTCGTTCAGCACTTGAACAGTTTTCTGGAATGAATTAAGTTCGAGTACTTGGGTTCCACTGTACATTCATTCCTAAGATAAAATTTTATTAAGATTTTCAACTCGGAGTGTTTGCATCCCAGTGCTTAACTACGTACACATAAGTACAGTTATCATAGTTTATAAATAAGTAATTAAGTTTATTCAGGTATACACAAATACAGTTACATACATTATCATACATAGCAGCGTATGTGTAGAGAACCTGGGATAACCCAAAAATGTCAAAACAAAGTGACTTATTTCCATTGGAGTTCTTCGAATAAAACATTAAAATTCCTTTTTACCAGTTCTATTCAGGTTTAACGTAGACACTATTATATATACGACATGACAGCGATGTATGAACACTAACTTGAAAAACAATACTAACTTGGAGATAAAGACCTTGGAGCAGGAGATGGAGGCACTGATGTCACACATTGCCTGGTAATCTTTATCATTTTCTTTAGAAACTTCGACATATAAAGCGTAGACAGAGAGGCCAATGCCTATAATGGCTAGACATATCATGGCCAGACGTATTGTCTGGTAGTCACCCATGGTAGCACCTGTTGACAACACCATAATGATTTATTCATTCCACTGCAAAGTAACAATGCAATGTTATGTTACAGTATTATGCTGCAGCTGATTGGTTTAAGAAAGAAACATACATGAAGTTATTCATGTTTAATTCACATAATTGTTCGTCAATTTTCCAAATAAATCAAAGACAAACTCTTTCAAAATAATCACATGCATTATTCGTTTTCTTTGGCTATTTGAGAAGCATTTGTCATATAAGCGATGTAAATACAGGCAGCGGCCAGCTGTATGATGATGCCAGTTTTAAGATGGTGCCAGTGTTATGATGGTGCCAGTGTTATGATGGTGCCAGTTATGATGGTGCCAGTTATGATGGTGCCAGTGTTATGATGGTGCCATGTGTTATGATGGTACCAGTGTTATGTGGTACCAGTGTTATGATGGTGCCAGTTATGATGGTGCCAGTGTTATGATGGTGCCAGTGTTATGATGGTGCCAGTTATGATGGTGCCAGTGTTATGATGGTGCCAGTTGTATGATGGTGCCAGTTGTATGATGGTGCCAGTTGTATGATGGTGCCAGTTGTATGATGGTGCCAGTTGTATGATGGTGCCAGTTGTATGATGGTGCCAGTTGTATGATGGTGCCAGTTGTATGATGGTGCCAGTTGTATGATGGTGCCAGTTGTATGATGGTGCCAGTTGTATGACCTGGAAGACCCTATCAGAAATTCTGGGAACAAAAGAGATATCACGACATAGCGAAATAAAATTAGCAAAATCAGATGAACCCCAACTCCCACCAACAGAAACAGCAAACAGACTCAATGATTTCTTCTCCACTATAGGTCAAAACCTTGCCAATAAAATCCCAAGCTCAGATACCCCACCAAATGACTACCTCACTGGCAACTACCCGAACACACTGTTCCTAGCTCCGACTAACCCATACGAAGTCTCCCTTATTATTAACGCACTGAAAAACAAGGCAGGAGATTTAAATACCTTACCACACCCTTTATATACAAAAAAGCGTCACAAGTACTATCACCAATCATTGCAACACTCTTTTAACAAATCCATTGAATCCTCCACCCTTCCCTACAGTTCTCAAAATAGCAAGGGTCACCCCGATCCATAAAGGAGGAGACCAAACAGAGTTGAATAACTATAGGCCAATATCCAATTAAAAACCCTCTCTCAAAAATTTTCCCGAAAAATTAATTCATAAACGAATCTACTCCTACCTCATCCCCCAAAAAACTTTCTCAGCCCCTGCCAATTTGGATTCAGGCCTAATAAAAATACTAATGATGCTATTATACACATGCTAGAACATATATACACTGCAATAGAGAAAAAGAAGTCCCACTGGGGATCTTCATTGACTTACGTAAAGCTTTTGATACATTTTGACCATGACTTGCTCCACGTAAAATTGTCACACTATGTATTAGAGGGCACTCCCTCAACTACCTCAAGTCTTACCTCAGCAACAGAAGCCAATATGTGTACGCAAATGGGGCAAGCTCTTCCGCACAACCAATTACATTTTGGTGTCCCACAGGGAAGTGTCCTTGGCCCTCTTCTCTTTCTCCTATACATAAATGACCTCCCAAAATGTTTCGAAATTTAAACTCAAACCCACACTTTTTGCAGATGATACTACATACGTCTTCTCTCACACCCGAGCCCCAGTCACGCTAGCCAATACTTTTAAACACCGAATTACAAAAATATCTACCTGGATGAGGACTAACAAATTTAAACACTAAACATTGACAAAACCTACTTCATTCAGTTTGGTAACAGAGCTCAGATGTACCTCTTAACAAAACAATAAAGGGATCACCTATCACAAAGCAAAACAGAGGGAAAATTCCTAGAATCCACCTCGATAATAGACTCAAATTTCATACACATATACAAAAAATTTTTCTAAGAATCTCCAAGACTGTAGGCATACTATCGAAGATCCCGGAAACTATGTTCCACAGTCAGCCCTCCGGCCCTTTATCACTCTCTTATTTACCCCTATCTCACCTATGGAATTTGTGCATGGGGCTCAACAACAATTAACCATCTCAGACCACTAATTACCCAACAAAAGGCTGCAGTTAGAATGATAACAAATTCTCACTACAGGCAACACATTCCACCAATATTCAAAACACTCAACCTACTCACCATACAAAACATCCATACTTATTATTGCACCTACTATTGGGCCCCTACTTAAACAAGATGGGTCCTACACAGATGACAGCAAGGAAATGAGTGAGCTACTCAAGCCCCAATATGACTCAGTTTTTAGCAAGCCGCTAACCAGACTGAGAGTCGAAGATCAAAATGAATTTTTTATGAGAGAGCCACAAAATTTGATTAACACAAGCCTATCCGATGTTATCCTGACGCCAAATGACTTCGAACAGGCGATAAATGACATGCCCATGCACTCTGCCCCAGGGCCAGACTCATGGAACTCTGTGTTCATCAAGAACTGCAAGAAGCCCCTATCACGAGCCTTTTCCATCCTAGGGAGAGGGAGCATGGACACGGGGGTCGTCCCACAGTTACTAAAAACAACAGACATAGCCCCCACTCCACAAAGGGGGCAGTAAAGCAACAGCAAAAGAACTACAGACCAATAGCACTAACTCCCATATCATAAAAATCTTTGAAAGGGCCCCAAGAAGCAAGATCACCCACGCACTAGAATCCCATCATTTTACACAACCCAGGGCAACATGGGTTTTGAACAGGTGCCCTCCTGTCTTCAACTATTGAACCACTACGACAAGGTCCAAATGCACTAGAAGACAAAAGAATGCAGATGTATTATACAGACTTTGCAAAAGCCTTCGACAAGTGTGACCATGCGTAATAGCGCAACAAAATGCGTGCTAAGGAATAACAGGAAAATCGGTCGATGGATCTATAATTTCCCCTCACTAACAGAACCAGAGAGTAGTCGTTCAACCAATAAAGTCCGAGGCAGCTACTGGAAAAGGGCTCTGTTCCACAAGGCACAGTCCCTCGCTCCCATCTTGTTTCCTCATCCTTATATCCAAACATAGACAAGGATGTCAGCCACAGCACCGGTCTTCTTGCAGATGACACCCGATCTGCATGACAGTGTCTTCCATTGCGACACTGCAAAGCTCCAGGCCCAGAACATCAACCAAACTTTTCAGTGGGCTGCAGAAAAAACAATATGAAGTTCAACGATGAGAAATTTCAATTACTCAGATAGGAAACACGAGGAAATTAAATCTTCATCAGAGTACAAAACAAATTCTGGCCACAAAATAAGCAAACACCAACGTCAAAGACCTGGGAGTGATCATGTCGGAGGATCTCACCTTCAAGGACCTAACATTTTTATCAATCGCATCTGCTAGAAAAATGACAGGATGGATAATGAGAACCTTCAAAACTAGGGAGGCCAAGCCCATGATGACACTCTTCAGTCACTTGTTCTATCTAGGCTGGAATATTGCTGCACTCAAACACACCTTTCAAGGCAGGTGAAATTGCCGACCTAGAAAATGTACAGAGAACTTTCACGGCGCGCAAAAACGGAGATAAAACACCTCAATTACTGGGAGCGCTTGAGGTTTCTAAACCTGTTTTCCTGGAACGCGGGAGGGAGAGATATATGATTATATACACCTGGAAAATCCTAGAGGGACTAGTACCGAACTTGCAACGAAAATCACTCATTACGAAAGCAAAAGACTTGGCAGAACGATGCACCATCCCCCCCAAAGAAAAGCAGGGTGTCCACTAGCACGTTAAGAGACCATACAATAAGTGTCAGGGGCCCGAGACTGTTCAACTGCCTCCCGCACACATAAGGGGGATTACCAACAGACCCCTGGCAGTCTTCAAGCTGGCACTGGACAAGCACCTAAAGTCAGTTCCTGATCAGCCGGGCTGTGGCTCGTACGTTGGTTTGCGTGCAGCCAGCAGCAACAGCCTGGTTGATCAGGCGCTGATCCACCAGGAGGCCTGGTCACAGACCGGGCCGCGGGGGCGTTGACCCCCGAAACTCTCTCCAGGTAAACTCCAGGTTGTTTACGTGCCTCCATTGATGTGTATTGACTACAATACTGTGCCCAATGTGCTCCATCACAAAGTACACATTTTGGAGAACGTTTATGTGTGACAGTTTGTTTACTGTCTGTTGTATTTACAACTTGATAAATGCCTATATGGGATTTCCCATTCTGTGGTTTAGTGGGAGTAGTTATACTCTTTTTATACTGAGTTGAAGGTTTATTATCCACCAGATTTGTGGATTTTTCATCTTGTCTCGTTGCTTGCATGCATGAAACTATTGTTTGTAAACCATTGCTAATTTCTTCACAAGTGAAATAGCGTTTATTGAACATAATATTTAATTGTTCCATAGTTTGTGGTGACAACTTATCTTGTACAATACCAGTGATAAACCAATCACATTGCCTTAGGTCATATTTAGCACCTAGAGATCTGAGACTATTGTCTAATGTGATTCTAAATGCCTGTAAGTCTGAAAAACAATGCTTGATATTAAGACTGCATGTCTAACTCTGGCCTTGTCAGCATCAAAGTAATTGTCTGTTAAGACACGTAAGGCTATTTGATAATTGCCTTTAACCACCGGAAATGACTTAATCAGTTCATAGGGTTCTCCCTTCACAAGACATTTAAGATAATTGAACTTAGCAATCTCATCTATGTCAGTTCGTGAATTTACTATGGATTGAAAACCACTAATGAATTCTTCATAATTATGACCTTGGAAAATAGGTAATGACAATGTAGGTAAGCTTGGTAATGGGACACTTGTTGTGTTACAGGTGTAACAGGGTGTTGACCACTAGTTACAGTAGGTCTCTGTGACAGAGTTTTGCGGCAGATAGCCTGTACTCCTGTCCACCTTAAAATTTTTGGTTACTAAAAGTATCCAAAACATTTTTAATTTCATCCTCAGTTGGATCTGATTCAAGAAAATTCTTTTCATAATGTGTATTGTCTGAATTTATTATTTTCAGACGTTGTGTAAGTAATTCAAATTTGAAATCAAGATCATCAAAATCATGTTTTGTATCTTGAGTTAATCCTATACAGACTGAAATTAGATTTTTTAATTGTGTAATCTTAGTCTGTAAAGACTGAAACTGAGTTTTCAAACAAGCCATTTTAATGGTATACTGAAAATTCTAGCACCACACTTAGTGTTTAAAAAACACTGTACTGCTATAAACAGCTGAGTTTTTGTTATGCTTAAGTCACCAATAATCGAGTCAGACACTACTGACCCACAAGCTTAACCTCCCGGGTCAATGGGCCATGAAGGGTACAGGGTACATATGGCTGGTGTTTATGGCTTGAGTTTGCTGTGTCAGCTTGACCACAATGACTAATCATAAATAACGATGTTATACACTTCATTCACTATACACTATAAATGTCATTGTATAACTGTAAATCACACATGAATATTACTTTAACATATATAAATTTAAATAAATATATATATATATATATATATATCAGATTGGAGGGGGAGAGTATGGAGGAGGTGAACGTATTCAGTATTTGGGAGTGGACGTGTCAGCCCGGATGGGTCTATGAAAGATGAGGTGAATCATAGAATTGATGAGGGAAAAAGAGTGAGTGGTGCACTTAGGAGTCTGTGGAGAAAAAAGAACTTTTTCCTTGGAGGCAAAGAGGGGAATGTATAGAGTATAGTTTTACCAACGCTTATATGGGTGTGAAGCGTGGGTGATGAATGTTGCAGGGAGGAGAAGGCTGGAGGCAGTGGAGATGTCATGTCTGAGGGCAATGTGTGGTGTGAATATAATGCAGAAATTCGTAGTTTGGAAGTTAGGAGGGGGTGCGGGATTACCAAAACTGTTGTCCAGAGGGCTGAGGAAGGGTTGTTGAGGTGGTTCGGACATGTAGAGAGAATGGAGCGAAACAGAATGACTTTAAGAGTGTATCATCTGTAGTGAAGGAAGGCGGGGTAAGGGGTCGCCTAGGAAGGGTTGGAGGGAGGGGGTAAAGGGGGTTTTGTGTGCGAGGGGCTTGGAAATTCCAGCAGGCATGCTTGAGCGTGTTTGATAGGAGTGAATGGAGACAAATGGTTTTTAATACTTGACGTGCTGTTTGGAGTGTGAGCAAAGTAACATTTATGAAGGGATTCAGGGAAACCGGCAGGCCCGGGCTTGAGTCTGGAGATGGGAAGTACAGTGCCCCGCACTCTGAAGGAGGGGGGTGTTAATGTTGCAGTTAAAAACTGTAGTGTAAAAGCACCCTTCTGGCAAGACAGTGATGGAGTGAATGATGGTGAAAGTTTTTCTTTTTCGGGCCCCCCCTGCCTTGGTGGGAATCGGCCGGTGTGATAATAAAAAAAAAAAAAAAAATATATATATTTTATATATATATAAAATATATATATATATATTTATATATATATATATATATATATATATATATTTTATATATATATATATAAAATATATATATATATATGAAAAACTTAAATTTATATATAAGTTCCTTTAATATAAAAAGGTAAAATCATAAGAAACAAACTTTAACACAATCTTGTCCTCTTATCTCTGTCTATAAACATTACAAACACTATGTGTATATACACTCAGGGCAAACCAAACATCACTTGGGTTGTTGTCTTAGTCGCGATTTTCGAGCTTGGAGCAGTGTATGCCGGGTGTCATCCCCCATTTTCTTGTTGGGTTTAGCCACTCAGCTCCCGTTTTCTTTGGGTGAATGCTGGGTGAGCGCCCATTTTCTTTTAGCTGCCCATTCTCTGTGATTGAGTCTGGAGGGACCATTTATACTGATTTATATTGTAAAACACTAGGGCTTGAGAAGCTGTCGAAGTTATTCTCAATGGGGTGAAATGAGTTATAATTTGTAAGATTATAAATTACCCCTAGGGGTGTTATGTCAGCATATTTCATTCACTGATTGCTGACAAACTTAAATTGGGTGGACTCAAAAGTCCGCCCCTTACTGCCGGACTATAGGTTTTATTACAAACTCCTTTTCGACTTCAAGAACTGCCCTACCCCCGTACTACAAGAAATTCGTAACCTATCTTGCTCTTGTAGCGTGAGCTATGGTGTTCTTCACACCTTCGACAGATATCGGTGACTTGATAGAAGCTGAAGTGTCCTTGGATGTCCACGTCTTCCATAGTCTAGGAAAACGCACACTGGTACACTATGTTCCACAAGATTTGTCTTTATTGTTCACAATCTTATCACTAAAGAAGCTGATCACACTTCTCTTAAGTGTTTATTGTGTTTTATGAGACACTTTGTTCACACTAATGCACAGATCGTTCTTTGTTGGTTATCCTGGCATCTGTGTCACTCTCAGTAGAGTCAAAAGTAATCTGAAGACGCCACAGCGCCCCACGTTGTTACTGCCCCAGCACAAAGGAAAAGCTGACATAGTACCTTTGCTTCCTTGCCACTTCCTCCATGAGGCAAAGAAGAATGTTTAAATCTTGCTGTCTTAAGCATAGACAACAATGTCCACTATCTTTACTATGGTAATAAAGTGGGAGCAGGTTTTTCCTTAATTGTCCTGCTAAGGTAAGAGATGTACTGTCTCTTATTAAAATACACTCTGCAACACTGGACTGCAAGGAGCGGCGGTCGCTTGACCACAGGTCGTATACTGGTACTGCATCTGGGATCAATTACTCGCTGTAGCAGTAAACAAGATATTTGCCCCTTCTGAGAGGGCTGGGCCCCTCAGGGCTGAAAGGGGCTGAAGGGGGCTGATACCGCCCTCCTGGAGAAAATTTCTCCACAATGATAGTCAAATTGATGAGTGTAATGTATTGATAGATACTGAGTGTGGAGATGACCCGGTTGTCGATAATGGTGTATGTATCACTGGTGGTACATGTGATGATAGTGATGAGTGTAATAAAAGTGGAGAGGTGAGTGCGAGGGATAGTGTCACCTTCCTTACATTCACAGACAAAGAACGCCGTGACCTCTGTAAACAAAGACTCCCAAGAGGTCTCCATAATGGAAGTGCACTTAAGAGACTCATGGATAAGGATAACACTGATGATATTGATATTGATATTGATTATGTCTGTTTGCTGTTTAGTAAGTTTATTCATTTTGCTGAGAAATTGAATTCTATCCCTGGACTTTTATAATGGAACCAAACTCGTATAAACTCTCCATTTTAAGTTGGAATATTGCGTCACTTAGTTATTAGTTAGTTTAATATGTTTATTATGCACCCCATACCCATCCTGTGGGCGGTAGTCAAAAGGTTACAGAGGTACATAATTGGTCCAGGGACTGGACTCCAAAGTTTTGATAGCTGAGCAAGTTACAGAGGTAATGAATTCACAATTTACAAAGGTAATGAACTCACAATTTACAAAGGTAATGAACTCCAGGTAGGTCTAGTCACAATCATGACAAGTTACAAAGGTATTTACAGATTACAGAGGTACGTAATGGGTCCAGGGACTGGGCTCCAAAAGTTGTGATGGCTGAACTAGGTACAAGGTAATGAACTCACAAGTTACAAAGGTAATGAATCCTGTAAGAATGGTTACTTACGTTTATACATGGCTACAATCATGAACAAATTATAGTGTAATGAGCAATTCACACTTCCACACCCGGTCACAACTGTAGTGAGTTATTGGTGCAAATATTGATTGTTGAGACACACACACATACAAATTCATACACACACACACACACACACATAAACACACACACACACCCACATATACAAATTCATACACACACACACACACAAACACACACACACACACACACACACACACACACACACACACACACACACACACACACACACACACACACACACACACACACACACACACACAATGTCTTTTGTAGTATAAAAATTCCAATTTTGTATTTGTAGTTTCAAATTTCAAGTTTCTGTTGTACTGTGTTGAATTGCAGTCATTTAATAATTGTAATTTAATCATACCTTAACATTAAGTAATACAGAACTAACAAACATTTCAATACCTTCTACTGCATTAGGTGGAATAATACAGTGTTTTGGAAAAAATATTTAAGGAAAAATTATTAACATTTTGCTTTTTGCATTAGTTTGTATAAAGAAAAACCAGTTGTGAAAAATGAATTCAAATATTTTGGGGCCAACATTTTCATAATTAATGTAGAAAATAATAATTAAAAGGAAGTGATGTATTTAGTCCACTGATTTTGTTTAATGTCAAAATGTAAATTATGGATTAAGCTAAAGGCCTGCTTAGAGTGTTAATGATAATCTTCATTTTTTGCACGCCATTAAAGCCAGTAGGTGCATTAACCCTTTCAGGGCTTACAACGTACTAGTACGGATTACGCACGAGGGCTATTGACGTACTAGTATGCCTAAATTCTAGCGCCTTCAAATCTAGCAAGAGAAAGCTGGTAGGCCTACATATGAAAGATTGGGTCTATGAGGTCAGTGTGCACAGTATAAAAAAAAACTGCAGCACAGTGCGTAATCAGAAAAAAAAAACTTTGACCGTGTTTTTGGTTTGAAACAGCGACTTTGCACTGTATTTTCGTATGGTATTTATGATTGTATTCTAGTTTTCCTGGTCTCGTTTTATAGAATGGAAGACATATTACAGAAATTGAGGTGATTTTGATTGGTTTCATAATGAAAAGTACCTTGAAATTGAGCTCAAAGTAGCAGAAATGTTCGATTTTTGCCAAAGTTCAAAAGTAAACAAATCATGCCACGCGTCCAATATATGTCAACTGGTGAGTCTGATATTCTTTCACAAGTGCGCTGATATTATTTATACCATTTCTACACTGATGCAGTAGTCTGCATAACAGTAAATCTTTTATTTTTTGTGAGAATAAAAATTCAAAGTGGAAAGCAAAAGAAATGTAAGAGGGGTCTGGGGATGTGACTAATGAACAGAGGAAATGTTATTTTAGTGCCAGGAATGTCTTTCTTGTTTATTCTGGACCCTATTTGGAAATTGGCATCTTTTGAAATTTGTGTAGATAATATTTCAGCAGGCTAGGTGCAGGTGGTCAGCCGGCTGGTGGTGGCTCTCTTATCTCTGGTTCGTTAAATCGGCTCTCGCATTACACATAAAGTACACGTTATTATACAAGTTAAAAAATTTACCTAGGATAACCCAAAAATTCCAGGCAAAGTGGTCTATACAGTAGCTTGTAGTAAGATATAAGCACGACTGGCAAGTCATACGCATTTTCATGATTTATGTGATGACTACATCATGGTAATTACCTGTTGATTTATGGAGTTGCTCCCTGAGCTGAGAGACAAGCAGACCAGAAAGACACACACACACAGGCAAACCAAAGACACACACACACAGGCAGACAGAAGACACACACACAACCACAGACACCACACACACACACACAGACACACCACACACACACAGCACACACACAACACACGCCACACACACACACACACAGACACACACACAACACAGAACCCACACCACCCACACACAAAAACCCACAACACACACAAACACACACACACACAAACACAACACAAAACACACAAACACAAACACACAACACACAACCACCAAACACACACACAAAACACCACACAACACACACACACACACACACAGACAACACACAACACACACACACACACACA